>OX457152.1:3642500-4242500 GCA_949752895.1 Dendrolimus pini
ATTGTGTCCATGGCAGTTGATTTTTATGTCGTCTAACAAATTAATTCTATTTTTAAAAGTCATAATTTTAGTTTTATCTAAATTGATTTTCAAATTATTCTCTGTTAGCCATTCTATTGTATTATTTAAAGTAGTATTTATTACTTTTTCTACACATTCGTTATCTTTACCAGTAAAAATTATCGTGCTATCGTCTGCAAACAAAATTGTGGGATAATCTATAGTTCTAGGAAGATCATTTATATAAATAATAAATAGTAACGGACCGAGGACGCTCCCCTGAGGAACACCATAAGATACTGTTTTATAGTTAGATATATATGTTAATTCTTTTTTAAATTTAGGACACATTTTTTGTACCTGTGTTACTTGTTTACGATTTGTAAGATACGATTGGATAAGATTATATATGTTACCTCTAACTCCATAGGCATGTAGTTTGTTTAATAGCAGAGCATGATCTACAAAATCAAATGCTTTAGATAAGTCCATAAAGAGCGCGCAAACTGGTGTTTTATTATCAACACTTGTCAATACCTTGTTAACCAAATCGTATATTGCAACATTTATTGTTTTATTTTTCCGGAAACCTATTTGTTCATTGGCAAAGAGGTTGTTGACTTCAAAAAAGTTATAAATACTCTCATATATTACTTTTTCAAAAATTTTTGAAAATATCGGTACTAATGCTATTGGACGATAACAACTCATGTCATGTTTATTATCTTTTTTAAACAGTGGCTTGATAACAGTAACTTTAAGCTTCTCAGGAAAGATTCCATGGAGTATGCATGTATTTATAATATGGCTTAACACGTATGACAGTTTATTGCCTACTTGTTTTATTATTCGTGTAGATATACCATCATAACCGGTACTATTGGTGTTCCTTAGTGACATTATGATTTTGTTAATATCTTGTGGTATGGTTGGATTCATAAAAATGGATTTGCTTTCTCTTGAAATATTATCAATTTTATGAATATTTACAGTAAGCTTTGTGATTTGGTCAATATAGAAGTTGTTAAATGATTCAGCAATTATTTGTGGGTCATTTATCAATTTTCCATTAATGTCTAATACAGTATCTTCCTTTGGTCTATTATTGCTTTTACCTTTTATAACAGACCAAGTGGCCTTACTTTTATTGTGTGCCGTTTTTATGTAATTGTCATTTTGAGATTTTTGAGTTAATTTAATAATGTTTTTAAGTCTGAATGACAAGGTTTTAAAATTGTGTTTATTTATACTACTTCTGTTTTTTCGGTATAGCCAAAGTAATTCCCGTTTTCTTTTACAACATTTTTTAATACCATTTGTAAGCCATCTTGGTTTTTGTTCTAATGACATTTTTATTTTTATATAAGGAAAGCATAGATTATAGAACAGAAGAAAAATGTCATGAAAATGATTAAATGCAACATTAGGATCATCTTCCATTAAACTATCACTAAAGCTTAAAGATTCTATATACTGACAAAACTTATTGATGTTTTCTTGACAGTAGTCACGACGTTCAATATACCAAAATCTAATAGATGATGTCAATTTCACTGGACAGGTAAGTAATTGAGCTGTGTGATCCGATAAAGCAAAATCTAAAACTGTGCCTTTACTTTTTGAAATGTTAAATAGAAAGTTATCTATACATGTCCCACTTTTTATCCTTGTTGGCTCATTAATAGCAAATTTTAAATTAAAAGATGATACTAGTTGTCTAAACTCTTTAGTTATTTTGTTATTATTTAAAATATTTATATTAAAATCACCGCAAATTATCACTTTCTTTTTACCAAGACATATCTTAGTTAAAATATTACTTAGGTTACAGAAAAAAAGATTAATATCATCCATACTTACTCTTGGGGGCCTGTAAACGCATACTACTAAAAGTTTGTGTTCAATGATTTCTATTCCCGAGCATTCTATAATACCTTCAATACAATATTTTTTTATATTATCTTTACCACGTGTAAGCATCGATATTACGCGCACTTACGCTATCGACTCCAGCAGCACGTGTCGATTATTTGAATAGCTTTCATTATCATAATAAAACCACATATACTATAGTCATATACATAATATTATTCCAATATGAATATTATTTCAGTTGGCTACGATGGCTGGAGGGTTATACGTTAACCCTTAATTTGGCAGGCATTTTTTTTTTAAATCACTTATTATTTCAATAGAACTTGACTTCAGGTCAATATATGAGTATAAAAAAATAATTAAAAAAATCTGTATATATTAATTTATTTAAAAACCATGTATGACTCGACATACACTGCCAATTCCGCAAAAAAGTACATCAGATTTTCTTGCATGCCACGGCATACACTGCCAATTTACGGATATAAAAAAATAAAACAATACATAATCAAAAATAGTAGCTTTATTTAGGTAGTAACATAAATAAAAATTATTTCTTTGTATGATATTCAAGTTGACGGTTACGCGAATTTTTCCAGTGACAAAACATAATCGAACCTGACACTTTAAACAAAAGACCCCTGTCAATTTGGAGCATAAGCGATAGCGACCCTGACTATTTATATGCATGAAATATCTATGGCTGTCTCAGTTGTATGGACGTCTACGTGTTCTATAGTATCTTGTATAGTAGCTCCGTGATGAAAGACAACTTTTCGCCATTCATAGGTCAGAGTAAACTTCTTTAGTTTCCTAGCCCTTTTTGCTGTTAGCACTGGTAATATACGAGGCCTTTGAGATCTTGTTTTTCTAGCCGGCGTCACTATAGAAGCAGGCGAGGAAGCAGCAGGAGTCGCAATACTAGCAGGAGATCCGGGGTTAACCGATGGCAATGAGGGTAATCAGACAAAATTGGTACATTGCTACAATTGGGTTCTTGTGTGGGGCTAGGAAAATTTGGTCTAAGGCTTTCATTTTGCTCAGAATCACTGCCTTCATCAGAAATTTGAATGCATCTTTCTATAGAACTATTGATACTAGGTGGTAGCGAAGAAGAAGAAGAGGAAGCATGCATAATATCAAGCTCTTCTTCAGCATCAGACGTCTCGCTACATTCAGAAGGTGCTTTTATAGCAGACACAAGAGCAATTATTCTACCACCGCGTGTTAGTTCCTTTTGTTGTAGGCAAAGAAAACGAAACACCTAAGCAAAAGTGTGCCTACCATACAAAATATAAAAAACTATAAAAGAAAAAACACAACCGTGCATTAGCAGTGTCTTTCACAACATACAGAACAAAATACTAATGCTTTACTATGAAGTTGGCAATGTATGTGGTGAAATACATCAGGTTAGACAGCGAATAAAAATACGTTATTTTGTTTTTATTTTGGGTGTATTATTATTCATTGACATCTCAAAAACAAAATAACAACAAAACACAGCCATAATATGTTCAAAATAAAGAAAAAACAAAAATATTCTAACCTTGTCAAGCGTCAGTTGTTTCCTCATGGTAGACATTTGTATTTATAAGCATCAAAAGTGTTACCAAAGCTTTGAAATACTTTTATACTAAAAGTTTAGTAATGTTATCATGGATATAGTAGAGTAAATAAACCTAAATAAAGCTTTAGTTAACAACGTAGATTTTTGTAAAAGTTGTGTATGACACGGCATACAGTGTCAATAAAGAAGAAAATAATATAATACGTGCAAGAACGGAGAAAGAATACAATTTGTTGTGGCCTGTCGTAAGGGGAGACAAAACAACCCACAGCCAGGAGTTGGGTATTTGCCTGTATGGATGGCTACTACCCAGAGTCTAGAATCAGTCTAGAGTATGCAGCCATAATAACTTTAAGTTGTGTTCCGGCATTAGAGTTAGGTTCCAGTTTTCCTTTAGAGAGCGGCAGCATTTTGGGCATCTTTGATGTTAGAAATGTCCATAGGTGATGGTAACCGCTTCATCCGTCTGCCTGTCTGCTGAACTCATGCAGAGTTCACCAGATAGGCAGACGGCCTATAAACAAGACACATTTGGCCACAACCACTATCAGTAACATTATTCCAAATGGGGCAGGGACATTGGCTTTATTTATTTTTTAAGATAATTTATATTAGTACTAGGTGTTGATCGCGGCTTTTCTTATGTAAATTAAAAAGTCATATTTTGAGTACTTACCTAGTCCAAAAAATAATAATTAAAAAATAGCCTCTTTATCTCCAATATCGGGATAAAATTTCCAAAAACAACGATACATAGTGCATTTATTTATACCCAGAAGCAGGTATATACAAATCCGTGCTATTTTAAAAATAACAGATTTTCATATAAGCTTTCCTACTTCACCCCCTTAGGGGTTGAATTTTCAAAAATCCTTTCTTACAATTAATGCGTACCTACAGTCTAGAAGGAACCCGCATGCAAATTTTCACGATCCTAGCGCCGGCTTTGCGTTGATATGTGAGTTGAAATGAAAAGATTTTTTTTGAAATTTTTTTTGTTGGATAAATGTAGTTGTATACAGGTGTTATTTCTAGAAATAAATGCTTCATTACCGTACAGTTTTACCAGTTTCACTGGTGTGCAAGTAAGCAGGAACTTAATCGTCATTATTTAATTAGTTCCTATTTATTTTATTAAGTAGGTACCTTTTATCCAACTTGAATTATATAGAATTATATAGATGTTTGGTTTTTTTAAATTATTATTTTAATCTGTGTTTGTCAATTATTTAATGTCTTTAATTAAAATATTATTATTATTTATTTATTGATATTATGTTTCAAATTTGTCATTAAGGAATTCGATTATGGAAAAATATTGTTACGACGGACAAAGACCAATTCACACCTGCAGTTTATAACATTTTCGTCATTTGGGTTTCTTTTGTTTACTTTGTGTTTGAAATTTGTAATTAGAAAAAAAAACAGCCCAGTGTGTATTATAATCTTTTATGGTAGTCATTAGCCAGGTGTGATTCTAAGAAATTCAGTCTGCGCGGCCGAGAGACATATTGTAATTGTGCAGCTTTAAACCAATGCCCCAATGGAGATATTGGTAGTCGAGCGATAAGCACAAGCGAGGCATGACGTGTGTACTACATTCGGTAATCTATTTAGTGAAGGACTTTGCGCGTGTTATTATATTTGTACCTGTGTTATACATGTTTGTATAGTTCTAATAAATTTTATAATAATTCCAACGGCATTTTAATTCGGGTCCTGCAACTCGCAACAATATGATTTGTCTATTAATAATTTCTTTAATCTTGTTATAAATATATCGATTGGTATTGTTTTAACGTTAAGTTATTTATTGAGGTCGAGTAATTATCTATGTATAGATTATCATTTAACTCCGTTCAATAATTTCACGGCGAGAACCCTAACAGACAGACAAAAGTTCTAAAAATTATATTTTGGAAGTCCGGCAAGTTATGCGAATTTTAGCTAATATATAATTTTTAAAATAAAATTCTTCAACAAAACACCATCGATAAATCGCAAAGAAAAAAATCCACAAGTATCACTCATAATATACAACAAATAGTAGCAAGTTAACTGTAAATTTATGCCATATTAATGTTGCCAGCAATTAAAATTACGTTTCTCACGATAGTCAAGAGACTTCAGAACAATGGATTCTCATACGTGTTTGAAAATAATTATTTGTAAATATAGCACCAATTTTCTTTATTACATAAACAGCACTTATCTTCGCCGGTTTATAGCTAAATACACATCCAAATACGATAGATGGCAGTCATATCAAATTTTATATTGCACTTTTTATATTGCAAAATGGCACAGCCTTCTAGATTTTAAAAATAGATTTGTAAAGGTTGGTTTGGCTTCTTTTATTGAAATAATTGTTCAGTTAATTATCACAAGACGTTAAAGCTCTTGCTCATAAAATTATAGTCATTATTATTAAAGTAAACCTCATACAGGTTATGTTAACAAAATGAGTATGTCGTAAATAATGTACCTTGATACTGGCACGATGCTTTACTTAATACTAAAAATTACTATTACCAAAATTACTTTAAAAAAAACTTAGAATTAAGAAGTAATAGTAGTTAGTGCGCTAGCCATTACGCTACCACGACGTCCCAAAGAAAAGGGCGTGGGTTCGATCCTGGTCGGAATGCATGCACCACTTAGTGAGATTTCTGATCTAATATGCATATTGTTACAATTACCACGTGCTAACAACGGTGAAGGAAAACATCGTGATGCAACCTGGACATCGAGATAACCGATGTGTCAAACCTGCCAAGCTACCTTGGACAAGCGTGACGGGTATACTGTCCGTTCCCCCTGTAATGGGAGGCCCGAGCCCAGCAGTGAGACATTTATGGGCTGATATTATATTATAGTAGTTAATTAGACAGACAAACACACAAATTAAGCAAGTTACGCTTGTGTTATGAGTTATATACAACGGAACACTCTGGGGCCGATCCCAGACACCCAGACCAAAGTAAATAACGGAAAATTCATTTACAAAATTTACCACGCCTGGAATCGAACCCGGAACCTTTGCGTTCCAGCGAGCTCGGCCAGCTAAGACTCAGCCCGCTCAACTACAGAGACCGCAATCTTGACATAATATTGGAGTTGCTAGAGTTTCGACTTGCGAAAGTGGCGCCTCTATTACCTTCTATTCTATTTTGCCATACTCTATCCGCATGTCTATTTCAGCATAGTATTCTCTAGCGGCGTATAAATACACCTTCTTACTAATTTTCATTCAAATAATAATAATTATGTCTAGTACTTTCTGAGAAAAATAACTTACATTCTAAGACCAAGGTTTTGCCAAAATGAAAGTAGAGACCGCATTACAAACCACGTCCCACACTCGCCGTACTTAATTCTAATCCATAAATCAGTGTAGTTAATAGTAAATACAAAATAATCTATAATTAGTATGGTAAATTTATTTCCTGACTATTTTAAAAAATTCTATCAAATAGAGAAGCTGGCACTTTTATTGTTAGTCCCTTTATTAACGCGGGAACCTTAACACATGTAATATAATACGAATATATTTGTACTGATGACATCCCGGTCTCCTGCTATTAAAAATACGTACATAAATTTACAGTTATTTTTTCTTCAATTTGCACTGCCTAGCCAACTATTAGCGTGCTTCGCACAATACGACTATGTATGTCTAGGTCATACGATTCACTGAGCTAAGTGTATGCACAGAGATATAACAATATTACGTAGGTACAGTTATTACTTCGGCAATGAACTTTCATATGTTTAATATAAATATAAGACATTCTATAATAAAATACCATCGACCTTTTTTTAGATTTTATGGCTTGGTGATTAGGACTTTTAAGGCACGTCTTTATAATTTAATAATCACATTTTAACTAAGCAGTTGAGGTTTTCAATACAAGTATACAATTTTTGCATGAAGACAATAAATACCATACAGGTACTGTTCATTTTGAACCAATTTTATACTTGCACAACAACAGGTTCCCATCAATAACTATGCAATGTTTGTTGTTGTTTTATTCGCCACAACAGCAGGCAAACGAATTTAGTTCATACAACAACTTCGTCTGGCGTATTAAGTTTTCAGTATTACCTAGACAAATTGTAGGCCTTTGACTGAAACCGAACAGTGGGGTTCTTGTGACAACTCGAAATGGTCACCTTTCACTACGCAGTTCATTTTCATACACAGACCTTTCAATTTTGTTTATTTTAAATGTTTTAGAAAATAAAACTGCACAGAACAACGTCACCGTTCAAGCAAAACTCCAAAAAAAATTTCCAATGAGCCTGCATAATACCCGCATAGACTAAATAGATCAAAGTGCATAGATAATAAAATTCAATTTAAAATCTATTCACTAAAAAGGTCAGTTGTTCAAAATGCAATATGGCGGGTTGTGGCGCGAAAATGGCAAGCATTTTGAGGTTAAAAGTGAAAGAGATTACGCAGGCCATTGTTAGTGTGAGAATTCATTCACCAACCCTCGATTTCACTATAATATGCTACATTTTAAACTAGCATTCTGCAGTCTACAAAGATATTTGAAAGAAGATACACTTACAATTAAGATGAAATAATTTCAACAAAAATGTAGTTTTATCTGTGCAGGAACGGAGAAAGAATACATATTCCTGTGGCCGGGCGGCCTGTCGTAAGAGGCGACAAAGCTTCTCGTCTGGATGACCACCGCTGGTCTAAAGTATGCCGTCATAACAACCTTGAGTTGTGTTCCGGCATTAGTGGCCCGGTTCCAGTCAGCCTTTAGAGAGCAGCAGCGCCCGTGTAGCACGTTTGGTGTTGCAAGCGTCTATAAGCGATGGTAACCGCTTTCCATCAATGGGCCATCCGCCTTTCTGCTAAACTCGTGCAATAAAAAAATTGTTGTAAGGTCCTGCACTAATACCAACTAAATGTCATAAATTTAATCATCTATCTCAGTAGGTAACTTTACCTCTCTCAAGTATCTCTTTCAGTGAAAGTTTTAGAATATTATCCCCACAAATTGTTAATGCGCTGGAATCTTGTCAAATTAACATTCACGTGACGTCATCCGCAACTCGATATGTACGCGTACTCGCCGGCCAGTGACGCTAACAGTACTGAGTGTTCGGCTATGGTTACCTCACCAAAATAGCGGCCAGGCGCAATAGCAATGTGCGGGGATAATATTCAGTTTTGTGCTCGGGTTTCACCTGGTATAATGTTATATTTAGTTATTGACTGTCGCGAAATGCGTCTTATTTACAGCGTTATAAATAACGAAGTTAACGAATAACTAATTGGCGTGTATGTACGTACATACGTTACACAGTAGAACCTCTTTAAGCCGAACCTCTTTAAGCCGAACCTCGATAAGTTGAAAACTCAGTTGCTTCAAATTTGAACCCTCTATAATAGAGTGAGATCCCAGTCACCCCAGACTTACGTGATTTTAGGAAAGATGAAATTTCTAGGATCGGTAGTTTAACATAAACTTAGAAAGGAATGGATACTCGCTAAACTGAAAGCGGGGCCGTTTTTTTAGGTAGCAGGTGTCAAAAATGGAATGGCAGGTGGAAAAAACCATGCTAACTTACGTCAAAGTAGCAAGGCTTGTTTTTACATATGTCATATATGATATTGTTATAAACAAAGATATACAGTTGCCAGACACTTCCTGTGGGCCATAACTTTTGACAGACACTTAAAAAAAATGTATTAACGAATTTACGTCATTTTAGGAAGGCTGAATTTTATATATATTATCAAGTATAATATTTTAAAATACTTTCCAATGAGCCAAACAAATCTGACGGGCCAAACGTCTTACCAGACTCGTTAAGAGTTCCGCTGTATGAGGAAGCGCGTACGTTAAACTACCTATCCTAAAAAAATCATTTTTCCTAAAATCACATAAGTCTGGGATCTCAGTCATTATTATGATTTTAAAAAATAGCAATTTACTCAAGATTCTAAGGGTGAATGTACCAAACTGATCCCAGCTACCGATTCAGCTCATCGAAATACATGAGAATAGATGGGTCTGATCAAATTACCGATAACTTTTTTTATAGGCCGGTGAATTGTTATTTCTTTCTATCTTTCTTTTATTCTGGAGTATAACTTCCGTAATAAGGCTTCTGAAACGTTTCCCTCTAGACGATCAAATTTCAAATACTAAATGAAAGCAGGGTTATGAAGACCGACTATTTAAAGTATTAATGTCTTGCCAGGTATTAAATTACACCAGTTACGGTTGGTTAAGTTGTACAGTTAAATACGGACTTTCTTTAAATATGGCTTCTCACAGTTTCTCTATTTAGTCTGTCGTCGTTGATAAACCAATATCTGGTACATTTTGATTATTATGTCTAGTTAAACTGAACTGAAAGGAGATGTGCTGTGCAGTTTTATTTTCTAAACACGTGTAAAATTACTCTAAAATGAACAATAGTTGTAATGTAATTGTAATTATGTGTTTTGTGAGAAATGTGAACTGTATAGTCAAATGTGGCCTTTTGAGTTGTCACAAGAACTCCGTTGAATGGCACCAGCTAATAATCAACAGACCCTCCAGTTCAGCTGTCCTACACATAGGCTTAAAAGAAAATGAAGAAACTATATTGTAAACTAAGATCTGGCATAAAGGCCTAGCTGCCAAACCATAAACCTAAATAAATTAAATTAATTAACTGGATTAAGGGCGGTAATTTATTTGATATTTATCATTCCGACGTTTCGAATAACAAAAATCAAATAAATTACCGCGCTTAAAACCATTAAAACGTAGTTTTATTTTGTATACTAGTCGTGAAAAATTTAGAAAATATTATTATGACTAGTTTACTAACCCAAATATTAATATGAATATTAAATGAGGTTTCTTCTATTCATCATATATTCTTCTCACTCTTAAAATTCATACATCGTTCGCATACACACTCTGCTAATTTATAGTACCAGTTGTCGCTCGTGGTCGAAATTCGACCATAATTATTAATTTAAATTATAAGTTTAAACATTATTAATACTTCTATAATCACAGATTTCGCCAAAGCTACACTGTTAATTCGACTTTAACAATAACCAAAAGAGTATGTGTGTGTGTGTGTGTGTGTGTGTGTGTGTGTGTCAAATATATGGTAGTGTGTGTAAAGTTTTTTTTATTGATTTAATGTATTTTTTAAGCATAGTTTTTTTTAAATATTAGCATTCTGCACTCCATCTCTATATAAACTATAAGTGTGCGAAATTTCATACTCCTTGGTCCCCGAAATTTTCGTAAAAAGTGGTAAAAAGTTTTTGCTTCACGTATTAATGTATAGATAAGAATTTGTTATACATAATAGTTAATGACAGCCGGTCAGTAATACATGGAAATTATGTACGTAATCACACTGACCAACTTTCTTTTCAGTTTGGGCCATACGAACAACACTAGAACTCGTTGACAAAGTAGTTCTTTAGTTTAGTTGATTTAGATACTTTTAATAATTAATTAAGGATCGTACTTTATACTTGAAATTTGATAATGATTTTGAAATCACACACAATTCAATACATGAACGCCGGCAGATTTATTTTTAGGGTTCTGCATCAGCTTCTTCGAATTAAGCTTTTGTACTCTTATCAACCAAATTGCACATAACCCTATGTTTATATTCTAACTATTAAATATTATGGCGGCGAAAACCCGGGAAGAGTTGGGACCAACAACATAAAGTCAAGTCAAATTTAAAAAAAACGAGAATCAATCTTTTCTGAAGTTTACTCGCAGAGTTTTTGGCGGGAACTGAAAAATGTGTAAAAATACTCTAAATTGAGCAATGTTGTAGGATATTGATAGTTTTTGAGTAGTTATTGTGTTTTTGTGAGAAATGTGAACTGTATAGTCAAATGTGGTCTTTCGAGTTGTCACAAGAACTCCGTTGAATGGCGTCGGTTGTAGCCTGCAATACAACTGCGCTAGTATACGAAGACTTATACATCAGAATTGGCTGTATGGACTAAGATTCCTTTGCCTGCCTTCGTGGCGAATTCTACTACTAGTACTACTGAAGTCAATAATCCACTTTCATAGGAGGCCCCCTGGGAAGGAAATTTTATGAGAAGTGAAATAATACAAACGTTAACTCAAAACAGTTACTATTTTTATATAATTTCAAGCTTAAATGCAATGAAATAAGATCTAAAATAATATACACCAGTGCATATTCAAAGACAATCGTACTTCAGTTGTAAACTTGAGTCGTCTGAAATACGTTTTTTTCCCCCATTTTTATCTTGTAAGCATGGAGACTAGAGGTATAAGGAGAACCATCTCAGTATATTAAAAAGTGTCCACTGAAGGGCAGCAAATTAAGATGGCGCCATAATAGCAAGCGGGAAGTATTTAAAAATAGCGCCCACAAATAATTAGAGTTAGATACTAGATTAAAGAAGGAAAGAAATACTTCCTATTTGTCACCGCGCATTTTACCAAAATGTAACTATTGCATGTCTCCTCATGGTGGAATTTTCGAATAATTTAGTTAGTTATCTTAATTAGTGAAATAGGTTTCAAAAAATTCAATTGGTCAAAATTTATATACATACATCTCAATACGAGAAAGACTCAATACTTTTCCAAATTATAATTTTTAAATTTTTCAACCCAGCATTTCGTTTATAACTGCTAAATTCATCATTTCCTTTTCCTACACTAGCGCTATTTTAACGAGTTTTCGAACTATAATTTGCTGTTTAAAGGTGGACACTTTTTCAACTGATCCCCCATACTAGATGGTCCTCCTACCTCTAGCCTCCATGCTTGTAAGATTGAGTTTTTTTTTATTGTCAAGCGGGCATAAGCGCTGAATTGGTGGTATGAGAGGGCGGGCAACGTCCGTCTACACGAGCTTAACAAAGACATTGACCGATAAAGGATTAGTCATAATACAATAGAAATAAAATAAATAAACAAGTAAATTAATTAATGTAATAACAATAATAAGGAAATTGCAATCTGTTACAATTGCAATGGATAAATACATTCACATATAATTATAGTTATTTAAAGAAATGATTTTATTAAACTGTGTTTTAGCTAAAACATAATATAAGGATCTTTTAAAAGAGCGTAACAGATTGTTTAATATATTTTCTATGGTTTTTGTTATCTGTTGCGAAATAGCCATGTTGTGTGATTACATTCCACTTGAGATAAAAAGAGAGTAAAATATATTCCGAGTGAGACGTACACGGTTTTAATAAATAAAAATCCTCCAAAAAATAGAACTTATTGATTAATGTAAGAAAACAGTGTCTATCGTGTATATACAGATATTTAAATTCTCAACGAGGGATACTTCCATTTAGGATGATTTACCTGTTACGGTGAGGAATACTTCAATTACCTGCAAAAAAATAATAATCATGAGAAACACAATGTTAAATAAACTTAAGATAATAATTTTAAAAGAAAAAAATATTTAAAATTATATACAACTAGTTGTCCCGGTAGACGTCGTCCTGCCCGGAAAAGCTTTAATCGATATGCCGATAGCAGCGCCACCTAGCGGGTCCAATTGTGAACCAACTCAGAAACCTTCTCTGGCTCATGCACAACAACTTTGCTAAAGATCATCACATGATCAAATGTATAGTTTACATACATACATACATACATTACTTCACGCCAGGTCCCTTGCGGGGTAGGCACGAACAACAGAGCGCCATTTAGGCTTATTCTTACACACCTCACTTGCTTCTTTGACATTCATAGTTCTTGTCATGCACGCTCGTCTGTTCTTAAGGCTCCTGACATAGTAGTAATCGTATAGTTTACGATTCTATAAAGGACATACAGACAAACATTCATTTTTATATATAAGATGATAGTTGCCTAGTAACGAGTAAATATTAGTGTCGTTGGGTGTCGAAATATTAGATACGTGGGGTCCATCGGTAAAGAGTTTCTTCAAAGAGATTTGCAAGAAACTTTTCGATGCCACCCGTGATTCAAAAGGCTGGGTCATATTATGTCGTACAACGCAGAAGCATCGCTATAGAGGGCGGCAATGCTTCCAGCCGTCTGGGCACGCTCCCATCTGGCAGCGATTTATTAGTCTATAATAGCTTGTACTATTTATAACTTAGTTTATTTATAGTTTTTAAGTTAATTAATTATGTATTTTAATTTCAAGTTTACTTTTATTGTGATGAAAAAGAAATGTTAAGACTATCAAAAACATCTATTTAAAAAATATATATTTATACAATTTAAAAGTATTAAATAATGAAAAAAAAACCCGTGAAGTTCCAAATTTATCTTCTAGTAGAACCATTACAGTGACATACAGAACCAAAAAATGGAACTACAGATGAAAAAGCGACTACTTCCACTACACTAAAAAAATACACATAACTTAAATAATACTAAAAAATCTACGTAACAACTATTCGTAACAAAGCAATAGTTAACTTGAGACCTAAGTGGAATGCGTGTTCCCCTTCTTACCGCTCTCGCCATCGACGCGTGTAAGTACCTCGCGCTTACGTTATCCGAACGAAGTCTCAAGTTGACTCTTGCGGGTTGTGCTACCTTTTTCATAAATTCCCAACTTGCATAGATAATAAAATATTTAAAAAATACTGTCATTCTCTCAAGCAGTATTCGTGAATTATATGTTATTTAAGTCAATTTTTAGAAAATAGGAACTTTACTCTTGTAAAATTACTTCAATTCACAATGAAAGATATTAAGAGTTAATAAAAACTAACGAGGATCTTTGGGACACCTGGTTGGAACGAAGTTTCGAAGACCATCAAAGGTCTCATTGAACGTCATCGGACGCCATCCAAAAAATTTTATAGAAATAAGGACCATTACAAGACAATCTATTTTCAAAACAGCGTACAATAATGGGTACTATTGTCGATCTTATTTTATTGCCTTAAAGTTCAAAATTGTATAAGGATATACAATGGTCAACATTTTTAATTCGTCTAGCCCAAATCCGCCAAGTGACGTGCAAGAATGAACTTCGTTCCAACAATTAATTTTCCTTGAAAACGTAACAGACAAAGTTACTTTCGCATTTACATATTAGTATGAATTACACGCATTCTTATTTTATTTCCTTACAAAACTAATAACCTAGAAAAAATATTAATATGCGTACAACCTACTTTTTAGCAGTTGTTATGGCGGCGAACGGTCGATGACCGATTGACAGATACGTAACTCGACCATGTGTAATTGTAATGCTAATCTGCTCGGTATGTTCTACCATAGCGACATATTTAAATGACTCTGGTTATAGTAGAATATTACATAATTCAGAAGGAAGATTGCAAAAAAAAATATCTTTCTGTATTATATTTTTTATTGCCAAGCTGGCAAACAAGTATTCGTTCAGGAACAGAGAGTCAATAAATACAATTTCCTGCGGCCGGGCGGACTTATAGTTTGAATTTTTTCGTTAATAGTTCAAATTTGGTGTTTTAACGTTTAAATATATTCGATTTTGAAATGTGCCGTCAGGAAATTTAGGACCCCTCACCTCTTGTCACACAATGTCACACTTCGTCAACTCCCTAACTATGGAGGGTAGAGGTAAGGAGAACCATCTCAGTATATTAAAAACTGGCCACTGAAGGGCAGCAAATTAAGATGGCGTCATAATAGCAAGTGGAAAGTATTTAAAAATAGCGCCACAAATAATTAGAGTAGGATACTAGATTAAAGAAAGAAAGAAAGACTTCCTCTTTGTCACTGCGCATTTTTCGAAAATGTAACTATTGCATGTCTCCTCATGGTGGAATTTTCAGATAATTTAGTTAGTTATCTTAATTAGTGAAATAGTTTTCAAAAATTCAATTGGTCAAAAATTTATATACATACATCTCAATACGAGAAAGACTCAATACTTTTCCAAATTATAATTTTCAAATATTTCAACCCAGCTCACTTCACTTCGTTAATAACTGCTAAATTCATATAATTTCCTTTTCCTACACTAGCGCTATTTTGACGAGTTTTTGAACCGTAATTTGCTGTTTACAGGTGGACACTTTTTCAACTGATCCCCTATACTAGATGGTCCTCCTTACCTCTACCCCCCCATACTCCCAACTTAACGTTTGAGTTATGTATTGCCCCCGTTGTCTTCTGTTGTATTTTTCTACTTCTGTTTGTCTATGCTTTCATGTACAACAAAGCGTTATATTATTATTATTACTATATTAAGCGTTAGCGCTACCTCTACCTATCTTAATTGAAAGACGGTAATAAACCGTCATCGTTACACTCGTGTAGGTCTTCTATTTAGGAGTTTTGTATAGTAAGGGATTGTCTTTCCCAATATTCTACCATAATACATTCTTTAGTTACCTTTGTTCGTTTGTCCGTGTGATTTGTACATAACATAATGCGGAAACAAGTTTATTCCGTATTCGAACGTACGTGTTTGAAATCTTTTATTATTTGCTATTATGATTGTAAAATAATATTTTATTTTTAAGGTCCGATATTTGAAGGTGATAATATAGTTTAAAAAGAAAACATCCGTTATCTCGATGTGCGGTTGCATGTCGATGTATTCCTTCACCGTTGTTAGCGGGTGGTAATTGTAGCAATATGCACATTAGGTCTGAAAACTGCCTAAGTGGTGCATGTGTTCCGGCCAGGATCGAACCCACACCCTTTGAGCTAGGGACGCGTGCGCTAGCTACTACGCTACCACGACTTGTGTCGTTATTGGCAGTTTAAATGCCAATATTAATAAACTTCCGGCAGTTTAAATGCATTTACTTGTTGGCTAAAGAAGTGGCCAATGGAGCACACCTTCTATAGCTTGAAGGAATTTATGGATTATGAAGATTGACGACAAACAATGTCAATCTTAATAACTAAAGATTTTGCAATAATATATATATAAACCTGACGTGTAACATAGTTACGAATATGATTTTATTGAATTTCATAAATTTATATGTTCAAAAATATTGTTACGAGTTGCGGGACTCGAATTAAAATGCCGTTGGAATTATTATAGAGTTTATTAGAACTACAAACACCTATAACACAGGTCCAAATATAACCGAACACAACAAATCCAAACGTAATGCAGAAGGTCGTATTTCAATGAAACGCGCAAAGTCCGTCACTATGGTTCCCGATTGTAGTACACAAGTCTCACTTCGATCGTGGTTCTCTCTCGACTAACTCCTCCCTCAATCGGGCCATTATTTTATACTGCACAAATACAATATGGCCGCCCGGCAACGTGGACCGAATTTGCTAGAATCAGCTTTAATTTAAAATAACACGTAACACCTGGCTAATGACTACAATGCAACAATAGGCCGTATGCCAATAAGTAAACAAACGAAGACGACCATAAAAGAATTTCAATGTTATTAGTTCAAATGCCGACGGGTAATAAATGTGCTTTGTTTCAGTTATGCAGGTGGATTTTGTTTTTTGTCGGGACCTGAGTCGTAATAATATTATATTGTCGTAAATTAAATAGTGAATTATATTCAGGCAGTTTAATCTACTCAACCTTAAAAACGTAAGAAATTGAAAATATAGCACAGAAAGTGTTTCTACGAATCTCATTTACTATTTAAACATTACTATTTATGCAACACTTAATTGAGTAAACCGCTTTGAAGTCTTTCCCGAGGTGATGTAACGTGTAACACAAACAATTACTTGTAAAGGCGTAATAATATTTTCTTAAGTTTTCGCGATTTGTATATATAATAAAACTACGTTTTAATGGTTTAAACCTCGGTAATCTATTTGATTTTTGTTATTCCGACGTTTCGGCCACTTTTCAGTAGCCGTGATCACGTAAGACAAAGACGTAAAGTGTTAATGAGTTTTGTTAAAGTTTTATTTAGCCTACCGTCAACTTGTTCATTTTAACTATTTAGTTTTAAATTTGTTTATGGTTATTAAATAATTAGGCATAGAGTAAATACTCTATGCCTAATTTAATTTACCACCGCTTCGCAACATGTTATGGCTTGAAGAGAAGAAGCGGCCCAAGAAACTCTTCAGCAAACATGCCTAGCTCTAATTATTTTATATTATATTAAAATGGGTAGAAGGAAAAATAAAAGAAATTGTCAGTCAAGTTGGTTGACTGATAATTTATTTTATTTTTCCAATATAATATTATATAAAATTATTAAAGCTAGGCATGTTTGCTGAAAAGTTTTTTGCGCCGCTTCTTCTCTTCAAGCCACGACATATTGCGAAGCGGTGGGAAATTAGAGTAGGTTCCCATAGAGTAAATAATAACCATAAACAAAATTCAAACTAAATAATAAAAATGAACAATAAAACTTTAACAACCCTTGACATCTTTGTCTTCCGTGATCACGGCTACTGAAAAGTGGCCGAAATGTCCGAATAAGAAAAATCAAATAAATGATCGCGCTTAAAACCGTTAAAACGTTGTCTTATTCTTACATTATTCTCTGTTTATTAATTAGTATTCTATACATTGGTAATCAAATTTAGCAAGTGTGAATACCGTTGTTATTCAATTCATGATTGTCATTGCATAATGTTTTGTTTTAAACGACAGTAGCTAAGATGGAGAATAGACTAGTCATGACATGCAACAATAGGTTAGGAAAGAATGTTGTAGAAAATATTTATTTTTTGCCTTTTAGTTTGACGTCGACTTGGATTTTTGTTATTTTGAAGTGATACTTCTTTAGGCGCATGAGGGTAACATTTTTACGGATGAAACGCAATTTAGCGTCACGAAGATGTGCAGCGTGTTTGTCGAAGAAGAGGGCGATTGACACCGATTGAGAGAGAGAGTGAGAAAGGGCGAACGTAGTAATATATCAATCTTTTTAAACTCGTGATATCTTTCGAATGGAATGTCCGAATTAAATAATTCAAAAAGTTATATAGGTATTGAAAAGAAAGTAGAAGAATATAAAAGAACACTTATTGTGGTATAACTATAATAGTTAGACATAATATGCTATCGCGACACTTGTGAATAATGACGTGGAATGTCTGCAACGTCGTAGTACATTATTTTATTCTATCGTCAATAGTTTTCGCAGCGCACACGATTTTAGGCATTTTTGAAGTGAAACTTCTTTAGGCGCATGAGGGTAAATTTTTTACGGATGAAACGCAATTCGTTTGAAGGTTAGGTAGTTTTAATAATTGCAAATAACATGTGGCATTTTAATTTGCCACTCGTCATTTAATAATTGCAAGACTTAAAAGTAGTACGTACTTAGTTTGCAAAAGAAGTTTCACTTCTGACATGTGTACTTTGTACGCACGCATTTTTTTTTTAAATCTATCTAACTTTTCTTTCACCTTCTCCCAAATGTTTGGGTCGGCACAATACGTCTTTTCCTTCCATACTCCTCTATACTGACGTAAGTCCTCTATCACACCACGAATTATCATAGTGTTACGACCGACAAATGCCAATTCACACCTGCAATTTATTACCTTTTCGGAATTAGGATTTCTTTTGTTTGCTTTGTGTTTAAAATTTGTAATTAGAAAAACAGCCTATTGTGTATTGTAATGTTTATAATAGTCATTAGCCAGGTGTGAATCTTGGAAATAATTGTTATGCGGTCGAGTGTCGAAACATATTGAATTTGACAGTATAAAGCCATTGTCGCAGCGGAGGGGTTCGACAAACAAAGCGATAACACAAGCGAGGCAAGACGTGTGTACATTAAGTGACGGACTTTGCGCGTGTTATTGAATTGTGCATTACGTCTGGACTTATGGCGTCCAGTTATATTTGTACCTGTGTTATACGTGTTTGTATAGTTCTAATAAAGTCTATAGTAATTCCAACGGTATTTTGACTCGAGTCTAGCAACTCGTAACAATATTTTAGTGTCTACCCTGCCAATATTCGTCCCCGTTTCGCTATACTCATAGGTTTGCTTGAAGAAAACTCTTTTAGTGTTAAGCTCGCCTTTGTACACCACTATTCACCACTATTTTGTTCGTGCACAATAAAGAATATTTTAAAGAAGTGTAAAAGTGCAGCTTATGAAAGCGTCTTGCTAACCATTATCCTTGCAGGAACGGAGAAAGAATACAATTTCCTGCGGCCGGGCGGCCTGTTGTAAGAGGCGACAAAACATCCCACAGCCAGGTGGTAGGGCGTTTGCTCGACTGGATGGCTACCACCCCTGGTCTAAGGCATGTTGCCATAACTACCTCGGGTTGTGTTCCGGCATTAGTGACCAGGTTCCAGTCTCCCTTAAGAGAGTAGCAGCGCATTTGTAGCACCTTTGATGTTGTAAATGTCCATAGGCGATGGTAACTGCTTTCCATCAAGTGGGCCGTGTGCCTGTCTGCTGATCTTCTGCAATAAAAAAAAACAATTTTCTCGCATCTCCGACAGTGTCGCATCACCTTTACATCAGTTCACCATTGGTGCGCGCGCAACAATTAGCATCATAACACAGACAAAACAAGCGTATTGCACAATTAGTTCAGTGGAGCGAGTTGTATACAGACTATTAAGGGGTTCCTATGAGAGATATTATATTATCATGTACTAACCGATTGCGACTTGATCTGTGCGTCTTGAAAATTCACAATATTTATTTATTTATTATCGTACAGACATCGCTATCATTACAGTTGTCACCAATACGATAGCGTGGTACACATAATATTCATTATAGAGAGAGAGAGAGAGAGAGATATATATATATATATATATATATATATATATTATATATATACATATTTAGTCGTCATAACATATAATATAACACGCAGTTCTTGTGAATTCAGTCACACACAGTACAGATAAAAATGACAATTTGTTGACATGTCTTGTTCAATGTTCGCAAGGCCTGTGTCATCGGCGCCTTATTAAGTAGCTTGGTCCTGCCGTATGGCACTACGAACGTTGGTGCTGGAACATTAAGTTTAATATGGATACAAAACAACGTCTCTATACGCCTTCGGGCAGCGCACTGAGCGTTGACGCGTGTTATTCGCATCACTGACACCCGGGCCCGCCAGTGGGACATTTATGGACTTTTATTGTATTTCTTTCAAGACGACGGGCCATAAAAATGGCCCGGACATTTGGTGGGCTTGCATGGGGCGATGGGAAGGCCAACACGTAGTGGCCCCTTGACAAATTTAATGTAAATGTAGCGTGACACTGACCGGCGATTATCCCTCTCTACACCATACAATAATGCGCCCAAGAACAAGCCCCGGCCAGTGTAGGACTATTCTGGGAAATGAGGATAAAAAGTACCGGGCTATTGGGGTGAACTACTAGTGGTACTAGGCGCGGCTGTGCCGCGGGTTAACCTCTAGTGCGTGTCTCTTGTTTATAGAGCAAGTGCTACAGGTTATATTATATTACATTTTTATGTATTTGCCCACGGAAGATTCACTTCATTTTATATCGCTAATTATACCATCCCCCGTCTATCTGTCAACAAAATAAATTACAAAACTTGACCAAAAAGGCCAAAATGGTCTAAATGACCAAAAGACCACAGTGACCGACATGGCTAAAATGACGGAATAGGCAAAAACGACCAAAAAGGCCAAAATAATCAAAATGGTCAAAATGACCAAAGAGGCCAAAATGACCAAAAAGGCCAAAATGACCAAATAGGCCAAAATGACCATAAAGGCCAAAATGACCGAATAGGCCAAAATGACCGAATAGGCCAAAATGACCGAATAGGCCAAAATGACCGAAAAGGCCAAAATGACCAAACAGGAAAAATTACCAAATAGGCCAAAATGACCAAAAAGGCCAAAATGACCAAAAAGGCCAAAATGACCAAATAGGCCGAAATTACCAAAAAGGCCAAATTGAAAATTATCCTTTGTCCATCCTCAGTATTTAATTTACATACGTACCGAATTTCAGGCAAATAGGCCCATTAGTTCTTCCGTAAAAGCATAACAAACAGAAAGACAAATATATTTTTTTCCCGGAAACTATCCCACTTTTCGGGATAAAAAGTATCCTATGTTCATTCTCGGTATCGAAAACATATATATACTGAGTTTCAGCCAAATCGGTCCAGTAGTTTTTACGTGAAAACGGAACAGACAGACAGACAGAGTTACTTTCGCATTTATAATATTAATAGGGATTTAATAAAAAGTGGTTAAAATAGTATTAATCAGGATTTCAACAGTAATATCATGAGGAAGGTTTTTATTTTTATATATTGCAGGAGATCAGCAGACAGGCAGACGGCCCGCTTGATGGAAAGCGGTTACCATCGCCTATGGACATTTTCAACACCAAAGTTGCTACAAATGCGCTGCTGCTCTCTTAACGTAAACTGGAACCTGGTCACTAATGCCGGAACACAACTCAAGGTTGTTATAACGGCATACTCTAGACTAGGGGTGGTAGCCATCCAGTAGGGCAAATGCCCTACCACCTGGTATTTTTTGGGTAACTTTTTTTAATTTTCCGCAGCCATTGATCGGACAAGGTGAGGCGAGACAAAAGGAGACGAGTCAAGGAGATCATGTACACTCGCACTCGCCATGCCTCGTGAGTGTACAAGCGACATTATACTTACGGCTTTTCTGGGCGATTGTCCTACTTAGTCTACATTCTCCTTCATAAATAAACGAAGTACCTACTGTTTGAGAAAGGAAATCATTTAGAATGTATTAAATAAAACAATAACGAGTGATAAACAATTATAAAGTACGGTGTGACTCATTACAATGAAAGTAAGTGTACCAAGGTCATTGGGTCATTGATTATGCAAGGTCAAGTGTGCAAAGCTGAAAAAACGATCAAACTGGAACTTGGAAGGGTCATTTTCGTTATGCAGTTTTATTTAAAACTAGCTGTGTGAGCATGACTTAATTCTTGTTGTCATGACCACGTATTTTGAAGTGAAACTTCTATATTGACGGGGTCTTACGATTTTTCGCTTAGGAAAAAGCGTCACGGCCGCGTGTTCTAATACTTACATTTTTAAATTCGTGATATCTTTCGAATGGAATGTCCGAATTGAATAATTCAAAAAGTTATATAAAGGTATTGAAGCAGTCTTGAATACGAAGCAATTTATTTTGATAAGGATGAATACCGACATACAAATAAAGAGCCTTTTCTAACGGCGGAATTTTAATTAATTTTTAAAAATAAATGAACACTTATTGTGGCATAACTATAATAATTAGACATATACTGTCGCGACACTTTTTGTAAATAATTAGGTGTTCTGCAAAGTCGTATTACATTATTTTATTCTATCATCAATAGTTTTCAGATTTTCAAATAGGACAAGAACTTTAACAATCTGCCCGTAACACTTCAAGTTAAAATTTTGTTGCGATTCATTTTGTCACTTGTCAGTTGAAGATTTTCCACTTGTCCGTTGCGATTCATATTTCCACTCATCCGTTGCCATTCGTTTCTCAACTTGTCCGTTGTTTTTATTGCCTCACCACAGCACACAGACAGAACAAACGGAAAGGGGTTATCGCCGCCTATGTACCTAGAAAAAAGCCCCATCTAAATAAATCTAGCAAATTCCCGGTACGAGTGAAGTAAGTAAACAAGCTTTTTATCTATCATAGTAAGCAATTACCGTGGTAAACCCATTAAATTGTACAATCCACGGGTTCATATAACGCGCAATCATCACTTGTGTTTGGTTTCATATTATTATTATAATGAGTAATGGGGAGGATTTCTTAAGTAAGAGGAGCGATTAGCTTGGAACGGTAATACGTTTTATATTTGAAAAAAAGATGTGCACACATAGTAGAAGTGAAACTTCAACGAACAAGTGGCAAAACGAATCGCAACAAAATTTTAACTTCAAGTTTTACGGGCAGATATTTTTTTTCACTTCTACTATGTGTCCCAGCACAAATCTCGACTTTTCGCAGTTTTACTGCAAATTATGTTTTGGTTAGGTTAGGTACATTTTAATCAATACATTTTTTATTTAAACATATTGGGCCTTACTTATAATCGTTTCTTAAATTTAAAGAGACTGCTCAGCATCTGATTAATAAAAATATCACCCATAAACTCTTCTTTATTCGAATATTTTGGGTACCTACAATCTACGTTAATCATTCAATTTTTTTTTTTCTGTGCTCCTCATAGGTACACAACAGGTAATACAATTTCATAAGTGAAAAAAGAGATATTCATTGATTAGGGACTGATTCTGATTCTCTTACTTAAGAAATGCCTAATCATTTCTTAACGAGATTATTATAAGGGCGATTTTATCTAACCAAAAAACTTAATACGATCCAGAAACAAACAACGCACCCACAGTCTACTCGAAAATTATACCGCCTCTCACCACATCTAGCCATTTAGACCTACCATCTAAATGACTAGACGTGGTTATCCTACCATCTGGTTGTGGGTTGTTTTGTCGCCTCTTACGACAAGCCGCCCGGCCGCAGGAAATTGTATTGTTACAACCTAGGCGCCGACAAACATAAATTCCGCGTACAAATCTGTAAAAGCACACTTTATTACCTGTCGGTATTTGAACTATTTGTAATCGTATTATGAGCGTCTTCTTTTGTTCACTTATTCATTGGCATACGTTTCTAGTTATTGAAGAGACCAGCCTATTGTCCTATTGTACTCGCTCAGGAGTATCATTGGCCAGGTGTTGCGGATTCTTTTGCATTTGTGAAGTATAAAACGACGGCCTGATGTAGAGAGGACCCCTCTCTCCATCAGGCCAGTTCAGTCAGATCAGATCAGTTGAGCAACAACTACGATATGGGCGTTACGTGTGTACATTCGGGAATCTAATAGCGACGGACTTTGTGCGTTTTATTGCATTACGTCTGGACTTGTTGTGTTCGGTTATATTTGTACCTGTGTTATATATGTTTGTATAGTTCTATACCTGCACCACTTAGACAGTTTTCTGACCTAATGTGCATATTGTTACGAGTCCGGGATTCAAATTAAAATGCCGTTGGAATTACTATAGAATTTATTTGAACTATACAAACACGCATGACACAGGTACATATATAACTGGACACAACAAGTACAAACTGCACGATCCAATAACACGTGCAAAGTCCGTCACTGTGTAGCTTATCGAATGTACACGTCTTGCTCGTATCGTAATTATTGCTTGACTGCTGATCTCTCCATTGGGCCATTCCTTTTTAATGCACCTATGCAATATGTCTACCTGCCAAGCGAACGGCCATAAACGAGTAAAATACACAAAAGGTTGTTATTAAACTTTATAATAATTCTAACGGCATTTTAATTCGAGTCCCGCAACTCGTCAAATATTAAAGTAGCCTAACGTAGGCCGCAGCGTCAGCAAAACGCTGTACGTAGAACCGTACACTCATAGACATAGTTAAGTTGTGATATAACATTAATCATAGAAAGTACATACGTACGTATAAAGAAATTTTTAAGAGAAATGATGGTAATGCGTTATGTATATTGGTATTACAGACGAATTAATTAATCTAATTAAAACGCTTTCACTTATGACTCTATAATAGCTATAATGATGAATAATATTTGCGGAAACGTCAGAGCAAACACTCCATTATATTTTATCTCATTGCAGTAAATGGAATTATTGACATTTCGTTTTACGTAAGATAATATTATAATAATATAATATTGATCGTGTATTAGCAGAAGGTGATGTCAGGAGCCTTAAGAACAGGCGAGCGTGCATGACAAGAGCTATGAATGTCAAAGAAGCAAGTGAGGTGTGTAAGAATAAGCCGGTATGGCGCTCTGTTGTTCGTGTCTACCCCGCAAGGGACCTGGCGTGAAGTTATGTATGTAATATTATAATAACGACTTATAACCAACGACTTAAGAACTATGACGTGAGTGTGTAACAATTGAAGTAAAAGTATTGGAAAACAAAGAGTTACAAAGAAAATAAGTTGAAAGTAAGATTGAAATTATTTTAAAGTGAGTGAGTAGTACATAATGTCTATAATTGTCAATAGAACGAGAAAATAAATATCAATCATTTTTTTTTTCAAAATAGCGACGCGCACTCGCCTTATTATTACAATAAATTCTAAGTATACATATAAAAGAATATACATTAAAATAACATTTGTATTATCAAAAAATTGTAGTAAAAAAAACTGACTTCAAGAGTAACAAAAAAGCTGCGAAGTTAAACATAAATAACTTGTTTTTTTAAAAGGTTTTTAGTTAAATACACGTTTTTGAGATCCTGGATATCATGTAGCAGCAGAGTGCTAGCCAAGACAAGTAAAACGAGCTCAAACACGACGGGTCTATCTTGTTTAGTACACAAGTTCCTATGGCCACCTTCCGACTCCATCATCAGATCAGCTCCATGGTACCATATGATTGCATTGTCACGCGATATACATATGCGTGCAAAATTTCAGCTCGATCAGAAACTGGGAAGTTGGTCAAATTTAACTTGCAAGATTCCACCCGAACTTACATAGGTACATCCGTTGCAAGTTAAATAAAAGCTTGTAAAATTACTATATTTTGCACATTTCTAGTTGTTTTTATGTTTTACTTGACACCTACTTCAGGGTGTTGTAGAGAATGTTTATTTTTTGCTTTTTCCTTACTCTAAACCCAAAAGTATAATGTAACATACCGACAAAGACCGCAGGCAGCTCTGCGGTTGTATGTTGTAAATGTTGTAAAAACGAATTCTTTTATTTACTTCGTGTTTAAATTTTAAAAACATCTATTGTTATCGTACTTATTTTATGGCTGTAATTCGTGTCGAACGAATTAATCCTTGTTTTTATTGCATTGCGCCGAAGCTTGCCAGATGTGCGTGAATGGAGTCCCCTTTGTCGGTATTATACAGTTTAGTATAAAAAAAATGCCCGAACGGAGGGGTGGGCAGTCAAGCGACGACTACGATACCAGTAAGACGTGTGTACTTTAGATTAGCGACATAGTGGCGTACTTTGCGCGTGTTGAATTACACTGAATCGTGCAGTGTGAACTGGTTACATCCAGTTTTATTTATGTTTTATACGTGTTTGTACAGTTCTAATAAACTCTATAGTAATTCCAACGCCATTTATTTTAATTCGAGTCCTGTAGCTCGTAACAATACTTTTACAGCTTAAATTATAAATACTATATTTTCTTCAAAAGAAGGTGGCAGCCCTGGGTCTGACGACATGCAGAATAAGACACGCCGCCTTTCGCCAGCGACCTTCCTGTCTACTATTTCTATTCGATTGTAATAGAGTATCTAGACTCGATTACAAAACAGTGCTAAAATAAAACCTAACTATATATATATAGCCTTCACCGTTTATGATTCTAAAATTACTTTGTCCTTTACTAGCTCAGCTTAATAATTTCAAAACCTTGCAAATGCTTCTCAAGAAATTTTAGAACACATTACACAGTACAACTTTTTGAAGTGATAACTTCTTATGGGAGGATAAATCGCTTCGTCACGTCACGCGTTACGGCGCCAGTCTGTCTGGCTTCCCTTTCTCTCACGCATACGGCAGCGGTAGGCAGGCTCCACCTCTCTCACTCTAACCCACAGCGTAATGAATATACATATTCAAGAATTGTAATTAAGAATAAAATATGTTTTATAATCAATAAAAGATTTTATTAATAAATAACCTTTCCTTATATTATCCTATTAATATACATACAATTTAAGTAATAACCTAACCTGTTTTCAAGTTAAACAATTTATTTATTAAATAGTTCAACTTAGATTAGTTTAAGTTATCACTTCTGTCGGTAGTCCCGAGACGCACATGTTTTTATTTTTACACGCTTTATATTAGCTTCACTTGTATGTCAGTATGTCAGTATGTAACTTGAGCTCGATTTTGTCCTACTTTGAACGATCAGATTTAATTCATACTTTGCACACCTGTCAAAGGTCGATGACAATGCAATAATATAGTATCATGGAGCTGATCTGATGATGGAGTGGGAAGGTGGCCATAGGAACTCCTGTACTAAACAAGATAGACCCTTCGTGTTTGGGCCCGTATGTTTATATCGCGTGACAGTGCAATAATATGGTACCATGGAGCTGATCTGATGATGGAGACGGAAGGTGGCCATAGGAACTCCTGTACTAAACAAGATAGACCCTTCGTGTTTGGGCCCGTATGTTTATATCGCGTGACAATGCAATAATATGGTACCATGGAGCTGATCTGATGATGGAGTCGGAAGGTGGCCATAGGAACTCCTGTACTAAACAAGATAGACCCTTCGTGTTTGGGCCCGTATGTTTATATCGCGTGACAATGCAATAATATGGTACCATGGAGCTGATCTGATGATGGAGTCGGAAGGTGGCCATAGGAACTCCTGTACTAAACAAGATAGACCCTTCGTGTTTGGGCCTATCGCGTGACAATGCAATAATATGGTACCATGGAGCTGATCTGATGATGGAGTCGGAAGGTGGCCATAGGAACTCCTGTACTAAACAAGATAGACCCTTCGTGTTTGGGCTCGTTTTACTTGTCTTGGCTAGCACTCTGCTGCTACATGATATGCAGGATCTCAAAAGCTTGTATTTAAAAACATTTAAACAAAAATCAACTAAAAAATGAAAAATAAATAATAGTTTAAAAAAACTAAAAAAAACACGCTTTTATAAAAAATCCAACTAAAAAAACAAAAAATAAAATTTAATATAATATAAAAAAGCGTGGGGTGTATTCAATTAATAATATAATATCTTAAAAAGCGCTTTGAATACACCCCACGCTTTTTTATATTATATTAAATTTTATTTTTTGTTTTTTTAGTTGGAGTTTTTATAAAAGCGTGTTTTTTTTAGTTTTTTTAAACTATTATTTATTTAATTGCAGGACTTCAGCAGACAGGCAGATGGCTCACTTGAAGGAAAGAGGTTCCCATCGCCTATGGACATTTGCCAAAGGTGCTACAAATGCGCTGCTGCTCTCTTAAAGGAAACGGGAACCTGGTCACTAATGCCGGAACACAACTCAAGGTTGTTATGGCGGCATACTCTAGATATCACATCCAGTCGGGCAAATACCCTACCACCTCTCTGGGTGTTCTTTTGTCGCCTCTTACGACAGACAACGATATGTCATATTATAATCCATATCAAATCTATTTTTTATATAAATACATTAATAGTTATATTATTGCACGAGAGGTGAAAGTGACCTATTTTGGCATGAGATGTTTTGGCGCACGAGAGGAGCGAGAACGCTAATATTTAGAGTGCCTAAATAGACCTTTCATCCGATGATTACACTCTGTTTTTCATTTCAAATACGAGGAAAGTAAATAAAACCTGACTAGTTAAAGAAACAACTACTTCTGATGAAATAAGGCGTTTAATCCATATCTAAATGTGACGAACTTAATAAAAAAATTCATGTGTGAAACGTCAAGTAAATTTCTTTGTCAATGGCATTCTATCAGCCAGTATTTTTAACCGAATTCAAAAAGGAGGAGGTTCTCAATTCCACTTTAAGATGTTTTAGATAATAATAATATATTAATAATAATAGCTTTAGAAATAAGTTATTTTATACTTTTTAGTTTTTTAGTGTTTTAGTGTTTTTGTTACTGTTGATAGTAAATATTTAGCTTAAGTTTATGTTAATTAAACAATATAATGATTGATAAGTAATTTATAAATATAAAATAATGTAACAATAATGTTATTGTTGTTTCTGTAATAATATGTCCAAGAAATATAGAACATAATATGTCGATACTATACTCAAAAATAAACGTTTAATTTTTTAATATTTTTTATAGTTAGTTTTATTTTTATAGTTTAATATTTTATGACGCGATTTAATAGAGGCTGTGATTGATACGTATTGATTTTTTTTTAATTTAATTGGAATTAGAAATTTTATTAAATACTAGCTTCTGCCCGCCATTTCGACCGCGTGAAATACTTAGTTAAAAAGAAGAAAGTAAAAAAAAACTTCCCGATTTTGAAACATTCTTCATTGGTGCTCCGCTCCTATTGGTCAAACACAGACCAATGAAGACATAAGACTAAAGAAGGCCTTCCTCGATAAATGGGCTATCTAACACTGAAAGCATTTTTCTAATCAAACAAGTAGTTCCTGAGATTAGTGCGTTTAATCAAACAAACTCTTCAGCTTTATATATTAGTAAAAGATTTTTTTATACTTAGAGTAAAGCAGAGAGGCAGACGGCCCACCTGATGGAAAGCGATCACCGTCGCCTATGGACGTTTGCAACACGAAAAATCCCAAATCCCTGCGGTGCGCAAGAGAACCGTTGCATACAAGAGCGAAGCGGCTCAAGGAAGTAGGAACGCTCAGCCGATGCCGTGTGGTGCGGTGGTAAAAGGAAGACGAAGGCACCATACTGAGCAGTTTCTCGGAACATTGTACAGTCGATAGAATCATCACGGAGACGCGAAGTCTCTCCGAAAGCCAAGCGTGTCTAAACGGTCTGTGAGTATGGGATCGTCAACAATGCGAACGGCTCGATGTTGAGTACTGTGCAGGGGGTTTAGCTGGTAGGTGGGTGCCCGGGCCCGCAAGTGTTAATATTATTGTTACACGCCGACAAAGTAGACGCACACCTGGTTTATTAACTTTCCCGCATTTGGACTTCTTTTGTTTACTTTGTGTTTAAAATTTGCAATTAGAAAATAGCCTATTGTTATTTACTTCTTTATGGTTTCTCGGAAACTTCAGTCCACAGGGTCCTTTGTTGTATTGAACAGTTTAGTATAAAACGATTCCCAAACGGGGTGCTGAGGCAGTCAAGCGACGATTACGATACGAACAAGACAGGTGTAGTACATTCGATAAGCGATATAGTGACGGACTTTGCGCGTGTTATTGGAACGTGCAGTGTGTACTGGTTGCGTCCAGTTATATTTGTACCTGTGTTATTAGTGTTTTTATAGTTCTAATAAATTCTATAGTAATTCCAACGGCATTTTAATTCGAGTCCTGTAGCTCGTAAGATTATGTTTACAAACTTGCGCTGACCACTTTCATCATCGCATTTCTGTTGCCAGCAATAGAAGTGGGCATGATATAAAGGCGCAGTTATAGACTCAAGTCTGTCATGTTGGTGACGCGCTAAGGTCGTGGTCACGCATGCATTACGCAACCGGTCAACATATAAACATAAATATTGTGAAATAACAAATTTTCCCCATCAGAACATAAGCGAATGTATTGCTACATTAAAATAATAAAAATTACAAGTGGTCGCCCAATGGTCGAAATTCCGCCATAGTTAATTTAAATAATTAGTTTGAACGTGATTAAGTTCTGTTGACAAAGACTATACCTCTATAATCACAGATTACGCCAAGGGTACACTGTACATTTGACTTTAAGAATAAACAAAAGAGTATATATGCGTGTGTATGTCAAATACATGGTAGTGTGTGTAATGTTTTTTTTTCTTAATTTTATGCATTCTTATGCAAAATTTTAAAAAAATATTACCATTGTGCACTCCTCTATGTAAACTATAAGTGGGCAAAATTTCATACTCTTCCGTCCGCGCAATTTTACTAAAAAGTGGTACAAAGTTTTTGCTTCACGTATTTATATAATGATGATATATTTGAATAATAGATACAGAAGGCAGCTCTATTGGACACGGCCCTTATTGTAAGTTCCTATCTCTATAACGGCCCGTAGCTTAGACCCCAAACTCTATTTCAAATAACTACTAACTTAGCCGTGGCTACTTCGTGAACAACCGCTAATTCGCTGGCTTTTACTATAGCTACTCATTTATTTATCACTGGCACTTACGACCTAACTAAAATAATTAAGCTCCTATCAGTCTGTTAAACATTCCGCAATTGTCGGCATAATTATGACAAGTTATTGTCCTCAAGTTCATCCTCCATTACTGTCCTGATAAGAATTGTAGGAAATAAATAATAATTGCTCTCGATACCCATTATCACATTAAACACATGATTTATGTTACGTCTGCTGTAATAAAAGCATTTAATTGCTGCGTATTGTGTCAAAGTTCTGGCGCGAAACTTTAATAATGTCTGTCGTCTATGTACAGTGGGCACTCGATTATCCATCCCTCAATTTTATAGATTCACAATATTCGGATTGGCAACAGCGATCAAATTGTCGTACAGTTCAATCCGGGCGTCCACAGACATGTCGTATGTACATTCGTACATAAAATCTTTGTTTAATTTTTATTATTCCGACTTTTCGGCCATTTTTCAGTGGCCGTGAGAAGACACTGTGAGCTCTTTCTGCGTGCACCAGAATGTTGAGTGGCAGTGAGTTCCATAATCGGACAGCCTGTACCGTGAAAGACTTACCAACCAAGGAAGAAGTGTGTACAGGTGTCATTAAGGAGAGATTATTACTTATAGTATATTATAGTTACGGATTTAGCCACTGAAGCCAATTAAAAAAAAACACCTGTATACCCTTAACCATTATACAATTTCGAGTTGGTCATTTCAAAACTATATTAGTCATAATTTAAGTAACTGATTTATAAACGAAAACAAATAAAATAATTTATTATTTTCACGATGATGGAAAATGAGAATACGTTTCTGCGTTTTATTTTAACTTTGGACATTTAACATTGAAAACGAGTTTGACTAATCTGCAAAAATAACATAAAGATAGGTAACCAAACGATTTTTATTATTTAATTAGTCTTTGCTGAATTCAAATGTCGAATAGAATAAAAAACAGTTTGGTTTTGGTCCACTTTAAGTTCCAAATTCGAATTTTTATATTTGTTATTTATCTGTGTCAATAACGAATATAACCTCTATTAAGTTTATACTGTTTGAAGGTCCCAGGTTTTTTTTTATTTTTAAATATAACTTTGCATGATTTGTGAACCTAGTCTCAGGTTTTTAAAATATTCTTCAAGCATTTAAGCATCAGACAAAAGCCGGACCCATTTAGCAGAAGTTTTATCCATTTAGTCTTTGACTGACTTTTAACAAAGGAATTTTTGTGGCAGCTCAAAATATGAAATTTCACTAATATAACCTAGAAGTATTATTAATTTATAATGAAGTCCTTTTATGCAAATTTATTTTTATCACGGATGACAGAAATATCACGTGACCATAGTAAGCTGCCCTGTATTTAGGGCGCATATAAGCGTTGCACTCCAACGCGGGTCGTGGATAGTTTTGAGAAACTGGTGGAAAGCGGTTACCATCGCTTATGAACATTCGCAACATCAAAGGTGTTACAAATGCGCTGATGCTCTCTAAAAGGAGACTGGAACCTGCTCACTAATGCCGGAACACAACTCAAGGTGGTTATAATGGCATACTTATTTATATTTTTTCTTAATCAACTGTATATGTTATTTATATCTAAGCATTATTGACCAGGTAGTCTAATTTTAAAAGTTACATAATAAAATACTTTTTAAAGTTTGAAGTTACATAATTTTGAGTTCCAAGTTTGAGGTCATACTATTAATACACACAACATAAATACATAATATTTGTGACGCATAAGTCAATGTTTGTTTGTATACGCAATTCTACTAAGACTGGTATACGTGGCTGCATTCATAATCCGCGTGACTTGGTAAATAAACTGCCGGAGAGCCGCCCACGCTCTTCTTTATTTGCGACGTTTTATGGAAACCGACAAATTTACGAGTTGTTTTTTTAAACTGTAATAATTATAGAATAGAATATATTTATTGCGTAATGCATGTACAAAGATGTTACGGATTTTACAGTATCAATGCATTCGGCCCATAATTAGGCGTGCAAAATTAACATTACAATATTGATTTAAAATTAAAAATTAATAATAATAATCTATAACTAATCTAAATAAAAAATGTCTACCATTACAGCATGTCAAATATATTTACGTCAGTTCTTTTTGAAGTGAAACTTCTATATAGAGGGGGTCTTATGGAGTTTTGACTCACGAAAAGATGTCACAGTCACGTGATCACCGTCACTAATTCTTACATTTTTAAACTCGTGATATCTTTCGAATGGAATGTCCGAATTGAATAATTCAAAAAGTTATATAAAGGTATTGAAGCAGTCTTGAATATGAAGTAATTTATTTTGATAAGGATTAATATCAAGATACAAATAAAACGCCTTTTCTAGCGGCGGCATTTTAATTAATTTTTTATAATAAAAAAACGCTTATTGTGGCATAACTATAATAGTTAGATATATGTTGTCGAGATACTTTTTGTAAATAATGATGTGTTCTACAAAGTCGTAGTACATTATTTTATTTTATCATCAATAGTTTTCGCAGCGCACGCGATTTTAGGTATTTTTTTTATACCTTGGATTAAATTTTTGGAGTTTTAGTAATGATCCCTAATTTTTTTGTAAATATAATATAGCCTATGTCACCCGGGGATAGCGTAGCTTGCCAACAGTGAAAGAATTTTTCAAATCGGTTCAGTAATTTATTTTATTTGTTATTTTATCATCAATAGTTTTCGCAGCGCACGCGATTTTAGGTTTTTTTTTTATACCTTGGACTACATTATTGGAGTTTTAGTAATGATCCCTAATTTTTTTGTAAATATAATATACCCTATGTCACCCGGGGATAGCGTAGCTTGCCAACAGTGAAAGAATTTTTCAAATCGGTTCAGTAATTTCGGAGCCTTTTCATGCAAGCAAAAACCAATCTTATCTTTCCTCTTTATAATATTAGTCTAGATATTCATAAATATATTTATTATAAAATTAGATATTTGCATATTATAAAAAGCGCAAGATTTTGCGCTGGAAGTTGCTTAATAAAATTGGTAGCTGGGTTGCCCTAAAAAGCGCTATATCTAGCTTCGAAAGCGCTAAAGTGGCAGACTTGGTGAGCCGAGCCGAGCGCCGGGGAAGTCCCGCAAACGAGAAAGCGAGCGAGAGAGCGAGCGAGGATATACCTCGTTCTCCGACGACCCTCGTCCCTCTAATACCTAAAATCGCATTCTGCGCATCGGAAAGTGGGATGTTCCAATAAGAAAACAAATTAACAACTAGAAAACTTTGCCAACGGTTCAGTTTTTCGAAAGTCACAACGAGGTGAACGACAAGTGTTGACAGAAAAAAATTGTCGGTGCGTGTGTAGTGTATTACACTATACAGACAAAATATATATTATAGGAGTTACATCTGCTCTGTTGGTATTCTCCGCGGTGTGTAAGTAGGGGAGAGCAGGTAGGATTCGTACACAGGGAGCATTCGTACAGTGGAGATATCTCCACCATTTTAATACATTGAAGTGTTCGCATTTGTGTGCGTGATTGCCGTTTGTACGGACCAGGTACCTGCGGGATGGGGCCACAATACGACCGTTGGCTTCGATGGTGTAAGTCGATAAGTGCATTCGCTCTGCGTAAGTATTTTTCGTTATCATCTTTGAATTCGCTTGGCTGGTATAAGTAATGCTCGAATTATAAAAGTGATTTTTTACAGTTTATGCCTTAAAATATTACTTTAATATTTAAATAGATATTTTAGCTTAATTATTACGGTTATTTTTATTTTAAATTAATTTGTTGAATTATCTAGATGGGGTACCTTCGTGCAGTTATAAGTGGGGTAGATTCGTACTGTACGAATCCTCCTCTACTATAATAAGTACCAGTAGGTACTGTACCTATGGGCAATTTTGTTCTAATTTCACGATAAATACAACCCGATTTTATGTTTTAAGTCTCTGCAAAAAAATTATTTAGTTGTTAGCATTTTGCTTTATGCGGATGATGCCGTGCTTTTAGCCGAATCGCCATCAGAACTGCAAACACTAGTCGCAATGATGAAAGATGACTTTCAGGCGAGAGGCTTACATTTGAATGCGAAGAAAACAAAGGTTATGGTGTTTGAAAGAGAAGAAACCAGAACGAATGTAAGGATAATGGTCGATGATGTTATGCTGGAACAAGTGAATGAGTTTGTATATCTTGGATGTGCTTATAGCAGGGATGGAAGGTACACCACTGACATAGAAAGAAGAGTAAATTTGGGGAATAGTGTGAATGGAGCTTTAGGTAAACTTCTAGGCGCTAAGAAACTCAGCTTGAAGGCCCAGCTTGCCATACACAACGCTGTGCTGGTACCATGCATGACAAGAGATATGAATGTCAAAGAAGCAAGTGAGGTGTGTAAGAATAAGCCTGAATGGCGCTCTGTTGTTCGTGCCTACCCCGCAAGGGACCTGGCGTGAAGTTATGTATGTATGTATGTTAAGACATGTTACTCTTATGATAAAATTTATAATGTTGATTTTTAGTTTTTTTTATTAATGGAAAAAGTATTATGTTACATGAATATTTTTAGGACTTATTTTTAAGTATTAAAGTACTTAAAACAATATTTTTTGATCATTACTAGATGAAGATCATTAGTTTCATAATTATTAGAGAAGAAAAAAAATATTTGTGTTCTATTTATATGTAGGTACTCTGAATATAATAATTGCTAGTTTACTATACGACGGCTGATGCTGTTTTAACTTTGACCTCATTAAAGGACTTTACTACATTGAATAAATAGCATTTTCTTTGAATGTACGGAGGTTCCCCACTGTGTACGAATGTTCCCCACGCTATGCACGAAGCTACCCCATGCATGGGGTGCTTTCGTGCGTTTTCCATTTTTTACGAAGACGGTCGTAACTTCTCCGTGTTGCTTTATATGAAAACTGCACTTCATAATATTAAAGCCAGATAAATGGGTAATATACCGCTATTAAAATAATTTTGTAATAGCTATTAGTTTCTTTTTTATAAGGCTCAGAACAAAAAACGTACGAATCCTACCTGCTCTCCCCTATATTTGAAATATTTTTTGAAATACTTTTTTTCTGTCAATATAAATCATCAAAGCCGCGTGTTCTAATACTTTTTAAACTCGTGATATCTTTCGAATGGAATGTCCGAATTGAATAATTCAAAAAGTTATAATAAAGGTATTGAAGCAGTCTTGAATATGAAGTAATTTATTTTGATAAGGATGAATATCAAGATACAAATAAAGTGCCTGTTCTAGCGGCGGCATTTTAATTAATTTATTGAAATAAAAGGACACTTATTGTGGCATAACTATAATAGTTAGACATATGCTGTCGCGACACTTTTTGTAGATAATGATGTGTTCTGCAAAGTCGTAGTACATTATTTCATTCTATCATCAATAGTTTCCGCAGTGCTCGCGATTTTAGGTATTTTTTACACCTTGGGTTACGTTATTGGAGTTTTAGTAAGGATCCCTAATTTTTTTGTAAACATAATATAGCCTATGTCACACGGGGATTGTGAAGCTTGCCAACAGTGAAAGAATTTTTCAAATCGGTTAAGCAGTTTTGGAGCCTCTTCAATGCAAACAAAGAATTTAATCTTTTCTCTTTATAATATTAGTATAGATATTCATATATATTTATTATAAAATTAATTAGATATTTGCATATTATAAAAAGCGCAAGATTTTGCGCTGGAAGTTGTTTAATAAAATTGGGAGCTGGATTGCCCTAAAAAGCGCTATATCTAGCTCCTAAAGCGCTAAATTGGCAGCTCTGGTGAGCCGAGCGCCGGGAAAGTCTCGTAAACGAGAAAGCGAGTTAGGATATACCGCGTCCTCAGACTACCTCATCCCTCTAATACCTAAAATTGCGTTCTGCGCATCGGAAAGTGCGATGTTCCGAGCCGCTATTAATGGAGGCAAACTTAAGTTTGCATCGAACTATAGCTCTGCTCTCCACGTGACAAGGCATCACTGCCTCTATTTGTGGTATGTGTAAAAAAATATAAATAAATAAATAGAGTTTGTTGAGGAAACAAAAATAACAACAAGAAAACTTTGCCAACTGTTCAGTTTTTCGAAAGTCATAACAAAAGTGAACGACAACGAACAACAAAAGTGTTGACGTAAAAAATGGTCGGTGCGTGGGTAGCATATTACATACACCATTAAAATGTACTTAACCTAACCAAATCATAATTTGCAGTAAACCTGCGAAAAATCGAAATGTGTGCTGGGACACATATTAGAAGTGAAACTTCAACGGACAAGTGGAAAAACGAATCGCAACGGACAAGTGGAAAAACGAATAGCAACGGATAAGTGGCAAAACGAATCGCAACGAACAAGTGGAAAAACGAATGGCAACGGATAAGTGGAAAAACGAATCGCAACGGACAAGTGGAAAAACGAATCGCAACGTACAAGTGGAGAACGAATCGCAACGGACAAGTGGAAAATCTTCAACTGACAAGTGATAAAATGAATCGCAACAAAATTTTAACTTGAAGTTTTACGGGCAGATTGTTAATGTACTCGTCCAATTTGAAAACCTGCCCGTAAAACTTCAAGTTAAAATTTTGTTGCGATTCATTTTATCACTTGTCAGTTGAAGATTTTCCACTTGTCCGTTGCGATTCGTTCTCCACTTTTTTTAAATAGTGTACATGGCAGCTCTATAAGAGCGAGACTTCGGAAGCTGATTGTATCGAAGGGCCTCATGCAATAGACACTTTTGCGCATTAATGCCGTAATTGAGTTTATGGTGCAGACTCTAAATTCATCGCATCTGTTACGTGGAAAGTCCTCCGAACACCGACTAAGTAGCTGTGGATTAGTTTTGACAAAAATTGATATTTCGAGTATATATATACTCGACACAGTTAAAAATTTATATACACACTGTGAATTAGTGTAGCTTTTATATTATGCATGGATTAACTTTTAATAAATACTAGCTGACCCGGCAAACTTCGTACCGTCTCAGAATCAATAAATAAAAAACGTTGATTTCTAAACGACGGGACGCACATCAAACTTTTGACATTCAAAACCAAAGAATGAAAAATAGATAATTCACTTTTAAAATTAATTTGATTTCTGTACACTTTTAAATTTAATTAATTTCTTAACGACGGGACGAACATCAAATGTTTGACAGGTAGGAATAGTTTCTAAGGGAAAGCGAAATTGTTGTTTTTTCAATTTTTTCATATTAAACTTTCCCCGGACTTGCACAAATAATTCAAAACCAAAATTAGCCAAATCAATCCAGCTATTCTCGAGTTTTAGAGAGACTATCGTACAGCAATTGATTTTTATATATATAGATGTATGTAGTTTTTTAAACATGTAAAATGTACAGCAAATACTTCCTGTCAAGTTACATATTTGACATCTGATATTTAACATTTCTAAATATTCTAAGCTATACTTTACTCAATGCCATTTTATTTTATTTGGGGGGCTAACAGCTATCATTAATAATAACTAAAAATAAGATAGATTTAGAGAAGCTATTAATAGGTCTCTACAGATAACAGTAAAAATAAAAAATAAAAAAATAAAAAATTAGACTAAAGAAACAATAATAAAAATGTGCATGATATAAGGTACTTAAACTGATAAGTCTGAGTAGAAGATAAATTTGATCAAGTAAGAGAGTGAGATATTGTAACAAGTAAGAGAGAATATGACACCTCCACCAAGTTTGGGCGAAAAAAAGATAGGCTTAAGGACTTTGTTAGCTTTTTTGACTTTGTAATATCTATAATATTATAACATTCTAAACATACCGTGATACATTGAAGCTATTTAAAGAAAAAACAACTGGAATAGACTATACAAACGTCAGAGAACACGATGCAATTTTCTTAGATTTCTTGTCTGTTTGTTCGGGATTCACGTAAAAACTACAGAGCCGATTTCGATGCGGTTTTCGCTGATCGCCAGCAAATTCTTAGACTTAAAATCTGCGCTACTTTTTTATCTCGGCAATACCACGGGACTTTTCTGCGAATGATTTAGTATGGGCAGATTAAAAAAGATCGAATCCCGAGAGTGGTTTGTAGTTGTTCGGGTGCGTAAAAGTTATCTTATTTCGACACAGTTTTCACTAAAACGTTACCTTACTTTCTTTTTTAAATGCTGTATCCCGGGAATCCCGCGGCAATTTCAATTCAAGCGTGGACGAAGTCGCGGACAAATCCTAGTAAGCTATAAGGGGATGCTGGACAGCGGTTTTTGTAGCGTATGTTTCGGATGCACACTACCATGACATGAGTTCAATGTTTGTATACGTGTAACTGACGAAAGAGTTCTTATATTTAATTTTCCTTCATTTACATATTTATAAGCATGCAATATTATTTTTATTACTCATATTTATTTCAAGGTGAACGAAGATTTCGAAAAAAATTAAACAGGTACCCACATATTTATTACTTCTCAATCTGTATCATATCTAATGAAAATATTATTACAAGAATCATGACATTTATTATTCGTTCGAAAATATATTTTAACATTTTTAAATTAAAAATTCCATAAGCTTGCAAGCATTTGTTTACCTAAATTTCTAAACGTTCTAGAAGCCAAATGCTACGTTCTAAAATTGAAAATCTTTAAAGCCTCAACGTTGGAACATCGCAAACGCAAATCATCGACGTACAACAAAAACAGCGCAAACATACCTCGAATTCGCCTTATTTTTCCCATTGTTACCGTATTCAATCTCGGTAGCCCCGAAACTTGTAACCAAAGGCACATCACCATCAGCCATGTTGACTATTTTGACAGTTTGCAATAAAAAAAAACACTAAACACCACACAAAGAGGCTAAGGTAACAATGTTATTCAACTTGGAAATTATTAAAATAAAATAATTATAAATGATGAGTAGGTAAAGCGCGCGTGGTTCGCGGACGAGGTCTCGCTATGCACTGGCTATTTTATTAATGTTAGTATTATGCTACGATGAGAAGAGATAACCATGTGACGGCCATTCTGACCGATAATTGGATGGGTTTATGCAATAACGAATGGCTTTGAACTTTGACCCCTGTTTTTTTGACGTTGTCAATTTTGATATTTTTTTAATAATTCTTTTTATTGCAAAGTTGGCAAGCTGGCAGACGGCATAGCTCATGGAAAAGTGCTTACCGTTGCCTATAGACGTTTGCACCGCCAGAGGCGTAGCTTTGCCAGCCTTTAGAATGAAGTAAAGAGGACGAGATGTGGCATAAGATAAAGATATTAGGAAGAAGGAAGAATGCCGACTTTTAACTAAGGTAGGTATTATTTTAGCGCATCCTTTCCCAAAGTGGGCGATAACGCCCCCTTGTGGGCGCTGCAGGCCTTAAGGGGGCGGTAAGAGACCCAGAAATCACGTATCCGGTCTCTCACCTTACGCAGATCATCGGACTACCAGGCTGGAGGGCCATGTAACTATTATGACAGCACAAATGGCGAATTATATTCGTTGTTTTATGTCGACCTATTCATTTTCTAAAATAACTAGACTCTTTGTAAAATGGATGAAGAAATGGGTTTATAGACAGAGAGAGAGAGAGAGAGAGAGAGAGAGAGAAATAACACTTTATTGCACACCAAAATATACTATTACAAAAACAGACCATATTTACAATATTTTCTAGTAGACTACAATAGGCGGCCTTATCACTTAAACCGATCTCTTCCAGGCAACATAAATCAAAAACAAATTTCAATCAGACGATATCAGGCAATAAATACTCCAACCACTTAAAGAAATAAATATACAAATACATACATATACAATAATATATTACAAAATACATAATGGGTTTAATACAGTTTGTGAAAAGGAGTTTAATACTTCTCGCGAAATTTCTGAATATAAGGGAGATGTACACATTTTTACTTGTCAGAATGCCCTTTGTATATTTATAATAGACATGAATATTAATTTATATAAGTTACGTTACAATGTTAATTTATGATTCATAATTCAATTACGACGAGTGAAAGTAAAAGCGGTGTTACTCGAACAAATATTACTCACGAGAAAAACGGACAAGTGGAAAATCTTCAACTGACAAATGATAAAATGAATCGCAACAAAATTTTAACTTGAAGTTTTACGGGCAGGTTTTCAAATTGGACAAGTATATTAACAATCTGCCCGTAAAACTTCAAGTTAAAATTTTGTTGCGATTCATTTTATCATTTGTCAGTTGAAGATTTTCCACTTGTCCGTTGCGATTCGTTTTCTACTTGTACGTTGCGATTCGTTTTTCCACTTGTCCGTTGCGATTCGTTTCCACTTATCCGTTGCCATTCGTTTTTCCACTTGTCCGTTGCGATTCGTTTTGCCACTTATCCGTTGCTATTCGTTTTTCCACTTGTCCGTTGCGATTCGTTTTTCCACTTGTCCGTTGAAGTTTCACTTCTAATATGTGTCCCAGCACACATTTCGATTTTTCGCAGGTTTACTGCAAATTATGATTTGGTTAGGTTAAGTACATTTTAATGGTGTATGTAATACGTTACCCACGCACCGATCATTTTTTACGTCAACACTTTTGTTGTTCGTTGTCGTTCACTTTTGTTATGACTTTCGAAAAACTGAACAGTTGGCAAAGTTTTCTTGTTGTTATTTTTGTTTACTCAACAAACTCTATTTATTTATTTATATTTTTTTTACACATACCACAAATAGAGGCAGTGATGCCTTGTCACGTGGAGAGCAGAGCTATAGTTCGATGCAAACTTAAGTTTGCCTCCATTAATAGCGGCTCGGAACATCGCACTTTCCGATGCGCAGAACGCAATTTTAGGTATTAGAGGGACGAGGTCGTCGGAGAACGAGATATATCCTCGCTCGCTCTCTCGCTCGCTTTCTCGTTTGCGGGACTTCCCCGGCGCTCGGCTCGGCTCACCAAGTCTGCCACTTTAGCGCTTTCGAAGCTAGATATAGCGCTTTTTAGGGCAACCCAGCTCCCAATTTTATTAAGCAACTTCCAGCGCAAAATCTTGCGCTTTTTATAATATGCAAATATCTAATTCATTTTATAATAAATATATTTATGAATATCTAGACTAATATTATAAAGAGGAAAGATAAGATTGGTTTTTGCTTGCATGAAGAGGCTCCGAAATTACTGAACCGATTTGAAAAATTCTTTCACTGTTGGCAAGCTACGCTATCCCCGGGTGACATAGGGTATATTATATTTACAAAAAAATTAGGGATCATTACTAAAACTTCAATAATGTAGTCCAAGGTATAAAAAAATACCTAAAATCGCGTGCGCTGCGAAAACTATTGATGATAAAATAACAAATAAAATAAATTACTCAACCGATTTGAAAAATTCTTTCACTGTTGGCAAGCTACGCTATCCCCGGGTGACATTAGAGTATATTACATTTACAAATAAATTAGGGGTCCTTACTAAAACTCCAATAATGTAACGCAAGGTGTACAAAAAATACCTAAAATCGCGTGCGCTGCGAAAACTATTGATGATAAAATAAAATAATGTACTACGACTTTGTAGAACACATCATTATTTACAAAAAGTATCGCGACAACATATATCTAACTATTATAGTTATGCCACAATAAGCGTTTTTTTATTATAAAAAATTAATTAAAATGCCGCCGCTAGAAAAGGCTTTTTATTGGTATCTTGATATTAATCCTTATCAAAATAAATTACTTCATATTCAAGACTGCTTCAATACCTTTATATAACTTTTTAAATTATTCAATTCGGACATTCCATTCGAAAGATATCACGAGTTTAAAAATGTAAGAATTAGTGACGGTGGTCACGTGACTGTGACATCTTTTCGTGAGTCAAAACTCCATAAGACCCCCTCTATATAGAAGTTTCACTTCAAAAAGAACTTTGGCGGGACTTTAGTAAGTGTTTTTGTCAGTCTGTGATCGAAGCGTAGATATTTTTTACATTTTATTTTAATACATCTATTTTATAAGCAATTTTATAACCAATAAACTTATATAAATCATACAAAAAGGTGCAAAAGTATTAAAAAAACGCTGTTGCTGAAATTTTCTGGATACCTATACTTTTTTAATAATATGGTTCCACACAATTTATGGATATAGTAAAATCAAATAATTAAAAAATAAGCTTTAGAATAATCTTCCAGTATAAGTATCAGGAGAAAACTGGACCCTTATAACAACTAGTACTCCAGACTCAGCCAAATAGTAGTTCTTAGGCTGAGGTCAAATAATAGAATCTTGGTATAAACTGGTAAATTTACAAATTAACTGAAGAATTGAGATGTTCTAGTAATAATAATAATAATAAATAATAATAATAAATCGGCAGACAAACACACACATTGTATATCCCCAAATTAAGCAAGTTACGCTTGTGTTATGGGTAATACACAACGGACCACTCTGGGGCCAATCCCAGACACCCAGACCATGGTAAATAGCGGAGAAAATACGTTTCCGAAATTTACTATACCGGGAATCGAACCCGGAGCCTCTGGGTTGCATCGAGGTAGGCCGGCAAAGGCTTATCCCGCTCAACCACAGAGGCCGTCATCTAGTCGTCGTCTAGTCTAGACAAACACACTATTTTTTGCCTAAAAAACATAACTACAGCTATTGTTTTTATTTAACCAGACTTGTATGCTTTCTTGAAAATAAAATTACCTGTATGCACAAAAAACCACTATCATTTAATTCTACTTTTGGAATGGTACCATAGTAGCATAACCCTTGAAGATACTGCTAAAATCGAACCAATCAATCTTCCTGACATCAATAACAAGGTTATATGATCTGATGGATTTTTGATTTTTTTTTCATGTGAAGAAAAATACAAAACTAACACAAGCAGATACTAAACACGTGATGTTCTTATTAAAGTTAAATATACTCTTGAAATTAACTCAATAATTGTTTAAATAAATATACGGCGAATGTGTACGTTTTAGTCATAAAAACGTTTTACAAGGTCGAAAATGTAAGTGTGGGCTTCAAACTGGCATTTAAACGCAAACTAGTGATGTGGGCAATTCCCGATGACGAAAATTTTATCGACTGTTCATACAAAAAGATTTCTACGTATTGTCAGGGTACCGCAGCCCAATTGTGCACATTTAAAATTATATACAATTCTTTCTTCATTTTCTTCATTGAATTTATTTCATTACAATGTAGGCTGGCAAAATGTCGTATTTAATGCCTCTCAAAATTAAACATTTACTATATTTCATTATGATAGCATCTATAGAATAGAATATAATTTACTGTACAATAGCTTAGAATTAGGTACGAAGGGCGGTCTTATCGCTGACAGCGATCTCTTCCAGACAACCTTGGACTGGAGAGAAATTTGGCACAAGAGCTAGGGAAGGGCTTTGTTGCACATTTTTTTTAAGTGTTACATATTATATATTAATATTATTAATCTATACCTATTTAACAGTTTTCACTATATTACTTGTATAATATATTATTTATATCTATTTTATTATTATAAGGATTATTTATCTTAATACACTACGGCTAATATAACGTCTTGTATATTTTCACAGCCAGAGTAATCTGGAAGAGATCGATAAGACCACCCTTTATTTTCGACTCATTTTTAAGAATCTGGTTTTAATTTTTTCTGAAGAATATGTTTACGTAAGCAATAACTTAGCAGATTACTAATCACGTAGCTCTAGGTTACAATTTTAATATTTATTTATTTATTGTGGACCTCTCTCTCCATCCTAAGGCTGTCTAGAAGTGATCGCCGTCAGCGATAAGACCGCCTTTTGTACCTAATTCTAAGCTGTTTTGTGTATTGTCTCATATATTTTATTGTACAGTAAAGTATATTTTATTCTATTCTAGATCGTATCTTACATAAAAGTAAAACATCTGGCCCATAATAGAGAAGGTTGAAGGAGGCTCCACCGACAAGAGCGTAGCTATTAAATGATAGAACAGAATAGAATTGTGGACCATCAATAGGACATACGTTATATACTTCTGTAAACAATGCTCATGGTAAATATACACCCAATTGTCGGTCATCAGATCATGCATTATGTCATATCTTATAAAGTGTCAAATTATTTTAAATAATAGAGCAATAAATACAGTTTAATTCGATTTTCGGCATCAACACAATCTTTCGGTAATTATAAATAACACTCATCACTGATGCAAAATCTGCTATTGTCATCTAACCGTGTTTCAGAATAAATAAATGACAATTAGGTAGGCTAAGAATTAATGTTGGTTTCCATTCGTCCAATAAAGCTCACAGATGGTTAAGGGCTGTAAGGATTACCTCCTAATGCCTATTGCCATATTTAAAAAATCACTCAGGAAAGATGATATTAATTTTACGCAATAATGTATGTCCTATTTTACTTTACCTTAGACTATAATCTTCATGAACGTCTTTTTTATTTTCCTCTTTCATCACTATATAATTATAATAAATAACAGATAAGTAGGAGTTTTTGGCGGGAACTGACAGGAGATGTAGTGCTGTGCAATTTTATTTTCTGAAAATGTGTAAAATTACTCTAAAATGAACAATAAATAATCGTAAGATATTCATCGGGTTTGAATAGTGATTATGTGTTTTATGAGAAATGTAAACTGTGTAGCCAAATGTGGCCTTTTGAGTTGTCACAAGAACTCCGTCGAATAGCACTAGCTGATTACATACAGTTCAGCTGTGCTACACATAGGCTTAAGAAAATGAAGAAACTATATTGTAAACTAAGATCTGGCTTAAAGGCTAAGCCATAAACCTAAATAAAAAACAGATATTGTATATATTTTAAGTCGGTTGTCTAAGAGAGAAGGCTTTTGGCGACAAGGTCGCCTTTAATGTAATGTTTGCCGTGACGATACCTTTGAGGGCAGATCAGTGCTGGTCGACAGACTACCATTATGATGAGATTGATGTGCCTCACATGACACGTTTTGTTTTTAAGCCAATTTTTAGTTATCATTTAGTTTTCTATTGGTTTAACTAACCTAAATAAAATTATTTTCTTTCTTTTGTTTTACCAATTAATTATTAGTGCACGTATTGTTACAACCTAGGCGTCGACAAATCCACGTACAGGTTTGTAGAAGCACATTTATTACCTACCCGTCGGTATTTGAACTAATAACTAATAACATTAAAACTATTGTAATTCTTTAATGCTCGTCTTCTTTTGTTTACTTATTTATTGGCATACGTTTCTAGAGAACAACCTATTGTAATCATTAGCCAGGTGTTACGGATTTTAAAGTACAAGCAAATTGCATTTGTGCAGCACAAAACGATGGCCTGATTGAGGGATCCACTCGAGAACCAGATCAAAGCGAGACTTGTGTACTACAATCGGGAAACTAATAGTGACGGAATTTGCGCGTTTTATTGAATTACGACTTTCTGCATTACGTTTGGACTTGTTGTGTTCGGTTATATTTGTACCTGTGTTATATGTGTTTGCATAGTTCTAATAAACTCTATAGTAATTCTAACGGCATTTTAATTCGAGTCCCGTTAAACTCGTAACAGTACTTATGAATTTCTGTAATTGTTTTCGTGAGCTATAAAGTGCTATATATTTACGTGGTCCAATTTTGTGACAGCATATTTAGAATGCGGATAAATCGGTCCAGGGAGCGGTGTCAGTTCTGAAACCAGCGTATGTCATCAGCCCTAAAGATAATGTTTATTTACAGCTTACACTCATCAATAGGTCATTATTTAAATAAACAGCAACAATTAATTTTCCTGTTAGTGATTGTTTTAATGTTCTATTATTTTACACAAAAGTAATATAAATCAGAATTTACCTTAAGTTAAAATATTACACAAGTAAAATTAATACTAAAGTAACAGACTTCAAGTCCGATGTCTCGTGACATCGGGCGGGAACGCTCTCCTCTGAGAGCGTTCCCAGCATAATTCAATGAAGCAAAAATGGTCACGTAGCCTCATTGACTGGCAACGCTATGTTGCCCGAAATGTAACGTTAAAATTAAAAAATGAACTTTGCATATCATATTGTTACTGTGTGGGACTCGAATTAAAATGCCGTAGGAATTATTACAGAATTAATTAGGACACGAAAACACAAGTACAAATATAACTGGACACTACCAGTACGAACTGTGCAATTCAATAACACGCGCAAAGTCCGTCACTAGCTTATCGAATGTACGTCTTGCTCGTATCGTAATCCTCGTTTGACTGCCTCCCCCCCCCCGTTCAGGCATCGTTTTATACTAAACTGTACAATACAACAAAGGACCGCGTGGACTGAAGTTTCCGAGAAACCGTAATCTGCACACCTGCGGCCATAAACAAGTACAATAACAATAGGCAATTGTCTAATTGCAAATTTTAAACAAAAAATAAACAAAAGAAGTCCAAATGCGGGAAAGGTAATAAACCAGGTGTGCATTCACTTTGTCGGCGTGTAACAATATGTTTAATAATAACGAGTCTGTCAAAAAGACAGGTAACAAAGATTGCTTAGATTCTACGAAAATAATTTAAATAGCTCAAACATGTGTGAGACATGTACTACACCCTTGGCTGTGTCTTGATAAAGCTTAAGGTCCCCATGTTCCAAGCAATATGACCCCAAAAGCCACACTCATGAAATTATTTCCAATAGTTGAATGTTTACAGTGTTTCAGGACTTGCTGCTGTACATTAGCATCATCCTAGGTTTAAAATCCTATTGCGTTCGGAGTATTAAATTGTGTACATAATTGCAGCCAGGAAAATAGAAGAAAATACATTGAATTTTTATAGGTAATTAATTTTATAATAAACTAGAAGTCTCGGCAGACGTTGTCCTGCCCTGAAAAAATAAAATTCTAGGACCCGATTCCAGCACCACCTACTGGTTCCAATTGTAAATCCAAACCATCCCGGGATCCACTCAAACACGCAGAAAAATTTCATCAAAATCGGTTTAGACGTTCTCAAATTACGCGCGTACATACAATTCTATGATTCCTTTTTATAGATACAGATTACCACCTTAATTAAATTATTTGGATCAGGTAATCAGAAGGCTGGTTTTGACCTCTGATAGCGAATCAGTATGGCAATGCAACCTGTTAAAGCAGCCATTGCACAAGCCAGCATTTTGGGAATTTTATCCATTGAAAACGGTGATCTAGGCTTAGTATTCTACTTATAGTCTTATGGGATTATAAGTAGAATACAATATAAATATAAAATTTAAAAACTTCGTTTAAAAAAACCGACTTCAAAAACTAAAAAACTAAAATGTATAAAATAACTTATTTCTTAAGCTATTATTATTAATATATATTATCTAAAACATCTTAAAGTCGGTGCTTAGTAATTTTCAAAATATAGTAATCTTTATGTTTTACTTTGCATCGACTTCAAGATGTTTTAGATAATACATATTAATAATAATAGCTTAAGAAATAAGTTATTTAATACATTTTAGTTTTTTAGTTTTTGAAGTCGGTTTTTTTAAACGAAGTTTTTAAATTTTATTTGTTACTTTTTCGTGTCTAGCTATGTATGGGTGGACCCACGAATGGTGCCGCGCTTCTTAAAAAATATAGGTCCCAAGAACCGGGAACAAAAAAATGTTCGTAAAATGAAAACTACTACCAAACTATGTCAAATTTTTAGGGGACTACATGGCAGCTATTCCGCGTCGAATAAAAAAAGAATCACGTAAATCGGATCATAAATCACGGAGTTATCGGCGAACATATGGAACGGAGTGAAAATTATTTCCATGAAAAATGTTCATAAAATGAAAACTACTGGGCCAAACTATGTAAAATTTTTAGGGGACCAATTGGAAGCTATTCCGCGTCGAACAAAAAAAGAATCACGTAAATCGGATCATAAATCGCGGAGTTATCGGCGAACATACATAAAAAAAAAATCAAAAAAAAAAAAAGATCCCGACGAATTGAGAACCTCCTCCTTTTTTCGAAGTCGGTTAAAAATAAATAAATAATCGGCAGACAAACACACACATAGTATATTCCCAAATTAAGCAAGTTACGCTTGTGTTATGGGTAATATACAACGGACCACTCTGGGGCCGATCCCAGACACCCAGACCATGGTAAATAACGGAAAAAATACGTTTCCGAAATTTACGCGATTGTGGTTCGTGTTTGCTCAACGGACTTGCAATGCCCTACATTAAAACAGTTTAGCGTAATGTGATATGGATAAATTATTATTAGTTATTAACATGGTCTTATACGTGTAGGAACGGAGAAAGAATACAATTTGGCGGCCTTTCGTAAGAGGCGACAAAACAACCCACAGCCAGGTGGTAGGGCATTTGCCCGACTGGACTATAAAGTATGTCGCCATAACAACCTTGGGTTGTGTTCCGGCATCAGCGAGCAGGTTCCAGTCTCCCTAAAGAGAGCAGCAGCGCATTTTTAGCACCTTTGGTGTTGCAAATGTCCATAGGCGATGGTAACCGCTTTCCATCAACTGGGCCGTCTGCCTGTCTGCTAAACTCCTGGAATAAACAAAAATAAAAAATGGTCTTTGTAACATTTACTGCATAAAGCGATCACAGCGTCAAACGTCACGCGTAATCTTGTGCCAGCGAGTGTCATCCACGCGCGGCGGTGTTCCCGCGACGGGTTTTTATCAGAAGTGGGCAGCACTACTACGAAATTTATTAGGGAAAAATAAATAAAATGTTATTATTAAATATAATTGAATATTAGATAAAACTTAAACGGAAATTCGTCATAGGATAATACGAATTATTGTTTTGATAAAGTTCAAAGGGGCGTAATTTTCTGTGACGTCACTCCTGGTTAAAAATATTAGACAGTTTACTTAAAGGCCAAAATTAGCAAGTTGAAGTGGCAATGGGCCAATAGAGCAGATGAGTCCAGGAGTGGAGACTGCGTCTCGGTAAACGTAGTGTCGGACGCCCTCCAGCCCGATGGACACACAACCTGTGCAAGGTCGCCGGTAGGCGCTGGCTAAAGAAATCGCAGGACAGGTGGAGAGGCCTACGTGCGGCAGTGGACTGCGAATGCCGACGAATTAAAGGCCCAACAAATAGAGTAGAAAATAATAGGGTGCCACTTTCGTACACTTATCTAAACGAAACTCCAGTATTTTGTCATGAGTAATTTTGATATTTACTAGTAATTTTTAGTATTACATAAAACATCGAGCAAGTATCAAGTTGCCTTAATTACGACATGCGCATTCTGTCATCATAACCTATGATGTTTACTTTAATAATAATGACTATAATTTTGTAAGCAAGAGCTTTAAAAACAAACATCTTATGATAATTAACAGAACAATTATTTGCTTAAAAGAGGCTAATCGAAACATTACAAACTTGTCATGTCGGTTGTTCTTTGGTTATTAGACCAGGGTAGATCAAATTTGAAATCAAAAATAATTATAGTACAATGACACCCATTGGAAAAGGAATTGAATATAACAAAAATGAAAAGAAAAATAATTTACGGGCGATCTGAGGCCGGGAAGCGGAAGGGGGAGTGAGTTTAAAGGGTGAAGAACGGTTTATCTCGATTTCCGGCAAAACTACAAGTCCTATGGAAAAAAGTTAAATCACAAAGTTATGGGTAATAAAAAGATCTACAAGTTTTGTATTAACACTTTTATCACATAACCTCAAAACTTATGTGAAAAATTCAAATAACCAAGTTATTGGTTTTTTCTACAACAACAATTTTTTTCTCGAAATTTGGTGAAAACTTGCCTTTTTATGTCCCAAACCCACTGTAATTTTTTTGATTTCAAATATTTACCCTACCACTTCCCGACCTCAGATCGCCCGTAAATTATTTTGCCTTTCATTTTTGTTATATGCTCTTCCTTTTACAATGGGTTTCATTCGACTATTATTTTTTCGTTTTTTTTATCATTTTCACAGAGATTAGCACTGGTCTATATATGTCGTCGAACTATGAAAAAAGATTTTTGCTTTAAATTCTGCTAGGCATCTTTAGTAAACTTTTAAAGTCATTGCTCATGTTAAACATAGTAAATATCTATAGTTAGTTATTTATAGCGTTATTTCAATTAACGTTGAAATAACTTGTTTAAAAAAAAGGTTTTTAAATATAAGCTTTGGAGATCTTGGATATCATGTAGTAGCAGAGTTAGAGGTCTATCTTGTTTAGTATAGGAGTTACTATGGCCCACTGTTGGACTCGGGCCTCCCGTTATGTATAGGGGAGAAACGGGCAGTACACCCGCCACGCTTGTCCAGGTTTCACGCATTGGTTATTTCGATGTGCAGGTTGCATCACGATGTTTTCTTCGCCGTTGTTAGCACGTGTTTATTTTATTTATATATGCACATTAGATCAGAAAACTGCCAAAGTTGTGACCTGCGTCCTTCGAGTTTGGGATGCGTATGCTAGCAATTACGCTGGCACGAATTAATTGTTGTACCGTGAATTAATGAACCTTGATAATATGGAAATAATTTTGTAATATTAAATTGCATATTTTTTTATTGCAGGTACTACTAATGTACTGGTAAGTACATTAGTAGTAGTATTACTGTAAGGTACTCTAAATGGACACTGGAACCTGGCCAATAATGCCAGAACACAACTTAAGGTTGTTATGACAGCATACTCTAGAGCAGGGGTGGTAGCCATCCAGAAGGGTGAATACCGTACCACCTAGCTTTGGGTTCTTACGACAGACCGCCCGGCCGCAGGTTTTTGTATTATTTTTCAAAAATACTCAATTTTCTGAAATAAATGAATTATTATTATTATACATAGGTCCAATTCGGATCGAAATAAAACTGATAATAATATTTTTTAGACTAAAACAGTGAAAAATTAAATTTAAATTAAATTAAAATTTAAGAAGTTTTCCTTGAATTATACTATGTTGACGGATGTAGGCTGAAGGAATTATATTTATATTAATAAAAGTTAGACAAGAATTATCTGTGATTATATTCTCTGAAGTTTCACTTCTACTGCGTATGAACTGCGCTGCGCACATACACGATTTTTGGACTTTCTGGCCTAATAAAAAATCTAAAACATAGACTCAAGACGTAGGACAGATACGATAAGTCCTTAATGAATACTCTGTCGAGCTCGTTCGCTGGAAATTACAATTGTAATTGAATAATAGCGGATAGAGTTAGACCGTTCCTGGAATCCTACCTGTTCTGTGTATTGCTCAAGTTCTTAAAATAGGTTTTTAGAAAAGAAGTCTATGTGACTTCGATATACCTACGAGCCAAGCTATGGAATGATAGTTTTTGGCCGGATCTGATGGGTCATGTTGTGCTATGCAGTTTCATTGTCTAAAATTGTGCAACATTATTTTAAAATGAACAATAGTTGTAGGATACTGATAATTTTTGAGTAGTAATCTTAGAGTAATAACACTGTTACGAGTGCGAGACTCGAATAAAAATGCCGTTAGAATTATTATAGGGTTTATTAGAACTATAAAAACACGTATAACACAGGTACAAATATAACCGAACACTACAAATCCAAACGTAATGCAGAAGGTCATAATTCAATAAAACGCTCAAAGTCCGTCACTATTCCCGATTGTACACACGTCTCACCCTGTTCGTGGTTCTCGCTCGACTGCCACCCTTTCTCTAACGGGCCCTGGTTTTATAACTCACAAATACAAATGTACCCGTATTGTAGTCGACCTAATCCGTAACACCTGGCTAATGATTCGACCGCAACGGCTATAAACGAGTACAAATAAACAATGGACTGTTCTCTGGAATAATTAGTAAACGCATGCCAATAAATATGTAAACAAAAGAAGACTATGATAGAGGAATCACAATTAGTTCAAATGCCGACAGGTAATAAAATGTGTATTACAGATATGCAGGTGTGAATTTGTTTTTGTTGGCGCCTAGGTTGTAACAATACCTAGAGAGATAGCTTCCTATAAAATTACATTCATAGTGGCTGTTATTGAAAGAGAATTATTTGTCCAACATCTTTATTTGCACATATTGAATTGTATTTCTGGTTTTTGATACAAGTTGAATGTGTTATTACATTATTACAGTCGTATATAAAGCACAAACGGAAGAGGAAGTGACAATTCAGTGTTGCCAAATATTAAACAGAAATGACAATTTAGTGTTGCCAAATACTAAGCAGTAGCTTGCCTTAGACAGGCCCTGTATCAAAAGAGTTTGGAGGTCCAAACGAAGGGTAAAGTTTTTGAAGTGATAAATTCTTATGGGAGGGCAAACCGCTTCGTTACGTAACTCGTTACGCGCCAGTCTGTCTGGCTTCCCTTTCTCTCACGTTAGATTAGTTTAAGTTATCACTTTTGTCGGGCGTCCCGAGACGTACACCAACCATCTTTTTATAAAAGAAACAAAAAATGCTCTAAATGAATTAAAATAATTATATATTGATGACAAGTTATTACTTATATTAATGCTCCTAGGAACTAAGTTAGACAAACAATTCAAATCAAAAATACACTTTTCTAGACTTTTTTCCGCAAGCTTATTTATCAAATCATCTATAGCTGAAGACGATTTCAGCCTCTGAAACTCTTCAGCAAACATGCCTGGCTCTAATAATTCTATAAGTATAATATTAAAATGGGTGGGAGGTATTATATTGATAGCAGTTATTGACTAATAATTATGTGTTTTTGTAAGATATGTATCTAATGTTACCAGTCAAATATGGCTTTGCAAGTTGTTACAAGAACTCTGTTGATTAGCGTCAGTCAGTCAAAGACCTACAATTTGCCAGCTATTCTGACTCTCACTCTGTTTACTAATATCATAATCATGTAACTTATCCATTCAATCCTGTATCTGATTTCGAAAACTTTGCAGGGATTTGTATCCGAACGCAACATTACCGTATTACCGTAAAAACAAACAGAATAAAAACAAATTGCCGCCATTAGAAAACCAAAAAAGAAGCGAAACCAGCGAAAGTATACACATTAGAGAAAGCAAATGTTTTGTTCTATTGCGTTGACCACTTACAGGTCATTCGGTTGATTTGTTAACCAATCACGTGCAAGGAAAGTGAGTTTACCAATTTTGGAGCACTATGATTGGTCAGTTGATTGCTGTCAGTCTGAATTCCATTTTCGTATGTTTACTTTCTGAAAATCTTTGAAGTCTGTACTTGCATAGCATAGATTAATACACTATATAGCACGGCCAGTGACATTAACATTATTGCTACTTGTTACCTAATTTTTTGTTTGTTTTTTTTATAGCATGATTTCAGCAGACAGGCAAACGGCTCGCCTGATGGAAAGCAGTTACCATTGCCTATGGACATTTGTAACACCAAAGGATCTACCAATGTGCTGCCACTCTCTAAAAAAAGGCTGGAACCTGACCACTAATGCCGGAACACAACTCAAGGTTATTATGGCGGCATACTCTATTACCAGGGGGATAGCAATACAGGCGGGAAAATACCCTATCACCTGGCTGTGGGTTGCTTTGTCGCCTCTTACGACAGGCCGCCCGGCCGCAGGAAATTTTATTCTTTTTTCTTTCCTGCACGGATGAAAGAGTGCGAAATAATATGAAAACTACTGAACGGATTTTAATGAAACTCGCTACAAGGCTATCTTACACTACGAGTCAACCCTTAGGATGTGAAATAGACGAGTAGGTATAACGTAAAAGGTGACGCTCCATTCGCGTTTTTTTTATAACGCTGTTCAAATTAGCTAATACCTCTGCTACATCTGGAACAACGTTAATGTAAGTGACCGTTTCACGCATATGTAGCCAAGAGTTTAATGCGTAATTTAAATGCGAAATTATTAATGACGTTATATATTGTACAGATAACGTATGTATGATTAACGTAAGTAGAATAAACGCAGTCGAAATGAGAGCTTTGAGAAGTATATGTGAGGTAAGCATGAATTATACGATACGGAATAGTAGTAGTAAAGGAAGGTTGTGGAATCTCAGATGTAATTTTGTTTTATCTCATAGACTGAATTCTTATTTTTTTTTTATACAACGGCAGAGGCTGCTAAAGACGGTAGGTACGGTAGGCAACAAGTGCTTACGGCGACAAAGTTTAGAGGCTGCAAAAATGCTTGAACTACTAAAGCCCAAAACCAACAAAACACAACACCCAAAAATATACATTTCGAATCATTTACTTCATCTACAAAACGTAGTAGTAAAATCAACAGGTATTTATAACACGAATAGACAGAGTCTGGGAGAAAAAAGCTAGATAGATAGAGCTAGATAGAGCTCTATCTATCTAGCTAGATAGAGCTCTTCGTTTAGTTTTCTTAAGCTTTAGCGGGGGCGGCATTTTTGAGATTGCCTATGGCAGCAAAAATCCTAGAGCTTCACAAACTAGTGTAGCTTCACAACTAGGATCTATCACAAACCCAACAATTCTGACTTAAAGTCCTAGTCGCTAAGCCGTAAATTAAAAAAAAACAACAATTTCCGATAAAACAGCTGTGACGAAATCATAATGTTTCCGTTTTAGACATAAGTGCAAAGCCATAAATAGTCTAGACTAGTACAATTTCGGCACAAATAATTTATAAACACAATTAAACTCCGTATTACAAAACAATTCTTGGTCTTATTATACAAGACGTAGTTGCAAAATCGTTTATAATTGAGAAACTCAATTCCGGTTACGTGCGGTAGTTTATAAGATCACAACACTAATATAGGAAACTACAAAGTTTTTGCAACTCTTGTTTTGTTATAATGTAAATTAAACTTTATACTAGTTTAATAAAGTTGAAAATAATAAACAAAGTCTAAAGAGTTACGTCCTATTCGAATTGAAGTCGTCATGCGCATGAATCATAGACTATTTTAAGGAATGTCAAAGGTTCATGTTTTTAGGTTTTGTTTGAATACAGAATTATATTTTATGTGCATACTAACGCCATCTAGTAGAGAATGCGTGAACTAAATTTATTTGTAAACAACGCGTTCTTATAAATGTAAAATTTGCGGCAAGCATAATTGAAGACATGAGTGGATGAAGGTGATAAGTCGCATAATTCCAATTCTGAGTAAATCAAGATAAAAGTTTTACTTTTATTTGAAACTGAACTGAACTTAACACCTTTAGCAACTTTTTATTTTTTAAATATGCCTTATATCTATGGTCTAAGGTCTGTAGTGATTTGGTATCGACTTATAACATTCATCTACGCAAAAAAAGCAAAAAACCGAATATGCGACATATCACCTTCATCCACTCACGTCTTCAATTATGTGAATACTAGTTTTTTCCCAATACTTGTGTGTATCTTAACGTCCTGTCTCGAGGAAGCTATCTACTTATTCGTAGAAAATATCCTATTGGAATCTTTTATCAAGAATACACCAAAGTTAAGAACCTTAAAGAAGTCTACAAACTTACTCTAACATAATATGAATAAGACCATAAGCCTGTAAAACTTGTATAACTATTATAAATAAGGAGATTAGTACTTAATTTTCTTTTCAATTTTATATTTATGCTATATCAGAATTAAATCAGTTTCTACTTAATATTGTGTGTAAAATTAATAAAATTCGGTACACTAGTGAGATCTGTCAAACGAGGTGCAACTATCCTTAAGGCAACACTTTAAAGTACAGGGTTGGCTTTTCTTAGTATTCTTCTAGAGATAAGGAAGACCATCTCAGAAAAAAGAAATAAGAACAAGATCTTCAGAAAAAGCGTCTAGCGCGCCGTAAATAATAGTTCAGAAACCGACCACGAATGGCGCTAGTGTAGACAAAGACTGTCTATAACAGCAGTTAGCTATAAAAGGTGTGAGGTATGCTGAGCTAGGTATAATATTTAATTCTTTTTAAAGTTATTTTATTATTTAATATTTAATAAGACTGACAAAACAAGCGTATGACAGTATGGGTGGTAATGTTGATTCCCGTTTACCGTGATTACCACGATCAAATTGCAGATAATTTGAAAAATTGACAGTTAAAAATCAGACATCTACACTAATATTGTAAAGAGGTATTGTGAGTTTGTTTGTAGGAAGTAATCGCTTGAATTGATTTTCTTTCACCAGTAGATAACTACATTATTCCTGAGTGACATTCTTTTTATTTATTTTTATTGCATGAGTTCAGCAAACAGGTAGACGGCCCACCTGATGAGAAGCAGTTACCGTCGCCTTTGGACATTTGTAACACCAAAGGTGCTACTAATGTGCTGCCTCTCTCTAAAGGGAGAACCTGGCAACTAATACCGGAACACAACTCAAGGTATGTTAACACCAAAGGCGCTACCAATGTCCTGCCACTATCTAAAGTTTCTAAAGGGAGACTGGAACCTGGCTACTAATGCCGGAACACAACTCAAGGTTTTTATGACGGCATACTCTAGATCAGGGTTGGTAACCTTGATTGTGAAGATAGGAAAATATCCTACCATCTGGCAGTGGGTTGTTTTGTCGCGCGACCGCAGGAAATTGTATTTTTTCTCTGTTTCTTCAGAAACATACATAGTATATTTTAATGTTATTGATAATACTTTTAATGTGAAATATCAATTCCAAGAACGGGTTGATGCGTTGATTTATAGGAGTGCGCTGACTAAACAATAAATAAGTCGCAGGGTCAAAGACTCTGGTGGGCATTGATTTGAGAAAGGAGTGTTTTCCGATAGCTTATCTCGAGTTTGAACTCCAGGAAGCCAATACATTTTGACATCATACAAAAGCACAAATCAAACATAGTATACTGAGAAGTTTTAAACATAAAATAAATCATTAGACATTTTTTTTAGTTTATGGCCAGGCGAACGAGATATGCCCGAGCCTTAAACAATGTTAGACGACCAGTGAATTGGACACGAGTCAGCTAGTATATTATAAATGTTTACGTATGAAGAAATGAATTAAAGTATATGAAGGAAAGATGTATGCGGGTATCGTAGTAAGCGGAGATCCATCGTCTCTGCTTACCACTATGGAAAGCAAGCATAATACGATATAATAAATAAATAATTCTTCTGGATATTAAACAATCACTTTAAAATCATTTCTGATTGTTTAATGTCATAATGTTTATTTATTTAGGTTTATGGCTTGGCAGCTAGGCCTTTAAGCCAGATCTTAGTTTACAATATAGTTATTTCATTTTCTTAAGCCTATGTGTAGCACAGCTAAACTGTAGGTTATCAGCTGGTGCCATTCCAAGTTCTTGTGACAACTCAAAAGGCCACATTTGACTATACAGTTCACATTTCTCACAAAACACATAATTACTACTCAAAAACTATCAATATCCTACAACTATTGTCCATTTTAAAGTAATTTTACACATTTTTAGAAAATAAAACTGCACAGCACCACATCTCTTTTCAGTTCCCGCCAAAAACTCTGTTGTCATAATCTTTACTACTCCATCTACAGATGCGCTACCAATAATGTCGTGACTGTTGTTTTTTTAACATAGAGATGCTCCTCCATTCCCTCTGTGTACTTCCATGACACAAAAGTTATTTTGATACAAAAGCACGTCGCGTCCATAGGCTATCTCTTTTTAGCTTACGGAATTGCATACCGTAGTCTTTTTCTAACAATTTGCATAGACAATGTACCGTTACATTGGCTTGCGATTCGTGTTTTATTAGTTGTAAAACATTTTGTAAGCTATGCAAATCGGTGTTTTAAGCTCTACATACTATACTTAGTTGATTGGTGTATTTCACGCATTGTTTCTCTTGATGTACACATTTCATTGTGCTGACGGAAGAGTAAGAAATTTCGTACACTTACAGTTTACATAGAGGAGTGCAGAATGGCACTATTTTTTTTAAATTATGCATAAGAATACATTAAATTAATAAAAAAAAACATTAGACACACTACCATGTATTTGACACACACACGCATATATACTCTTTTGTTTATTGTTAAAGTGAAATTAACAGTGTAGCCTTGGCGAAACCTGTGATTATAGAAGTATATATACTCTTTGACAACAGAACCTTAATAATGTTCAAACTATATTTTTTTTAAATAAGTTATGTTCGAATTTCGACCACTGGGAGACCACTAGTTCTAAACAATACGCAGATTAAATTACATTATTGCCTATATGTATGCTTCCCCGTCAAGATCGAACCCATTTACTTTTACGTTTATTAACCACTGAGTTACCACGGCATAAGATTAATAGATAAATACAATACCTAATGTAAAAAGGACATTGTATATCGTTCTACAAAATAATAGGCTCTAGATTTTTGATTGCCTAATTTTCCCAAGCGTGTACATAATTAATGGCGGTAGTAGGTAGATGGCAATTTTTTTTCGATACTTGGCTACACCACTGTAAGGCGGCTACAGAAAAGTCATGTTCTGCTGACCCTTTACTATAATAATAGACTATTAATACAAAACGGAGACTCGAACTCTCAAAGTGAAGTCAGCTAAAGGATGAACTCGGTATTAAATCGAAATTTTTTAATCGAATTAGTCCAGACAAAGGTGGACTGGTTTACAATAGGATATATTCAAATTCAAAAGTTTTTATTCAAAATAAGTTCCACTGGAGAACACTTGAAGGTCATACATATAGGTTAAAATTTTATTTTACTTCCTAGTCTATGTACACTGTGTATATACTACGTATATAACTATTAATCAGGCAGAAGCAAACCACGTGTATATTACATAAGATTACGAACACAAGTTAAAAAAAATGCTTCACTTCATTATTGACGCTTTTGTCCACGTAGGGCACCTCCATATTTTTAATTCATCTGAGGCCGACTCCAAATTATTGGAAGAAGGTGAAAGAAAAGAAAGAGCGGCCATAAGATCTTCCTTTCGAACTTATAAAAACATGCTGATAGATTGATGATGACATGATAATGTTGTAGTGGTACAGGCAGTGACAATGCCTAAAGAACCATATAAAGATAGTATTAGAAGTCAGTTAGACCTCCAAGAACTGTTTGCGTTTTCTATAAATGTTTTAAAGTATAGACTTATCTTTGTTCAAACAATAACCTTATAGCAACAAAGCCTTATGAAACCGTGACTCATTTGATTGTTTAAGCTTACTCCGAAGTTTGCTGTGCTACATAATGAAAGAACATTCTACATTATGGCATTATACCGCCACCTCACACGAATAAAAATATAGACGGAGCCTACTACGTGAATAAAAGTGTCAAATAAAGCGAAATATAATAAAACTACGGTTTAGCTTTGGTTATTCCGACGTTTTGGCCGCTTTTCAGTGGCTGTGGTTACGTTTTTCATACAATTGTCGACGAGTATTGTTAAAGTTTTATTTAGCCTACCGCCAACTTGTTCATTTTAATTATTTAATTTTAATTTTGTTTATGGTTATTATTTACTCCATGGGAGCTTAATCTCATTTACCACCGCTTCACAACATGTTATGGCTTGAAGAGAAGAAGCGGCGCAAGAACTCTTCAGCAAACATGCCTAGCTCTAAACATTTTATATAATATTAAAATGGGTGGAAGGAAAAATAAAAGAAATTATCAGTCAAGTTGGTTTGTGTTCCGTTGCACGCAGAAAGGGCTCGTGTATGCAGGAGCACATCCCGTGAACCCTTAACCTGCGCTGTTGTGGGCTGGTGGCTGACTGCGAGGTAAGTACAAGATTCTATATTCTCCGGGCACCAGTTCTTAATTGCTGAATAAGGGATGGCCATATATTGAGCACATAACCCAAGGAGACTGCCTGATTGCGTCTCCATCATGCTTGGTGACTGGGGGGCGGGGGTGGCGGCTAAGGTTTTCGTCACGTTCTCTCCTCAGAAAATCTCTTGCTTTTTCAAACCATATGCAGATATCGCGCGCAGCGGTTACACGGTTTTTTTTGGAAAAAATGATCAAAAACATTTATAAATTTGCTAAGTGAAAACTAAAGGGGCATATACTAAAGTCTTGGCATATTCTACGGATGGTCACCGAAAGTAGGTAAAAATTGGGTACGTTCCCTAAACAAAGTAATTTTTGAGAGAAATGACTGATATACAAACAGTCATAAAAAAACAAAAGGGGTCCGTTTTTTAATATGGATTCATACTGATGAGTAAAATATAGTACTGAAACCATCCGTGACACTTTCCTTTGTTTGCTACACGTAAAGCGTTCTAAATACCATGTTTGCCTAATAAAAAATACCATTGCAAAATTGCATGAGAATCAGTTCATTTGTAAAAAACAAATACCGACAAACAAACCCTCGCATTTGCAATAGAAAACTTAAATGATATTAAAAAGAAAAATGACATTTCAACAGAGAATAATAAGTATTTAAAACTAGCAAAAAAAGTTTGTCAAATGAAACCAAGTCACTGTAGGTGAAAGCAAGCGACAGTAAATCTTGTCGCATAGTGGGTAAAAAAAAACACTTACCTTCCAAAATATAGATTAAAAAACTATACACAGGTATAAAAAAAACACTGCAAATAGGACTGTTGTAAACGTGTAAATCCTAAAACTATACAATATATACACTCAAGTCTTTAACTGTATAGTACTTCACACGACCGGTTGTAAAAGCGATTTCCTATTCAAATTCCTTAAGAAAACTTGATAAAATACACTTAATATTTGTATTTTTAGTATTATTTGTAATGGTTTGATATGTAAATACTGTTTTTGTAGTTTATTTAAGGTTTGAAAAGTAGTTTAACGACAGAACAACGCCGCATGCGCTCGCGCACGCCCCTCTTTGTGAACTAACAGTTGAATAAAGTGATGGTTGGTTAACGTATGGGTTGTCAACTTTTGGATTAAATATTCCGGAAATTTCGTAAAGAATGATTAAGAAATGTCAAAATGTGTTTAAAGCTGATTTTGTATTAATCCCGCTACTGACTTCAGTATATTCAATCGGGAATATTCAATTCTATTTACACGATGCCAGCTAGAAGTCAATACTAGCTTCATTCGCCATTTACGAGATTTTTATACCTAAGACTTTATGGTGTTTACCCATTTTATACCTTGATGTAGGTACTCAACCTTGTTTGTCTTAGGCATGGTTGGGTATAACAATTTGGCATCCAAACGAAACTTGCTTTAGTCTCCTACTTATTTAAATTGTTAGAAGGTAAATTCTTTAACCTAAGTGTATTAGATGAAATCAAATTGAATATTGCGTTGATTTAGAACTATAAAATATGTAGCATTTAAAAGAAAATACTTTATATCTCAGTAACAGATTGTGGATCTTGTTTACACCAATTTTCAATTAAAGTATTAATTTTAAATTGTACCGTGTTGAGTTTTTCAAACTATATCACCTCATAGTCTAAAATCTGGTTGGGGATATACTCACTTATAATGATTATCAAAACTTACGTATAGCTCTCTATCTGAAGTCTTACACAAAAATTTATTGAAAAATTATTATAATTATCGCCAAAATAATTAGTAAATTTAAGATCTTTTGCCTCGTTGCTGTACAGAGTTTGAACTCCAACAAAGTGAGCTCCAACAAATCCTAAAAAATCCTAACTGACAAGCTTGACGTGCTGATACTCAATTGTTGTACATTTATAACAAAACTCGAGAGTAGGATAGGTCTACTAACACTATTTTTTAAGCATTTTATTTAATTATACTGATCAAATATGAATTATAATTATTTGAAATAAATGGAGCCTTAAGAAGTGTATGAATGTCAAAGAAGCAAGTGAGGTGTGTAAGAATAAGCCTAAATGGCGCTCTGTTGTTCGTGCCTACCCCGCAAGGGACCTGGTGTGAAGTTATGTATGTATAAAATAAATGATGATTATTATTATAAAAGTTTCTTTTTGTCGTTTGTGTTAAAAAAGTTTTTGTTTTTTTATTGTTTTTGTGTATTAAATTATCACAATTATTAATACAGTGAGTTTACAGAAATGTCGTAGTACCACAACAGCTTTAAATTAAAAAATGAAACAATTAGCTCATTTTATAAAGCTTTCGCACTGGTAACTAATATTGGAAAATCAAACTGGAAATTTTATATTGAAGTAATTAAATTTTGATTGTTATACAATAGAATATTTTGTCTAAAATATTTTCGATGAGGTTTTATTGTAACAATTTGAACACAGAGCCCTCCAGGGCTTTTAAAAAGTCAATCTAAAACATGCTTCATTGCTACAACTTATCTATCAGTACCCAAATTTCTTGCAAAATTTCTAATATGGCAACCCTGTTGCTGAGGCATGGAGCGAGGTTGTTAAATGTTACCTACTGCCTGTATCTTTTAATACCCTGTTTTTATGTTAAAATCAGTTTGCTCTTAATTTTAGTGCTTTATTTTTATAGATGATATTCTTTGGTACAAAATATCGCATATACTTAAAACATTTTGTTTTATTTGACGAATATAAGTTACAGTCTTACAGTATACGTTGGTTATTTGTAACTCGATGTGTATATATTCTTTACAGCAGTGCTCTTCAATATTTTGAATACGCCACCCCTTTACAACTTGAATAAAATTGGCGAACCCCTTGGGATATAGACAGACAAAAGTTAGTAATTTAAAAGACTACGTTTGCTTTTCTCTATATTGTCACCTATATTCATTATTAGAAACTAAACTACAAAAAGCTACTGAGCATAGAAAGTACCTAAGTACGAGGTATAAATTTAAATTGCCTTTTCCCTTTTGCCGGCGACCCCCCGAGCAAGGCTCTACGACCCCCCTAGGGGTCGCGACCCACAGGTTGAACACTGCGTAGGGTTGAAAAACGGTTGAACCAAACTGAGACAATTTGCAGTCAATTAGTTAGCGTGCGGTACTAGCGAGTTAAGTATGTATAATTATTGTTTAGACAGGAGTTATCCAGTTAAGTAACAAGTTGTCGATTAAGTAGATGTCCGTCCGAACAACAATAAGCAAATTTACTAGGCTTTAGGTGATGACTTTCTGAATTGTTCCTTATTATCTCAGTTGAATAACTTTTAATTTTTTTAATGATGGTATAAATACTAGTAAAAATGTGTTGTAAATAAAGAAGATATCCTAGACAAAATATGTTATTACATATTTACTAAACTAAGGTATTACAAACTAATACAAGAACAATCCCTAAAGACTATCGGTCTTATTCATAGAAAGTTAGAGTAAGTTTCAACGCATGGTTCATACAGAGGGGTTCAAACTTTACTCGTCTATGAATAAGACCGTATAAGTAGAATACTGAGCCTAGGTCACCGTCTTCCGAAATTTTCCGGTGCACAAAAATATAATAATTATAATTTATTTTCAAATTACAGACACAGACTATAACTTTACTAGTAATCAGAAGATAGATCTATTATAATTCTCTATGCGTCAGTCCGACTCGCTAGTGGCCATATTTTAATTATTAACCTCTTGAATCATTCTTGGTATAAGATAGTATTATTTATGAGAGTGTCTTTGTTGCTTTATCGTAAACTAACCGCGAAAAATAAGTTAAATTACCCTAGTCTTAAAAACATAATGTTATATTACTGTACTTAGTTGATAAATAAAAATCGAGGAAGTGCATTTCGTTCCAGGTACAATGGAGGGTTCCATGAAGTTTGCATACGTTCACTGATTCATTATTTGATTAAAAAATTAAATTAACAATTAAAATCAGTGCTGTGTCGGACTATGTTTCGGCACAGCAAAAAACTGATTGCCAACCTCATTTCGCGAATTGCGGCACACCATTTCAATAATATTATTATAAATCATTGTCGCATTTTTAGAAATAAATATTTTCTTTCTTTCTTTGATTACGGAACCGTAAAATGAAAAAAAAATCTAGCAAAATAAAGTGACTGCAAAAAAATATTAACTGGAAGACCTTGAAGTCGGTGACAAGTGAAGCGTAAAATTACTGTATTTTTCAAAATGAGATGTTGTAGAAAATAATCAATTTTAACTTTTAGCATCCTTTAGTTACTCTTGAAGTTAGTTTCTTTTTTGGTAGTTTTTTTTACTTTTAATTTGAGAAAAAAAGAATTGCACTCGTCCCCCGGGGGTTCACACACTCACTAGGATTTGCTTAGGAGAATTAAAGTTATTTAAATCAAATTATAATGGGTTTTTTTAAATATTGTGTTCCAACTATTATTTCACTATCAGCGCGTTCCAGTAGTAGCTCAAAACGCCCAAAATGCTCCGTTAGCCATTCCACAAGGCGACCGCGGTCGTTTGTGCTCGTGGCGAAAACTTCACAAATGACGTAATCATTTTCGATCACACGACGCTCAAAACGACCCATGTTAAGAGGTCGGTCAAATAACCGTTCCACTTGAGTTTACGATTGGAACGCCGGCAAGCAAGAAGCTTTTGTGTATAAGCTTCTTGCCGGCAAGCAAGTGGGATTGAAAATATTGCGGTCGTGCACGTGGTCGTTGTGGGTCCTCAATGGAACGTACCCTATATATTGCGGTGACAGCACTGACAGAAGATGAAGGAGTTTTTAGCGGGAACTGAAATGAGATGTTGTGCTGTGAAGTTTTATTTTCTAAAAATGTATAAAATTACTCTAAAATGGACAGTAGTTGTGGAATATTGATATTTTTTAAGTAGTAATTATGTGTTTTGTGAGAAATGTGAAATGTGTAGTCAAATGTCGCCTTTTGAGTTGTTACAAGAACTCCGTTAAATAATGGCACTAGCTGATTACCTACAGTTTAGCTGTGCTACACAAAGGCTTAAGAAAATGAAGAACCTATATTGTAAACTAAGATTTGGCTTAAAGGCCTAGCTGCCAAGCCAAAATCTAAATAAATAAATGGAATGTGAATGTTTGTCTCGTTCTGCGCATTCTTCATGTGCTTCATTTGAAAGTTTTTCTTGATGGCCAGGATGAGGAAGAAGAAACCAAAAGGAGGTGGACCTCCGTGTAACCAGTGAGCGTACGTGAGCCTTCGACCCACGAAACCCCAAAAACTATGCCATGCCTTATCAAGAACGTGTGAATTGTACATTATTCTCAAGTACTGTTGTTGTATTGTTAACTTATTTCATTACGAGACGATAACCATTGTTGTTCGTGGCTTATCACGATTTCTTTATTAATTCAAATAGCTGTTTCCAGCAGTTAGGTGTTAATGCGAATAATTTCAAATCTGCGTCAGTCCTCAACTTTTACAATTAAAACCAATATTTTTATCTAAAAATGTAATGTTATATACAAATTAAAATAAAATTAATACATACAACTTCTGGGAATTCGTCACCGAGGTTTTCCCTCTGCACTACGACGTGGGGTCGTTGTAAAATTTCTTAGAGGCCGTCAACGCGTTGGCAACGCCCCTGGTGTTGCAAACGTCCATAGGCGACGGTAACCACCTTCCATCAAGTGGGCCGCCTGGCTGCATGCCTGCTTCAGGCAATAAAATAAAAGACGGTGTGCGTCTCGGGACGCCCGACAGAAGTGATAACTTAAAGTAAAGTGAGAGAAAAGGAAGCCAGACAGACTGAAACAAAGCCAGACAGAGTGGCGCCGTAACGCGTTACGTAACGAACCGGTTTACCTTCCCATAAGAAGTTATCATTTCAAAAACTAACGTGTGCGTCTCGGGACGCCCGACAGAAGTGATAACTTAAAGTTATCCAAGTTAAACTATTTAATATTGAAATTGTTTAACTTGAGATAAGCTTAGGTTATTACTTAAACTGTATTATATGATTAATTGATAATGTAAGGAAAGGTTATTTATTAATAAAATATTTTATTGATTATAACATTTATTTTATTCTTAGTTACAATTCTTAAATATCTACATTAGGATTTTGTGTATGTAGGGGTACATTATTAGTATCATAATTTAATCTAATTACCGAAATACGGCTAGCACAGTGGTTAGAGAGAGAGAGAGAGAGAGGAGGAGCCTACCTATCGCTGCCGTATGCATGAGAAAGGGAAGCCAGATAGATTAGCGCGGTACCGCGTTACGTAACGTAGCGGTTTACCCTCCCATAAGAAGTTATCACTTCAAAAGAAAAACAAATAAAAACACCTAACAAATACATACATACATAACTTCACGTCAAGTCCCTTACGGGGTAGGCACGAACAACAGAGCGCCATTCAGGCTTATTCTTACACACCTCACTTGCTTCTTTGACATTCATAGCTCCTACCAAATACGTACTCTATAATGGTTTTATTTATATTGAATTAGAGTAAATTTTTAGGCTTCTTGTTGGAGCGGGGATAAAGAGAAGGAAAGGACTTACAGGATACGGTCGCCGCACCAGACACGCTACGAACAATGCGAGCTTCACAGCGGCAGGCACTTCTTCCTCTTGATCCTTGCTTCTCGTTGTGGTTCCTTCGACTTAGTGGAAGCTGGAACGATATACTGACGAAGGCAGGTGTAAAAACAGAACGAGATAGGGAGAGAGGTATATGTGCGCATGCGTCTCACGGGTACCGGCGTCGGTCGGGGTCCCGGAGGCGCAGATATGCACATGACTTCCCTCCTTGAAATACCGCTGCAGGGGCCTTCCAGCATCTAGGGAGCAGAGGAGTCTTCACCCCTGTTGACGAAGTGAGTTTGCCTTCCCCGGCGCATTCTCAAGCACTGATGCGCTAGGATCAGCGTGAGCGTAACTACGTTCTAAGTCTCACGCTCTTCCTGCCATAAGCGCGGGGCACATGGGAGGAGGGTGGTTTTAGTGGAGTAATGAGCACTCGAATCTCCACACAAGCCGGTTGATTACTGTTTGGCAGCCCCAAGGGGATTGCCTCCATAATCAACTATGTTCTAATCCCTAGCAAAGGACCCAGTATTGTGCGAAATGCATGTCCCCCAACTGAAAAAAAGGGTGTAAAAAGCGGCACAACAGACAAAACGCGACGAGATTAGCGCGGAAGCAACGGCGCGCTCAGCGGTCGAACGTAGACTATGTCACATTGCACAGTGATAACTGACAGATGCGGCGAAAGAAAAAAAAACAAAGAGGACATTGTATTTGTGCAGTATAAAACGATGACCTGATGGCGGGGGAGGCAGTCGAGCGAGAACCACGAGTGAAGCAAGACGTGTGTCCAACGATCGGGAATCTAATAAGTGACGAACTTTACGCTTTTTATTTGAATTTCGACCTTCTACATTATTTGTGGACTTGTTGTGTTCGGTTATATTTGTACCTGTGTTATACGTGTTTGTATAGTTCTAATTCTAATCTAACTCCATAGTAATTCTGACGGCATTTTAATTCGAGTCTATATGCGTATGTGTGTCAAATACATGGTAGTGTATGTAATGTTTTTATTTATTGATTTAATGTATTTTTTATATAAACCATAAGTGTGCGAAATTTAATACTCCTTAATAATTTTCATATAAAAGTACAAACTTTTTGCTTCACGTATTAATTATTCTACTATTCTACTGAATAAAGCTTATTTTTTCTTTTTAATAATGTATTACAATGAGTTTCTAAATATTATAATGTCATACATATCCTGCAATACATGATTTGACGACTGTCAAATTTACAAAACGTCAGTATTTGTGTTATTTACTTTACAGTGGTTTCGTAATCATTTTGTTTTATTTTCCATTTCTTTATACATATGGCGCATTGGTAAATATTGTTCTTATTGTAATTTTTTAAACTTATTTGTATTATATTCTACCCATAGTCCCTCAAGACTATAAGTAGAATACTGAGCCCTGATCACCGTCTTCCACGGGTAAGGTGCCCAGAAGGCTGGCTACGTTTCCTCGCTGGATCGCCATACTCATTCCTTGGTCGAGGTAAGCACCAGCCTTCTGATCACCTGAAGAGCCAATGAGTCGGAAACGACTTACGACGGAGAATTTATCGAAAGATAAATTTTGGTAGAGGCTCATGGCCTCAGGACCTCACGGCCCAAAAGTCTCGTCGTCTCGTCAATTTTTATTGGCTTATGTATCAATAATAATGTTCACAAACCATCCATAGCTGCGATTTAACCTCTCCATTTTAATGGTGGGGCTTCATCTGGGATAGTGTTACAGATATAGGCCGTTTCACGCAAAGGTAATTATGCATTAACCCAGAATGGAAAAATAAGCATTATTATATATTACAAAGACTATTAATATGGTTTGCTAAGGTATAAAAACGATTTTAAAATCGTCGGAAAGCCGTCATTAAGATTAAAATCAAAGAAATAATCAAATTAATATGATTTTACACAGACTGCCTAATAAACTAATATTATTAATAAAAAATAATAGCACAATTTACCAAAACGTTGTGATTTTGAGCACAAACACATAACTTAAAAGCAATCAATATTTTACAACGTTAGTCAATAAAGCAGTTCATATTTTTTGCTTAGAAAACTACAAAACATTTTCTTCCCAGTTCCCGTTAGAAACGCCATATTATTAGTATAGTTATTAGTTCACCACAATGCCAAGGCAAAGGAATCTAGTCCATACAGACAGGTCTGTTGTATAAGTATTCTTGTAGCTCGGCGCACATACTCAAAATATAGAAAGGTTGTGGCGTGACATAAAAGCAAATGTTCCACAATATGGTCGTCGAGAACAATATTTTACTAGTTATTTAGCTGAAGCTAGATTTCGCCAAACTTTTACTTCCGCTGGTAACAGATTTCACGAGTTCTGGAAGGCAGCTGGTATATTATATCCTCCCAGCAATTAGGTAAGTTTCATTATTAAGATATAATATCACATCAAATACAGTGAGTTAGGTTCGGTTAGCTTTAGACCGAAGCCCACGAGCCGAGCGAGCGGAGCGAGCGTGCCGCGGCAGCGGCCGGCGAGTGGCAGAACCGACTGTAACCATTTATTCATTGGTAACTATTTAAACAATGGTTACAGTCGGTTCTGCGGCTTTGGTCTAAAGCTAACCGAACCTAACTCACTGTTATGGTTATTGGTTGCGACCTTTGACTGCCCCTCATAACCTATACTTACTTGATTTTGCTAACATTGACATTCATTACATGTTGTTGGAAATGACATAAGTACAAACTACAAAAGTATAATAATTATCTTATTTACAATAATGTGAAAAATCTAATACTCCATATTTTCATATCATCCAGAAATCTTCCATTTTATTAAATAATTAAATTCTATAATTAAATATAGAATTTTTGCTGTATATATTTAATTCCTTAGCCTGGTGTTTAGCAAAATCTAAAAAAAATACGTTTACTTAATTTGCTAAATTATTTATTTAAATCAAACTTTAAAAAATATATTTGTGAGGCTGTATGGTCTAGGATCTTTGCCTGTTCTTCAAATAGTGAAGAACACAAAACTACTACTACACATGTTTTAATCAAATGTGGCTTTTTCAGTTGTCACAAGAACTGCGTTGAATTGAATGGCGTCAATTTCACCTGCAATGAGCTGAAGCTATACGAACACTTCATATATTAGAATTGGCTGTGTGGACTAGATTCCTTTGCCTGATTCATTGTTATTAGCAAATAAATAGTAGTTTGTGATTGTGGCAAATAACAATGGCGTAATGTGATACAATACTTATAATTTTAAATTGGTTTTATCAGTTAATTATTACATATAGTTATATTATAAATTTGCAATATAATCTTGAAATTAAATATGTTGTGCTTTTTTCATAATTAGGTAAGTTTTCACGCTAAAATTGAACATTATTTCTATCGAAAATATGACGCACATATTTAACGTAATTAATTCTATTGTTTATTAATTTTTGCCTATATGATAACTTGCCGACGATTTTAATATCGTTTTTGTATCATAGCAAACCATATTAATAGTCTTTGTAATATAAAATAATGCTTATTTTTCCATTCCGGGTTAATGCATAATTACCCACGCAAATGTGGCGATGGTAATGCGTTATTTGAGATGCGACATTATTAATTACGTAAAATATTGACAGGTTACGTATATTACGTATATATTGAATAAGATGTTCGCCTATATACCAAATTTCATCATAAACAGTTCACTAGTTTTTCCGTGACAGTGTAAAAGACAGAGAGCGTAACGTAAGGTCTCTGTGGTTAAGCGAACTAGGCCTAGCTCACTGCAACGCAGAGGTTCCGGGTTCGATTCCTGTGATGGTAAATTTTAGAAACTAATTTTCTGCCTTATTTACTATGGTCTGGGTGTCTGGGATAGGACCCAGAGTAGTCCGTTGTATATTACCCACAACACAAGCGTAACTTGCTTAATTTGGGAATCTTTACATATAATAAAACTGTAGAGGTCGAATTTCTGTACAATTAAAAAAAATGCTAAAAACCGAGTCAGGGGATTACAGAAATAGAACTAATTTGGTTTTTTTTCAAATTTTTTGTTTCTCTGTTTGTCTCTTTGTACGGTCTAATCTCCGAAACGACTGGACCGATTTAAATGAAATTTTGTATGGTGGTAGCTTATATCCCTGGTTCACATATAGGATAATTTTGATCCCGAAGTCGCGGGCAGAAGCTAGTGTACAATATGTGTGTTTGTCTGCCGATTATTATTATATTAATATTATTAATTTGGTATGGATAATCTATGTACCTATTTTTTTACAGCTGTTCGCAATGCAGCTTCACGGCGCAGTTCGAGAGTGCACTGATAATGCATCATCAGTTGCACCATGAGAATAACAATGCTGATGGTTTCCCGGTCGAGTCTGAACCTTATCGTTTGGAGGTACGATGCTCGGAACACATCGAACAACTCAAGGTTGTTATTGCGACATTTCCTAGACCGGGAATGTGAAGTCCCCCGGCAATGGAAGAGGCCTAAACCTGAGGTCCACGCCTGCCAGGTCACGCGGAGTTGGGGCCGTTTTCCCGTAGGTCTGGCATAAGGCGCAGGACGGAACACCAAGAGGTTTTAGTGGGTATCCCTAACTGGGGAGTGGCGATAGCGTGGCACCAATTCTGACTGGGCACGCCAGTGCCACCTCCGATCTGGCGGATCCCACACGCGGATTGCGAATTATCCCCCCAGGCTTGTGTGCCTGTCGCGGGTTAGTCTTCAAACGGATTTCTTCTGGATGAAAACCCGGGTGTGGGTTGTTTAATCGCCTCTTACGAGAAGCCACCCGGCCCAAGGAATTCTCTGGAACTGATTCTGACAATTTTAATTTAACATTTTTTTATTGCATAAGTTCAGGCAGACGGCTCACTAGTGGAAAGCGGCTACCATCGCCCATAAGCGATGTCCTTAAATATTCGCAACACCAAAGGCTCTACAAATGTACTGCTGCTCTCTTAAGGGAAACTGAAAGTTGTCCACTTATGCCGAAACACAACCCAAAGTTGTTATGGCGGCATACACTAGACCAGGGGTAGTAGCCATCCAGACGAGCAAATACTCTACCACCTAGCTGTGGGTTGTTTTTTCGCCACACAATAGACCGCCCGGCCGCAGGAAATTGTATTCTTTCACCATTCCTGCACGGATACAAAATACCATGATACCACGCAAACACAGCCTTGTGCTAATTGTATTTCGTACGATAGGTAGAGTTGCTAACTGTTTTTCAGAAAAATAGTGGAGAAAAAATAAAACTATATGGAAGAAAAAAGTATTTCTCAAAATTGTATTTATTTACTATCTGTCACATTGACAATCTACGTCTAGATATTCCGGATAATCTCTGAAACGGCTGGACCGATTTTGACGGGACTCTATAAGTCCTCGATCTGTAAGTCCACTAGCAGTTCATCCCAACCCGGTACCATTTGTTCTCATTCCCTACAATAGTCCCACACTGACAGGGTCTTCTCCTTGGATGCATTTTAATATGGAGTAGACAGGGACAATCAGCGGTCAGAGTCACGCCACATTTATATTAAACTTGTCAAGGGGCCTCTATGTCTTGGCCTTCCCTGGGGCCCACACGAGCCCTGCAAAAGTCCGGGGCCATTTTTATGGCCCGTTGTCCCTAGAGACATACAAATAATAAAAATCAGAGAGAGATATACAAGGATAATAATATTTAAATTTATTTCAAATTATGTCGGACAATTCATATTGTTACGAATTTGTAGGGGATTTTTATAAAGTAAATTCGAAAATGCCGTCGGAATTATCATAAAGTTTATTACCAGGATAGCCGAATACAACAAAACCAAACCGTAAGGCAGAAAGTCGTTATCACATAAATCGCGTAAAGTTCGTCGTCACCCGATACTCGCTCCAAAAGTGCACTAGGTAACGCCTCGTTCGTAGTCAGAATACCACTGACCGACCCTCATCTATTTGTAAATTAGACATGGCCTCCTAGCAACATACAGCCCACTGGTTCATGAAATCGTTAAATATGCGTTATACTGTGTTTTGTACGAGTATAACGTTTTTATCTTGCCGTACTTGTAAGGAATATATGGAGATATGTTGCAAAAAAAAAATTAGTACTATATGTCTTTACATTTATAACTATAATAATATTTTCTATCATTTTATTGCGTTCTGTCTTATTGAATATGCACGGTTTGCTACAACTTCATTAAATCTTCAAAAGTCATTCTGTAACATACTCAACAACTTAAAAAAAGTACTCAAATATAAATAGAACAACAAATATAAAGAAAAACAATTTTTAGCTAGACGTGTTGCTGGGGAGTTTGTTGCCGCTTCTTCTCCTTAACAGCAATCACACGTTGCGAAGCGGTGTACAGTCAGCGTCAGAAAGAAGGTAGCAGTTAAGATGGTCAAATAGAAAAGAACATCGAAAGTGATCATTACTATCGATACAACCAAGGTAGTCTAATAGTTCGCATCAGCATTCTTATCCAAAAACATCGGCACAACAAGAACGCCGTATGTATCTAAGCAGCCAAGGTGGTCAAAACATAGTAACAGTCTAGAAAATGAACTCTATTCTAAATGTGATTAGAGTTAAATCGAGTTGATTACATACTAAATCAAAATTAATTGTATTTCGAATTATGAATTTCAATTTGATTTACTTATTCTTAAATTGGCATTAAATGTAAAGCATCTTACTTTTCCAATCTGAAATGAACGAAAGCATTTGAATCAAAAAACTGATCACAGCAGTGTGATTGACGAGGAGGGTGATATGAGCATAATAATATTTATTACGTTTGATCGAGGGTAAGCACTGGGATTGGAAAGAAACGCCAGTTTTTTTCCAATTAAGCATCATTTATTGACTAGAAGGGCAATGATTTTCCCTTTATCAGATATTTGAGTCCTCTTAATTTATTCAGATTTTTTGTACTTTTCTTTATATTATTTAATACGTGATGACACTGTATGCATCTTAAAGTTTCCGTTTTTACTAAATACTAACAGTCTTATTCATAAAGTTAGAGTAAGCTTGAAGTTTTCTCTCTATGAATAAGACCGTCAGTTAATTTTTCATCTATGCAATTCATTCATTATTAATTGAATCATCATCATGGAAACGTGAACGAAGTTTCGCGGGCTGATGATAGTCTGTCTAATATATAAAATTCTGGTGTCACAGTGTTTGTAACATAATCCTCCGAAACAGCTTGAACGAATCTTTTGAAGTTTTGTAGGTCTAAGAATAGGACGTAAACTATTTTTACATAAAGTGAAATTTTTTTTTCAAAATTTTTTTTTTTATGATTTGGCATTAAAAAATACAAACAACCCTAAATTTTCATTCTTCTACTACCTACCCCTATATGGAATAGCGATACTAGTAGTACTTTAATATTTTTTTAGCCTCGGCGGTTCGATAATGGAGCTGTTACCACTCGATGAGTTATTCCAGGAATCTACCGGTGACACTTCTCACCCCGTAAACAACACGGAGTAGGGATGACAACCAAGCCTGTCTCTTGTCTTTCTCAAACAATAAGCTTTCTCTCACTCAATAAAGTTCAGAGCCTAAACCCTTTTCGGCTATTTTTATTGATTGTGCGTCGATTGCAGCAGTGACGCTTATACCATTTTACCTCCCCAGTGCAACTCTCATATATGCTCATAGGAAATGTATCATCACTTTGCAGTTTCCTATTTTATTTTCCATACATTTCGAAGATTAGACACAAAATTATTTTCTGAAAGCACTATAAATATTTATCCACATAAAATGTGACTATTATTATTAATTACTAATATATGTTTGCTGTCAAATATTGGTAAATCCGTAGTTACCTTCTTTATCATATAAACAAAAATCAATGTTTTGTATATAAGTTCTCAATGCGTTCTTAAACCATTGATCAGATGTGATAAAACTTTGGTAGTGTTCTGAGGACGCCCGAAAAGGTTTCTGGCTCAAAAAATCTATTTATCTATGAAAATAAATATCTATGTTTGTCCTCAATGTGCTCCAAAAGCATTGATCAGATTCTGATAAAATTTAAATTTAACTGGGTGTTCCGGGGACGCCCGCGGGGTTTTCTGGCCCAAAAATGTGTATATATATAAAATTATTCTTTGTGTGAATATCACTGAAATCTTCCTAAATTATTGAAGCTATTTTGATGGTTTTTTTTTGTGTGTGTTCAACCCACTTGAACCCCTCTAAACCATCCCGTGACCCATCCCAGGACCTATCCCGGCATGATTTAGATTAACAATGGTCCCGGTAGGTGGGGCTGCAAACAGGTTCCAGGATTTTAACGAAATTTTTTGTGTGTATATTTGGGTCTCTGGATTGTTTAGATTCAAATTTAAAGCAGGTGGCGCTGCAATCGCTTTCCAGGATTTAGGTGAAGTTATTTTTGTGTGTGTTCAAATCTTAGACCATTATGGTCTAAGGTTCAAGTGGGTCCTGGAATAGTTTGCATTCACGATTAGATCCAGTAGATGACGCCGCTAAACTTCTAAGCGGTGAGACCAATTTTGATGAAATTATTTGTGTTCTTTTAAGTGATTTTGAGAATGATATAAATTTATATTTGGTCCCGGTCGATGACGCTGCAATCGGCTTCTAAATTTATATTTTGTAAGGGCAGAACAATATCTGCCGGGTACAGCTCGTAATATCACAACATTGTAAATATGCCATGTCTCTACATTGAAGTTATTAAAAAAACAATTGGAATAGAATAGACTACATAAACGATGGATAACATGATACTATTTTTATATGTCTTGTATGTTAGTCGTTTTGTCTGTTTGTTCCACATTTACGTAAATACGACAAGGCCGATTTTAATGCGATTTTCGCTGATCGAGAGCAAAGTCTTCTTTTGTTTACTTTGTGTTTAGAAAAATAGCCCACACATATGCCTAATTCATTTGACACATCCGTTACAGAAACTCCTTCTTGTCTCAAATGAACAATTTTATATTTCATTTCATCAGTAAGATGATATTTATCCCCATGGTGGTATTTCAAGATGATGATTTATATATATTTCTAATCTTTTATTATATTAATATATTCTGTGATTTCTAAATCTGAGACAAATGAATTCATATACGTAAAACAACATAAATAACATAAATAATTCATTGCTGATAAAAAAAAGTTTGATCTCGAATTCTAAATTTCTTGTATATTGAAACTCTTTAGTCTTTAGATACTTCAACAAACTCACATATACATAGTGGTTTACGTCAAATTAAATGTTAAAATTATGTTAATATTATAATAAAACTACGTTTTAACGGTTTTAAGCGCGGTAATTTATTTGATTTAGGTTTATCCGACGTTTCGGCCGCTTTTCAGTGGCCGTGGTCACGGAAGACAAAGATGACATTTGTCAAACGTGTATTGTCAAAGTTTTTATTCAGCCTACCGCCAACTTGTTCGAGAAACGTCGGATAAACCTAAATCAAATGAACAAGTTGGCGGTAGGCTGAATAAAAACTTTGACAATACACGTTTGACAAATGTCATCTTTGTCTTCCGTGACCACGGCCACTGAAAAGCGGCCGAAACGTCGGATAAACCTAAATCAAATAAATTACCGCGCTTAAAACCGTTAAAACGTAGTTTTATTATGTGTACAAGTCGCGAAAACTTAAGAAAATATTATATGTTAATATTGTAAAATAATCTTGTCTGTATATTGAAGCTATTAAAAAAATCCAATTGGGATCGAATTGTTTGATTGATGGAAAACGGAAACAATTTCTTTTCATAAATATATGTTAACTTTTATAAGGTTTTCATTATTCTACAGACATTTTTGACTTAAATGCTGAAAAAGCTAATATCATGGGCATTATATTTTTTCAGGAAAACGGATTCACTCTTTAGTGTTTTTTACTCCTATACTTCAGTACCGGAAAGTTCTAAAATTTTATTGGGAATTATACGCCTAGAAATAGCATGAAAACTGGCCGTGTTATTCTTATTACAACACAGTTTGATACTTTATGTCATTTTTATACGTTACTATATTTGGACTCTAGATATTTCCCGGGATTTTGTTCCACTTCCAAACCACTAGATTAACTTTGATTCAATGTTCGCAAATCACAAAACAGTGATTTGCGAAGATTGCGTCTGTATTTATTAGAAATCCTTAGTGAGACATCTTAGTTGAAAACATCTTTAGTAACATTACTAGTATCAGGGTTTTATGGATAAATCTAAGTTTCATGCATTGTCATAATAAAAATCCATTCAATTTTAAAGGTTGGTAAAAAAAATACTAATCTTTACTATTTAACTACTGTGAATGAAGTCGAGGGCAAATACTAGTTATGTTATGAAAATTAAAAAGATTATTTGAGCTTTCATTTAGTATGCAATCAACTCGATTTAACTCTAATCACATTTAGAATAGAGTTCATTTTTCTAGACTGTTACTATGTTTTGACCACCTTGGCTGCTTAGATACATACGGCGTTCTTGTTGTGCCGATGTTTTTGGATAAGAATGCTGATGCGAACTATTAGACTACCTTTGTTGTATCGATAGTAATGATCACTTTCGATGCTCTTTTCTATTTGAACATCTTAACTGCTACCTTCTTTCTGACGCTGACTGTACATAGACTAGGAAGTAAAATTAAATTTTAACCTATATGTATGACCTTCAAAAAGTGTTCTCCAGTGGAACTTATTTTGAATAAAAACTTTTGAATTTGAATTTGAATTGGTCAGCTTAATGGCTTCCAAGAAAAAGTATGAAATACCAACAGAGGAAAGAACATTTAATGACGTCTTACGGCGGCGTGAACAAAGATTCGCGCGAACCATAGATCACTCAAAGGGGTAATAAGACACCTGCAAAGGTCGGTCGGTTTGCACAAAATGGGAATACCTGAAGCCTGAAGTTTTGTTACAATTGTTGTGCCAACTTTAAATTTGCTAGCAAAACAATTGAGAACAGGCACATCAAACCTATCAGCCAGGACTTTTAGGATGTTGTTAGAGCTGGTCCAAATCTTGAAGCGCAACGGGGCAGCACTTTTCCTAGCAATAGCGTAATAGTGGTCTACTCGTCCTTCTGTAAACATACCTGATGCGATGATGATGATGAACCGGGGCAGCCCCATCAAGATCCTATAACCATTATTTTATTGGACCAGCAAGGTGTAGGCGGCTCTTTGCGTACTGTCGGTCCACAAACTGACAGTAAGTTTGTAACGCATAAATTACATAAACATAAACATTTTTACAATTCAAACTCCCGCGCATTACGTGAGGGTTAAAACTATTTAAAAAATTACTTGATCAAAACATTACGTTCCAAAACATAAACTCGCTTTCAATAAAGGTTCACTTCATACCGGTTGGCATTACAGTTTGCCAGTACAATAAAAATTACGATATTTAATTAATTTCTATTACTCACTAAAAATATTTAAAACTACAATAACGTTCTTTATAGAATTATAAATTTACCATTTAAAAACATTAAAATAAATAATATTATTCGACTGTATACGAATAATCTAACATCAAATTTTCATAGAAAATTTACCACTAAACTAAATTATAGAATCTAATTAATTTCTAATATTACCAATCACAAACTTATCCATTACAACGAAAATAAAACTCGAATAATTAAAGTAATTTTTATACGCGTTGAAAGTATTTACCGCAAATAGATTCTCGGAATAATGCGAGAGTAGTGTGGGTCACACTTGTTGAGGGAACTCAATATAGAAAAAACAGTTGGTTTTTACGGAAGACCGTCGTGTTTTATATTTAATACGTGACGCCTTTAGAATCGTTTTCTTTCACTACGATCTGTCGGCCAGTAAAGTACTTTCATCTCAAGTTAATCTAAAACACATATTCACTAACTAAGGTACGTAAATCTTTGATTTTCGTCAGTCTATCGCTTCTCTTTTTTATTCGATATACAGTAGAAACTTTTATTGATTACAGCCGTGATAAAAATGGCCAATAAATGATTTAGCTGGCTAATTGCCGTGTCCGTCCCGCCTTGGGGAATATTATTCTCAATCGGGAGGAGCCCGTAATAATTCCAGTAGCTTTTGTTAAAAGAAACCTCGGCGTATTCGAAAAGGTATATATTTACATTTTTTTCTTTATTTGTCACAACGTGGTAAACTTATAACCCTTTAATCGGATGATATCATGTGAATCTTGGATTATTTAGCTTTATACTACTCAGTATCATGGAAACCACATGTGATTTAAGCACGTATATTAAATATTTTGTTTCTAATGAACAAATTAAGGCCTTATTACAATAGCGTAATGTAGTCCCGTTCGCTGAACAATCGGCGTGGTATTTCAAGTATCATCTTAGTGCTATCAGCTTCATCTAAATAATAACCAAATTAATTAAGCCATAATTACTGGTTCATCTTTGTGTAGAATTCACTTTAGGCTTCCGAAGATAACGAATGTCTGTAATTCTTTTTTTTAACATGTAGTTTTCTCTCTGAATTCCAGGCGTTCGGGGTTTTTTTTTTGTTTCCCTCTTCGTATTTTGTTCTTCTCCGTTATTACCAATGCTGGTACATCAGGGTAATACCTCGAGTTTATATTGGCGGAGCTAGCGCCCTACAACGAGTTTCCGTGGAAGTCCGTCAAACATCATTTTTATGCCAGTTAATACTAGTCTACCTTAGAAGAAACCGCAAGTATACCGTTAGGGAGATTCGCTATTTTCTCCAACCCCAAATAGCGTGGCGTCCAAATATTCTAATTAACTTTAATGTAATTATGTCCAAATATTTACCACTTTAAGCAAACCTACCCCCTACAAAAAAAAAGTCTCATGTAACTGGGTTTATTCAGTTAACAATTAGAGCTGAATACATTATCAATAATTAGCATAGTATTCATAACGGCTGTAGAACGTTTAATATAAACTGGAGATTTAAATTAAAAAGGTATTGTTTTATTTGTGCCACTCCATCAATTTTTTTTAAAACAAAACAATTATTACGACATAACAAAAGATCTATATATTAAAAATATAACAATGGCGCCCAATTCGTGTGTGTTTAGAGTAATTGCTTAAAGCTCTCGATATTTCGTGTTTTTGAAATACGAGATTATATTTGGACATAAAGAAGTTAATTAAGGTAAATTCAATTAATAAAGTTTTTTTTTCAGGAACTACCGTTATAAATTTAATTAAAATTGTGTATGATTTGTATACGTGTAATTTTAGTAACTGGACATATACAAGGATTACTGAGTTTCAATCATATGATATTTTGAATACTATACTTCAATTTTAAATATTAAATTGTTTGATATTAAAGAAATAATTTAACGTAACTAACTTTTAGAAATTAAAATACAAATCAATTAAATTTTTTGGAATTGATAAAAATATTTTTTTGCTTAAATTAAATTTTTTTTAAATACAATTTTATTACTAAGCGGAAATCTTTGTGTTGTACAGTATTACTGATTTCTTTACTTATATTTTACTTATACTTTTACTTAATAATGCACCTTCATTCTTGTAACTTAAATTATTTTTGAACTTTAATCGTTAAACGGTAAACCCAGGTTTCAAACTTTAAATTTTTATCGACATTATCATAACAATCTAAATACTACTTGATTATTTAATATACAATAAAACAAAGCTGTTACAAACTGACTGACTGAAAAATCACCCGTTAGAATAATACTTTACATTTTGTTTACATAACTTTTTTCTTTACAATGGAACGTCCCATTTCATATAATCTTCTTCATAAAGATGAACTAATACATGAAATTTTAATAAGAAATGCTACTCCTTTAAATACAGTAGCAGAATTAAGAAATCAAATTAGACAGTTAGGTAAAGAAATACTAGCGGAGGATATTGTTGAAACTGATTTGGACCAGGACAATGAACTTAAAATAATTAAAACAAAAATGGCCGAAATTGGCGAATATTTTAAAGAAAGTTCACCCAATTTTAAAATTTTTAGTCGCGTCAGAGCGTTATCGCATCACTTATATCATCGGTTATCACGTGTTAAGCCATCATCGGAACCAACATTATTTTCAACTTTAAATTTAGAACTTAATAGTTATTTAAAGAGGTTAGATAAGTTAAATTCATCATTTAAAACTTCTTTCGATTGTGGTGAGGGTGTTTCACAACAACAAATACCTACGGCAAGCATGCCGCATAGTCAAATAGATCTTTCAATACCAAAATTAAACTTACGCTACGACGGCAATTCGTGCGTACATACCTTTCTACAACGCTTAGAAGAACTTTGTGATTCAAGAAATATTTCTGCCACACAATTATTTAATTCAGCTGTAGAATTATTTTGTGACAAAGCTTTATTATGGTACAGAAGTATAAAATATACACTTCTGGACTGGGAAAATTTAAAAAATAACCTAATATCGGAATTCGCTCCAATAGATTATGACGATAAACTATTAATGGAAGTACAAAAGCGTACTCAGGGAATTAATGAGTCATCAACTACTTTTATAACAATAATGTTAAATTACTTTTCTCGATTTACTTATCTTATTCAGGAAGAGGAACAAATTAAAATTATTAGAAAAAACCTAAGACCAGAAATTCAAATGGCGTTATCTTTGTATAATTTTAAAAAAATAGAAGAATTACGCTTAAAATGCAAACTGTTAGATCATACAAGGGATCGAACAGCAAATTTCCTAGAACCACCAAAAATCACTCCACATTTTGTTGCACCTGATTTAGGGTATAAACCATTAATAAATAAACAACCACAAGTAAACTTAGTACAAGGTCAAAACCTAGACCCAAAAACTAATATACAAAATTACAATACTAAAACCTTTTTTCAAAATAATGATAGGAAAAATAAAAACCATTACTCTTATAATTTTTCAAATAAACAACCATCACATAATTTTCATAACAACAATAATTTAAATTATCAAAATAAACATAACAACAACAATTTTAATTATCAAAATAAACCAAACTACACCCCTAATAAGAACTATACAGATAATTACTTTAAAAATACAAATAATAGAGGTTTTCGTCAACAACAATTTAATGGTAATAATTCCAATAACAATAAAAACCAATTACATTGTATTCGTTGCAACCAAAATGGTCATTATTATTTAAATTGCAAGAGAATATTCTGTTACGGTTGTGGTGCTATCAATACTAAGAAACCAGATTGCAATAATTGTAACAAACATAAAAATAACCAAAACAATTCAAAAAACTAAATAGGTTGAATCGTAAAGGACGTACATCTTATTCTTTTCTCAAATTTAGAACAAGTAATAAATTTAATGTAAAACAAAACATCGATAATAATAATAAAAACAATTCTAATTACATAAAAAAAAAATCAAAAAATATATCTACGGTTCAAACCGATATTTTAGACGAACGTCCATTTTTAAATATTTCAATTTATGACAAAAACTATTACGGTTTATTAGATTCGGGCAGCTCAATCAGTATCTTAGGAGCTAGCACAGGAGATATTTTTATTAGTCAAGGTTTACAAGTACATAAATGTGACAATATTATAACGGTTAAAACTGCAAATAATTCGAGTGCAAAAGTTCATGGATACTTACTTTTACCAGTATTATTAAATAACATAACAAGGGTTATAAAATTTTATATAATACCTAACATTTCAACATCATTCATTCTAGGCGTCGACTTTTGGAAAACTTTTAAAATCGCTCCAGAAATTTTTCATAATTTACCCTTGGTTAGTAAGATAGATATTCCAAATTCTATTTTAGAAATAAAACATCTTCATCAATTTGAACATTTGTCTGAGGAAGAACAAGCCCTAGCAAGAAATATATTAAAAGGTTTTGACGACATTTCTTTTAGCAATTGTGGGTTAGGAAAAACTACTCTAATAACACATAAAATAGACACAGGAGATTCCCAACCAATTAAACAGCGTTACTATCGCGTTTCACCAGAACGTCTCAAGGAGATGAATCGTCAAGTGGACGAGATGCTTGAGATGGGCGTAATCGAACCTAGTACGAGCAGTTGGAATAATCCAACAATACTAGCACCAAAAGCAAATGGTGAATGGCGTTTTTGTTTAGATAGTCGTAAACTCAATTCTGTAACTAAAAAGGATGCTTATCCATTACCCTACATTAGTACTATTTTAGACCAATTAAGAGATGCTCGTTATCTATCATCAATAGATTTAAAATCAAGCTTTTGGCAAATTTCATTAGATCCAGATTCCCGCGAAAAAACCGCATTTACAATCCCAAATAGAGGCCTTTTCCAATATGTAAGAATGTGTTTCGGATTAACAAACGGTCCCGCCACACAACAGAGACTTATAGACAAACTATTCGGAGTAGAACTTGATGGAAAAGTTTTTGCATATCTAGATGACATTATTATAGTTTCATCAACATTTAATGAACATATTACCTTACTTTTAAAAGTTTTAGAACGATTAAAATATGCAGGCTTAACTATAAATTTAGAAAAATGTAACTTTTTTAGGAAAGAATTAAAATATCTAGGATATTTAGTTAATGAAAATGGTTTAAATACTGATCCCGCTAAAATTAAGGCTATAGTAGAATTTCCAACTCCGAAGAACAGAAAAGAAGTGAAAATGTTCCTTGGAACAGCTTCTTACTATAGACGTTTCATAAAAAACTTCAGTACAATAGCGGCACCACTAAACACTTTAACTAGTACTCGGAAAAATGCTCCAAAATTTACATGGACAGAGGAGGCAGAAAAATCATTTAGTGACTTAAAGTCGGCTTTAATCTCAGCTCCGGTATTAATTTGTCCAAACTTTGACAAACCTTTTTCAATTCATTGTGACGCTTCAGGTTATGGGATCGCTGGCACTTTGACACAATTAGATGAAGATGGAAAGGAACATCCAGTGGCTTATGCCAGTAGATCACTTAATAAAGCAGAAAGAAATTTTTCAGCAACCGAGAGAGAAACTCTCGCAGTCGTGTTCGCTTTAGAAAGCTTTAGACCATATGTAGAAGGTTCTAAAACCTTCGACGTAATCACTGATCATTCAAGTTTGAAATGGTTTCTTAGTTTAAATAATCCAACAGGACGATTAGCTCGTTGGGGTATTAGATTGTCAAATTTTAATTTTCAAGTAATTCACCGAAAAGGCAAAGAAAACATAGTCCCGGATGCACTCAGTAGAGCTGTACCAATATGCGAAATTCAAACGCAAAGTGATGATAAATGGTATAACGATTTGTTAGATAAATGTAAACGTTTACCAACATCTTGTCCAAATTATCAAATTAAAAATAACGAATTATATAGATACTCAAAAAGTAAATTTTCTAATAATCCTGACTTTAACTGGAAGAAGGTAATACCAAAAGGCGATCGTTCTAAAATAATAGAACATCATCACGCTGGTTTATCTCCTCATTTTGGTAGTCTTAAAACATATCGTAGTCTAGCATTACGTTACTACTGGCCAAGTCTTTATAAGGACGTAGTTTCATGGATAAAAAACTGTGATACCTGTTCAGCATATAAACATTCACAAAAAGCAACACCAGGTTTGCTTGGCAATCCTAAAATTTGTAATAAACCTTTTGAGACAATAAGTATAGATTTAATCGGACCATTACCAAGGTCACGAGCCGGTTACATGTATTTGTTAGTAGTAGTTTGTTGTTTTTCAAAATATTGTATTATTTTCCCTCTAAGAAGAGCGATTGGTCGTAATATAGCTCAATCTCTTGAACAAGGTGTATTTCTTGTACACGGCATACCGAAAACTGTCATTGCCGACAACGGAAGTCAATTTACGGGTAAAGAAGTACAAAACCTATTTAATACATATCAAATACCAAATATCCACATGACTCCCCGTTATACACCGCAAGTTAATACTGTAGAAAGATATAACAAAACTATAATTACTGCTATTTCTATCCTAGTAAAAGAAGACCATAGGTCTTGGGATATTTCAATTCCAAAAATTCAATTTGCAATGAATACAGCAGTAAATGAAGCTACTCGCTTCACCCCTTTTTATCTTGTACATGGAAGAGAACCAATTATTTGTGGCTCAGATTATAATTGTATAAATAATTCTAATGAACCAATTGATTTAGCTTGTGCGTCACGAGGTGCATACGCTGAAAATTTAGGTATTTTAGAGGATACATTTATTAAGGTTCGTCAAACTTTATTAAAGGCTCATGAAAAAAGTGCCAAATATTATAATAAAAATCGTCGACAGGTAGAATTTGACATTGGAGATATAGTATGGCGTAAAACATTCCCACTATCAGATGCTGGAAAGTATTTTACTGCCAAATTCGCTCCTAAATTTTTAAAATGTAAAATAATAGGAAAAAAGTCTAATTTAGTCTATATACTCCAAGATTTTCACACACAAAAAACCTTAGGAGAATTTCACATTAAAGACTTAAGAATATAGTCAAAAATCTAATAAAATTTTCAATTAAAATTAATATAAAGAACCAAGTTAAACAATTAAAAAATAAAAAAATAAAAATAAAGAACAAACAATTTAAAAAGAAAACAAATTTTATTTACAAAAACACATATTTCATCAAACTTAGTACATTAGTTTCAAATCAATTTAGCAAATATACATAAATTATACAAAGTAATATATTAAAAACATCCTATACTTAAATTGAAATATATTTCTCATAACCAAAATCAATTATGGTAAACTAAAGAAAAATCATGTATAATCAAAATCTTCAATAAATCATTTCTTACTTTGTAATTGCATAATAATCAATTAATAGATTTCAGGATCTAAAATGTAACCACTGAAATACTTATTTTCAATACAACTAAAAGTTAGAAAATACAAGCACTGTTGTATTTTACATTTTTGTAAACCGATAATGCCATCTAGCGTTATCAGGCACGTTTAAAAAAAAAGCAATCAAGAAAATACTAGAACCAAAATTACAATAACATAATAAACCTAATAAAAAGATTAAAATATTAATTAACATAAATAAATATTTACATGTAATTCTCATTTAATAAAATATTTTCCATTGTTACTAAACAATAGTAGTAACAAGTAGCGCCTCTAGTGGCAAAAAGAATTAAACCAATGAGATTATTCATTTTAATACTTTGTTTTGTAAAAAACAAACAAATATGTATACTTCATATAATACAAAAATAAATTTTTAGTTATAAACTACTTAAAATAACTAGTAAAAAATAATAATAATAATCAATATCCTATTTAATTATCTTAAAGTTATCAAAAAGGCAAAACTTTTGCAGGTATTGAAATATACAATTTCAAAAATTGATTTAACCCTTTAGTAAAAAATACTGGTTCGTTCGAACACAGTAATTTTTGTTTTGTTATTTGGTTTAACAAAATAGGGTTGTCACTTTGAAATATTTTTGAATTTTTTATATATTTTTCTCATCTATATTTAATATCTCTTATTTATATAGACAACTTATATTGGATACTTCGTCTTTACTGATCACTGGACAGTCAGCTTAGTCTAATTTTTGTTTACTTTACTATGCTCAACAATCGAGTGAAGTGTTTATTACCTTGTTAACATCTATTCTGTTAATGAGTTGTTTATAATTATCTAGTGTTTTGGTAGACAGTTTTACTGTCGCCTGACCAACCTATAATTATATATATAGATAGGTTGAAGTCATTGGAGTAGACAGCTGTTGTTGCATTTAATTACTTTGATCAAATAAAGCGAGGTTCAACCAGCTAATTGAGGTACTGTTTTGAATCGTAGAAGATTAGTTATTACTTATCGATTCTTAGATAATGGAAGGAAGTCTTAGAGGTATAATTAGCTACTAAGACGAATTTTTGAAAGGAATATGAATGAATAGTAAAAGGGTAATTTGAATGATGACGTATGCTTCTGGAAACACACCCTCGATTCTTCAATATAAAGGCTCCACATCTTAGCCGACTGATTGAATCTAATCCACATTAATATATAACAATATTTTTTTATTTCATTGTTACAGGTAGTAGGTACAGTTAAATTTTTATTCTGACTATACTTAAAATGGGCGAAGAAATTTTTTCTTCAAAGGTTTGCTGATAAGTTGCGTTACTTTCTTTGGTAAGGCTGGGGTCCAGCCAAAGTTTTCCTACGTAAAACTTTACCAAAGGTAGGGTGCTATTGTAACGCATAAATTACATAAACATAAACATTTTTACAATTCAAACTCCCGCGCATTACGTGAGGGTTAAAACTATTTAAAAAATTACTTGATCAAAACATTACGTTCCAAAACATAAACTCGCTTTCAATAAAGGTTCACTTCATACCGGTTGGCATTACAGTTTGCCAGTACAATAAAAATTACGATATTTAATTAATTTCTATTACTCACTAAAAATATTTAAAACTACAATAACGTTCTTTATAGAATTATAAATTTACCATTTAAAAACATTAAAATAAATAATATTATTCGACTGTATACGAATAATCTAACATCAAATTTTCATAGAAAATTTACCACTAAACTAAATTATAGAATCTAATTAATTTCTAATATTACCAATCACAAACTTATCCATTACAACGAAAATAAAACTCGAATAATTAAAGTAATTTTTATACGCGTTGAAAGTATTTACCGCAAATAGATTCTCGGAATAATGCGAGAGTAGTGTGGGTCACACTTGTTGAGGGAACTCAATATAGAAAAAACAGTTGGTTTTTACGGAAGACCGTCGTGTTTTATATTTAATACGTGACGCCTTTAGAATCGTTTTCTTTCACTACGATCTGTCGGCCAGTAAAGTACTTTCATCTCAAGTTAATCTAAAACACATATTCACTAACTAAGGTACGTAAATCTTTGATTTTCGTCAGTCTATCGCTTCTCTTTTTTATTCGATATACAGTAGAAACTTTTATTGATTACAGCCGTGATAAAAATGGCCAATAAATGATTTAGCTGGCTAATTGCCGTGTCCGTCCCGCCTTGGGGAATATTATTCTCAATCGGGAGGAGCCCGTAATAATTCCAGTAGCTTTTGTTAAAAGAAACCTCGGCGTATTCGAAAAGGTATATATTTACATTTTTTTCTTTATTTGTCACAACGTGGTAAACTTATAACCCTTTAATCGGATGATATCATGTGAATCTTGGATTATTTAGCTTTATACTACTCAGTATCATGGAAACCACATGTGATTTAAGCACGTATATTAAATATTTTGTTTCTAATGAACAAATTAAGGCCTTATTACAATAGCGTAATGTAGTCCCGTTCGCTGAACAATCGGCGTGGTATTTCAAGTATCATCTTAGTGCTATCAGCTTCATCTAAATAATAACCAAATTAATTAAGCCATAATTACTGGTTCATCTTTGTGTAGAATTCACTTTAGGCTTCCGAAGATAACGAATGTCTGTAATTCTTTTTTTTAACATGTAGTTTTCTCTCTGAATTCCAGGCGTTCGGGGTTTTTTTTTTGTTTCCCTCTTCGTATTTTGTTCTTCTCCGTTATTACCAATGCTGGTACATCAGGGTAATACCTCGAGTTTATATTGGCGGAGCTAGCGCCCTACAACGAGTTTCCGTGGAAGTCCGTCAAACATCATTTTTATGCCAGTTAATACTAGTCTACCTTAGAAGAAACCGCAAGTATACCGTTAGGGAGATTCGCTATTTTCTCCAACCCCAAATAGCGTGGCGTCCAAATATTCTAATTAACTTTAATGTAATTATGTCCAAATATTTACCACTTTAAGCAAACCTACCCCCTACAAAAAAAAAGTCTCATGTAACTGGGTTTATTCAGTTAACAATTAGAGCTGAATACATTATCAATAATTAGCATAGTATTCATAACGGCTGTAGAACGTTTAATATAAACTGGAGATTTAAATTAAAAAGGTATTGTTTTATTTGTGCCACTCCATCAATTTTTTTTAAAACAAAACAATTATTACGACATAACAAAAGATCTATATATTAAAAATATAACAAGTTTTAAATATATTACTTGCTTACTACAGCGTCCGAAGCGGCGAACCAACATATTGCATCGAACCGCCAGCGCTATGCGTTCCCTCTATTATATTAAGTCTAATTTTTGTTTTGTCAATTAAAATATTTCAGATGAAATCCAGCACGATGCCACGCGTTTCCATTCCCAAACCGAATTTTCTGACTAAGGAAAGAAACTTAAAATGTAAGCTAACTGTATATTTAAACATATAGACATCGAAAGATCTTCAGTAGGGCCTCGATAATCCGAACAGGCAAAACAAGGCCCTTTGCGGATTATGAAGCCGGACTGTGGTCTACAATATTGTAAATAATACATATTGTCACGCCTGTCTCCCATTGGGGTAGGAAGAGACGATGGATCTCCACCTGCTACGATCCTGACAAACACTTCGCGTCATTATCTTTCATTAATCTTTTCATACATACACGCTTATTTAAACTGCTTTTCATCTGACCCCTTTCTTCATAATATTGTTACGAGCTACAGGACTCGAATTAAATATAGAATTTATTAGAACTATACAAACACGTATAAAACAGGTACAAATATAACTGGATACAACCAGTACAAACTGCACGGTTCAATAACACGCGCAAAGTCCGTCACTAATCGCTTATCGAACGTACGTCTTGCTTTGATCGTGGTTCTCGCTAGACTGCCTCACCCCTCCGTTCGGACATTCCTTTTATTCTATACAAATGCGATATGCCTCGACGCAAAACAATTACAACAAGAATTAGTTTGACACAGTTGCCTAATGACTAAACTGTTATAAAACAAGTACAATAACAATAGGCTGTTGTCTAATTGCAAATTTTAAACACAAAGTATACAAAAGAAGTCCAAATGCGGGGATAGGTAATAAACCATGTTTATGGTAGGCAGGGTGTCTTTGCTTTTGTCGGCATGTAACAATATCTTCAATTTCATGATGGTGAATACGTCTCGGTCTACCGGCACAGACTCTACGAGTCACATTGCTGTCATATACTTGTTTTGTGGTTTCGCTTTCTTTCTTTCTCTCTACATGCCCAAACCACCTTAAATGCCTTTTTCAACTCTTGTCACTGTCACATCTTCTTTCAATCCGCAACGCTCCCTTATCACGCGGTGTTTTATTTGTTTACAATATTGTACTAGTAAAAAACACAATGACATATTAAACCTAAGTCTGTTTCATTAATTAAGCGAGAAGTGAGTAAAGTAAAAAATGTTTTAAATAATTTATACCTGTTATCCCAAAACTTTAGTACTGTCCCGAACATCGTCAGCAACGAAACTATTTGAAAGACTTCGCGCAAAGATCTGTCGCAGTAGACGATTGATAACGCATAGGGAAGACAGCGCTGACACGCCCGCTCTCCACGTAAGTAAATCCAGAACATTGCAAAATTCTAAACCTTGAAGCTATTAGAAAAAAACAACTGGAATAGACTACATAAACAAGGGAGAACACGATTTTTTTTTATAAGTTTCATCTCTGTTTGTCGGTTTGTCTGTTTGTTCGGGATTCACGTAAAAACTCCTTGGCCAATTTCGATGCGGGTTTTGTTTAATTATCTATTTAAAAATAAATAATTAAATAGTAATAAAATATTCCCATAAATTATAGGGGGAACGGATAGTATACCCGCCACGCTTGTCCAAGGCGGCTTGGCAGGTTTGACACATTGGTTATCTGGTTATCTCGATGTGCAGGTTGCATCACGATGTTTTCCTTCACCGTTGTTAGCACGAGGTACTTGTAACAATATGCACATTAGGTCAGAAAACTGCCTAAGTGGTGCATGCGTTCCGGCTAGGATCGAGTCCACGCCCTTTGAGTTAGGGACGCGTGCGCTAGTCATGAGACAACTACGACTTTAAAAAATAAAATATTACCTGAGTTCAGCAGACAGGCAGACGGCCCACTTGATGGAAAGCGGTTACCATCGCCTATGAACATTTGCAACACCAAAGGTGCTACAAATGCGCTGCTGCTCTCCTAAGGGCGACGCGAACCTGGCCACTAATACCCGAACATAACTTAAGGTTGTTATGGCGGCATACTCTAGACCAGGTGTGGCTGCCATCCAGTCGGGCAAACACCCTACCTCCTCCTTTATATTATAAACTAGCTTCTGCCCGCGACTTCGTTCGCGTGGAATAGTTTAAAAGAAAATAAAGTTAACAAAAAACCCGCGATTTTGAAACACTTCACTGGTGCTCCGCTCCTATTACTCTTAGCGTGATGGTTTATAGCCTAAAACCTTCCTTGATAAATGGGCTATCTAACACTGAAAAAAAAATTCAAATCAGACCACTAGTTCCTGAGATTAGCGCGTTCAAGCAAACAAACTTATCAGCTTTGTATATTATATATATAAGATAAAACTCTCTCACCGATGCCACACCCTGTCAAAATCTTCGCTTCTATTATGTTACATTGCAGAGAAGTTACATTCAGTCTGTTATAAGGTGTTTAAGTAATTAAAGGTTTTTAACTATCCTACGGGAACTATTTAATTTTTCGAGATCAAAAGTATTCTTTATTGTTGACCAGGGATATAAGCTACCACCATACAAAATTTCATGTAAATCGGTCCAGTCGTTTTGGAGATTAGCCGGTACAAACAGACAGACAAACAGAGAAACAAAAAATTTGAAAAAAAACTAAATTAGTTCTATTTCACTTCTTACATCCCCCTGACTCGGTTTTTAGCATTTTTTTTCATTGTACAGAAATTTGACCTCTACAATTTTATTATATGAATAGATATAAATAATATCACTGGCAACTAATTTTTCAACCCGGGAAAGTTCTCTGTACTAAGATGAGCATTGTCATTCCGACATTCCTATTTGACAAGACAGAAAATTGTATGGCATTCTTAATTATTACAAAATACAATAAAACCCTTAAATATTGTTACAATTTGGGCCACCTGCATATTTGTAAACAAAGCACTATTATTACCCGCCGGTGTTTGAGTTAATAACATTGAAGCGCTTTTATGACCGTCTTCTTTTGTTCACTTTGTGTTTAAAATTTGTAATTGGAAAAATTGCCCATTGTGTATTGTAATCTTTATGGTAGTCATTAGCCAGGTGTGATTCTTAGAAATTCAGTCTACAGAGATATTGTATTTGTACAGTATCAAGCAATGCCCCAACGAGAGGTGAGGCAGTCAAGCGATAAACGCAAGCGAGGCAAGACGTGTGTACATTCGATAATCTATATAGTGACGAACTTTGCGCGTGTTATTGAATCGTGCATTACGTTTGGACTTATTGCGTCCGGTTGTATTTATGTGTTATGCGTGTTTGTATGGTTCTAATAAATTCTATAGTAATTCCAACGGCATTTTAATTCGAGTCCCGTAGCTCGTAACAATATTGTGTTTTTTTTCAGGATCTGTCAGCAATCAGCGAGTGCACATCAAAAGCTTTGCAAGACGATACATTGTTCTCAAAACCTTGTGAGAATCCGATGAAGGAAAGTGGCGAAACTTATGGTTGTCATCTTTGTGACTTCGATGCTGACAGGTAGAATTATTTTCGTAGTATACACTTTTATTTGTTTTGCAGACCCCAAATAATTGAATGAATGAATGAATATGCTTTATTGTGTTTAAAGACACAGTTAACAGAAATAAAATTTTACAATACAGTAGGCGGTCTTATCGCTGTTAGTGATTTCTTCCAAACAACCTTTGGATGGGCAAAAAAATTTATAAGAACAGAGGTATGTTGCATTATTCTCACTACCGAATCAGTATCTTATAAATATATACATACATGATATAATATACATACATTGACAACATATAAGAAATGTACTAATAAGATATATGTAAATAAAATATTATACAATACACTTATATATATAAAAACTAGGTGCCCGCGACGACGTCCGCGTGGATTTTGTTTCACCCACCCCCCCATCTTTAAATATTCTTCATTGATACTCCGCTCCTATCGGTCTTAGCGTCATGATATATAGCCTTCCTCGATAACACTGAAAGAATTATTCCAATCAGACCAGTAGTTTTCTTTTTACCACCGCACCGCACGCCATCGGCAGGGCGTTCATCCCCACTTCCTTGAGCCGCTTCGCTGTTGTACGCAACGGTTCTCTTGAACGTTCCTCTTGCGCACCGTGAGGATTTGGAATGAGCTCCCAGCCGTGGTTTTCCCACAGCGCTTTGACATGGGGTTTTTTAAAAAGGGTGTCATAAGATTTCTTTGAGGCCGGCAGCGCGTTGGTGACACCTCTGGTGTTGCAAACGTCCATAGGCGACGGTAACCGCTTTCCATCAGGTGGGCCGTCTGCCTGTCTGCTGTACTCTAGCGATAAAAAAAAAAAAAGTTCCTGTGATTAGCGCGTTTAATCAAACAAACAAACAAACAAACTCTTTAGCTTTATATATTAGTATAAGGCATAAAACGAGAAAAAGCTGACAATAACTGCTGCTGCATCCTTAAATTGGGCGATTTGATGATAGGTAATAATAATCCTTCAAGTCTTTTAAAAATAGCCAGTGACTTGGCTAAATAACTGGGATATACTGAAAGAAGAGAGAGGCTTCTTTTTGACGCAAAGGAATGTCTTCACGTGACAATAACAATAGCATGTAGGATATTGATAGTTTTTGAGTAGTAATTATGTGTTTTTGTGAGAAATGTATAGTCAAATGTGGTCTCTCGACTTTTAACAAGAACTCCATTGAATGGCGTCGATTGTAGCCTACAATACAAATGCGCCTGGCTTAAAGGCCTAGTTACCAAGCCATAAACATAAAAAAACCTGTATCTATCCGTGCAGGAACGGAGAAAGAATACAATTGCATGCGGCCGGGCGGCCTGTCGTAAGAGGCGACAAAACAACCCAAAGCCAGATGGTAGGGTCTTTGCCCGACTGGATGTCTACCACCCCTGGTCTAAAGTATGTTGCCATAACAACCTTGAGTTGTGTTCCGGCATTAGTGGCCAGGTTCCAGTCCCCCTTAAGAGAGCAGCAGCGCATTTGTAGCACCTTTGGTGTTGCAAATGTCTTTAGGCGATGGTAACCGCTTTCCATCAAGGGTCCGTCTGCCGGTCTGCTGAACTCCTGCAATAAAAAGAAATAAAAAAAACTAGTACATATTGTATATCTTATTCATTCTAGAATCACAGTCCTCGACCGTCATCTCCTGAACGACCACAAGATCGGATTAGAAAACCTCCTTAAACTAGTGATGGCAAAAACTAAAGACAGTTTAGCCGAAGATTCCATCCCTATATTCGGTATCCGGCAACCGTACTACAAGCCGCAAGACGAAATAATCGAAGACGGGGAATTCGTGATTGAGACGGTCACACCGAAAATCAAAATTTTGAAACATGCAGCGACTAATACCGAGATACAATGGGCAGATATACCGAATTTGAAGGATAACTGTCGAATGATAACAAAAGAACTTGATAAGTTGATAAATTATCCAATGGATAAGTGTGATAAGGATAAGTTTTCGGCCAAGATGAGGACTTTGAATGAATGTATGTGTAAATTTGTTGATTCCTCCAATACGTTGAAGAGAGTGCTTACTAAGAGGCTGGATTCTAGATCAACTTTACATGAGAGGGGTGGTGATGAATTCTACAATTTAGGATTGGGGGAGTGAGTCTCTTTTCTCATTTCAACTTCTCCGAATCATTTGCAGTCGGCGATAAGTCTTTTCTTTTCATAGTAATCAATTATGGCATACATCCGCTGTCACACTATAATTCATCATGTCATCCTTCACATCTATCCATCTTTATTTTGATTTGCTTTAACTCTTGCAAGTTTGCACTACGCTAACTTCACGGCAACAAGCAGATTGGCGAGTAAAGACTGCAGTGAGACTACCAAATGTTCAAATAAGTTGCGTTTAGTAGGAATATGTTAACGTAATTTATTTCAACATTTGAAAGTTCTCGTCACTTTCTTTACCCAATATTCAATTTTTTTTATTGAAATTACACTTTCAGTCCACTGGAGAATATCGCTTGAAGGTTATACATAAATTCAAAATTAAGTATACTACAATCCACAAGAGTTAACTAGAGGCTTCGCTCGGATGACGTAAGCGCGAGGTACTGACGCGTCGATGGCGAGAGCGGTAAGAAGGCGGGGGTCGGGAGGGGAGCGCGCATCCGGCTCAGGTCTCAAGTTAACTCTTGCGGATAATACCTACCTACTCCTACATGTAATAGCAATACTATTTAAAGAGAAGAAGCGGCAACAAACTCCCCAGAAATACGTGTAACTTAAAAACTATTATAATCATTGTGGGGAATTCTGTCAACGGAATTCAACGTCAATTACAATTTGAAGTTATTAAATGGTATCTTAGCTTTACTGGCCGATTTATTATCGTTGTTGCTATTCAAACACGAAAATATAGAGAGGTGTATGGAGTTCCCCCACTGACGCACTTCCCCACCTTGACATATTTCATTTTTATCTGTGTGACTTTTTTATATACATAATTATTTTTAAAAGAATTAATGGAGTTGCAACAAAAAGGTTTACCTACTATGAGATATGACACTTCTTTCCACGTTTATTGTTGATCCAATTTGGGCATAACATGAAGCCATAATTTCTTGAGGTTACCCTTTTATTGGGACCAGCTGAGGCTGTCATTTGTTCCCCATAATTTAATCTAAGTATGTTACAGTCGAGGCACACCACGCGATTGGGAAAGGGCACACAGCGAAGGAATGGAGAGATCTAGGAAAAGGTTCGATGACAATAGGTCAGTTCGCATTTATAATTAGACAGGTTACTAATTTTACAAGAATTTTTAAAATATTCAAGAACAGTCTTAATTTTCAACTACTGCTAAATAAAGAAACTAATACCTATAGCTTGGTTAATAAGCATGGAAAAAACTGATATTATAGGAGGCGAAATTAAATCCAACTCAAGGAAGTCATATTGAAAGACAATGTTGTTATGTGATCTGTGATGTTGTTAGACATAAAAATCTATTTTAGTGTTGCCAGGCTAATTGTTTGAATTATTATATTTTATATCTATTATCATAAAATTTAAATTATTATTAAAATTAGCTCTTAATTAAAATGGTTCTAATTATGATTTATGTTTTTCAGGAAGGAAAAATCCAAGTTTTTCTCGGAGAGTTTTTGCTTTTAGTTTAATGTTTTGTATTAAGTTATTTAATAATAAATTTATTTATTCTATTTACACTAGTTTAAAAAAAAATTAAATATGATTTTATTTTAGAAAACTTCTTTCTGATTCTAGAAAAACTATTCTGTGATTTTACTTATGACTTCTTCTCGTTGTCGATAATTTATGTTCTCAGAACAATACTTAAGAAGCAAGTTGCTTTTCTGAGGTACTTCCTCTTTTTTGTTCTAAATATAGTTCTGCACGTCAAGCAAAAACTGAGCCAACTTGTAGGCCTTTGACTGACACCAAACGAAGGAGCTCCTTTTTTTGTTAACGCAAAGGGAACACAATTCGTACCATACTGGGTCCTTTGTGGGGGTTAGACCTTACGCAGCGAGCAAAGCACCGCACTGCATGTGCCCACTCTGGTACAGTCGTTCTCAAATACTCCACTAAACCTAAACCTGCGTTCCCGCCCGCGCTTGTGGTGGAAGAAAATGAGGTCTGGAGCGAAGCTACACACCCATGTCATCCGCCCATCAAGCTTTGATCATCCCGGGATGCAGGATGACAAACTTCACAAGCGGAGGTTTGAGTGCCGCAGCCCTAAATGCATGTGGACCCCTGCAATGGAATCACGGGAGATTTTGCGCATATCTGCACCTCCGGAGGCCGGATTGACGTTGGAGTCCAGGGGTTGCGTGCACAACTCTCTCTCCTAAACCCTTTCGGCGGCCTCCTTGCGAGACATTACTGCCTCGCAGAAAGAGGAAACCGATTCCCAATGATACTGACTGTATATTTCCTATATACCCGCAGGGGGGCTTTGTGGCGAAGCCATAGGTGAGTAGCGACACCTCGGACCTGACTCCGAAGGCCAAGACAAGGCTCCCGCCTCCGTGCTTGCCTTCCCCGAATATGGCGACGTGCAAACGCCATAGTCCCAGATACCTAGTTCCATTAGCAGTTCATTCAAATAGCTCTGTACCTTTTGTTCTCATTCCCTACAATAGTCCTACACTGACCGGGGCTTGTCCTTGGGTGCATTTTTATATGGTGTAGACAGGGATAAACACTGGTCAAGGTCGTGTTGGCCTTCCCATGGCCACGCCCAAAAGTCCGGGCCATTTTTATGGCTCGTGGTCTCCGAGACATAGAAATCATAAGAAGTATATACATTAAATGGAAAATGTCGAACACGTTAATTAAAAATCATTATTTTAATTTAATGCATTAAGTTAAATAATAAAACTTTAATAATAAAGAGTTGTATAACATTATTCAAAAACTACAAAAATATATAAAAATAAAAATGTAAAAATATGTTACTATTTACAAGCATGTTGACACGAACATTGTTTGATATTAGAACAATTTTCGCAAATCAGAACACCCGTTTGCATTTCTCTCGCGTTATTTTTATAGTGACAACATAACATATACACGCATTTGTCGCAAGTCTCCCTCTTGTATTCACAACAATCCGGTTTCCCAACAGAATCTCCGCTGGACATGCAATCATTTTTAAACTGGCAACATTTGCATTTATTTGTTAAATCTTGACTATAAGTTTTTGTTTTGACTACTGGCAACACACGTGGCCCGTTTCGAATTAAAGGACGATTTTGTGTAAGACTATATTCGGATTCGTTCCTTTTGACTGTTGCAAACATTCTATTTACTTCGTCTATGGCATCCTTAGATTTGGTTTTTTGTTTCAACGAGTATTTTAGTTCATCTAATTTCATTTGAGGTATTGAAGAAGATTTGTGTTTACTTAAATTAATCAAATACTCCTTCCTAGGCTGATGTTTATTAATTACAGTAAATTTACCATTCTCACAAGCTTTATTTTCTTCGATAGTAGCTATGAATATTTGACTTGTACATAAATTCCTCGAATTAACTGTATCAGTTTGTAAACTAACATTTTTCGATGAAAAATCTGCTTTCCTATTAAATTCTGTTGATTTTTTATTCTGAAATACTGATAGAACTTCGTTAAGTAATGTTAGACCGCTGTCGAAATCTGTAGCAGCTGTTTGTACTGTTTTATTTTTAACTTCCTTTTTGATTTCTTTGGGTTTATTATTTTTATTTACTTTATTAATATCGATATTACTTGTATTATCTTCAACAGTAGGTCTTGAGACATTGTTTTTTACACAAACAGGACATGTTTTAGTTGTTTTTTCAAAGACTCTCTCATTGTTGTTAAGGCATATGCCACATATGAATTTACTTCTGAGATGATGACGGTTTTCGTGAAGATTCATCTTCGCTTCAATGTCTTTTTTGTAAGTTGTAATATCAATTTGTACTTTTTTGTAACTGTTCGTTGAGATCATATGAAAAGGAGGTTCTGAAACGGGAGGACATCTCTATAAATATTCTAAACGCGACAGTTTGTAAGAATGTATGGATGTATGTTGGTAAGTTTGTTATTCTTTCACGCAAAAACTACTGAATGGGTTCTGATGAAACTACAATAATATAGCTTACCCATCAGAATAACACATAACATAATAAACATTATAAACGCGAAAGTTTGTAAGAATGTATGTTTGTTCCTTTTTCACGCAAGAACTACTGAATGAGTTTTGATGAAACTTTACAATAATATAGTTTACACAGAATAACACATAGGATATAATTTATAAAGATATAGTGTGAAGTATCCAAAATATAACTATTTTCCACCACGCGGTTGAAACCGCGGGCGCAGCTAGTATGAACATAAAAGGGACTTTATTTTTATGTCTACCTGTTATTTTATCACGGTTTTAGGAATGAACAAATTGTCATAGACATAGATTGTATTATATAAATACTTTCAAGAACAGGAATGAAAATTATAAAACAAATATTTGTATCTCGGCTATAAAATAACTTAGCCAAGATAGCTTAATTTGAATTAAGATTTGCAGTTTACGCTACTGGAGCTAAATGTACTGATTTTCAGGAATTGTTATCCCATGTTGTGACGCCTGTTTCCCATGGGGCTAGGCAGAGACTATGGATCTCCACTTGCGACGATCCTGACAAACAACTTTCGCTTCATCTACTTTCATTAACCTCTTCATACATGCACGTTTATTTGAGATGCTTTTTACCTGACCTCTCTTTAACACTTCTGATATTTGATCATAGTGTGTTCGTCTCGGTCTACCGGCAACAATTCTACCATTCACAATACTGTCATACACCTGTTTTGTGCTTCTACTTTTATCCAAATTCAAATTCAAAAGTTTTTATTCAAAATAAGTTCCACTGGAGAACACTTTTTGAAGGTCATACATATAGGTTAAAATTTAATTTTACTTCCTAGTCTATGTACACCGCTTCGCAACGTGTTATTGCTGTTAAGGAGAAGAAGCGGCAAGAAACTCCCCAGCAACACGTCTAGCTAAAAAAAAATTTTCTTTATCCATTCTCTCTACATGTCCAAACCACCTTAACTCTTGTTATTACATCTTCTTTCAATTCGCTATATAATATTTAACTAACTGTAGATGTAAGTTTGTACTTACACATGTAATTTCTCTTCCCTAAATCTTCCTGTATGATATGGATAGATTTGTATTCATATATGAAACTATTATTATCCTACATAAGTAAAAATATGTGATGATATCTAAATAAAAATCTCAAAACAATAAACAATAAGGTAAAATCAGAAATTGTGACTTTTTTATGGCTTCAACGGACACGACATTCATTTTGGCAATGCCAAAATTAAGCCATAGATAAAACTATATATAGTTAAGCAATAAAGAGGCAGGTGGAAAGTAATTAAAATAATTATAAAACCTAAAAAATTTGCCAGTATTTTGTACATGATATCTGCAAACCCTGAAATATATATTTTATATACATATAGTAATAATTATTGTAAGTTTAGGATGTTGCCCCGAAGGCTTACTGGAAAAATTAATTCTATATAATATTTAGATCACAATAAAATTTAATATACAATAGAACCTCTTTAAATCGAAAACCTCCCAAACTCGAAAAAAATTGTGTCCCTTCCTTTCAACACCCGTAACAACCCTCTTATATATAGTCACTTGTTAATCACTAAAATTTATGAGGAGTTTTTGGCGGGAACTGAAAGGGGACGTTGTGCTGTGCAGTTTTATTTTCTAAAAATGTGTAAAATTACTCTAAAATGAACAATAGTTGTAGGATATTGATAGTTTTTGAGTAATAATTATGTGTTTTTGTGAGAAATGTGAACTGTATAGTCAAATGTGGCCTTTCGAGTTTTCACAAGAACTCCGTTAAATGGCGTCGGTTGTAGCCTACAGTACAACTACGCTCTATAAGTCTATACGAAGATTTATACATCAGACTTGGCTGTATGGACTAAGATTCCTTTGCCTGCCTTTGTGGCGAATTCTAATACTACTACTACTAAAATTTATGAATCTTCTTGGTTACAATTTATTAGATCTTTCAATGTTGGAAGAATACAACCATAGATAATACTATATATTTATAAAATACATCTGTCAAAAATAATGTAAAAAACGAAAAGAATTATCGAAATTTTCCAAAAATTTTCATTTATTAAAAATTGTAAGTAGCAAAAAGAGAATTGTGTTATATAAAATATACATATAAAACTATACATGTGAGTATATATATTTTTTGTTTTAAATCTGAAAAGTAGTAAAAACTGGTGTCTGTTGTATAATTACTTTTTCGAATAGGTGTTTTTCGGGCGCGGTATAGTTATAGGGTGCATTTATTTATAAAAAAAATACCACGAATTTCCGGACGCCTTCTAATCTATATTATAAAAGTTCGGTTCTATTTATACAAAATAAGTGCGCCCTATAACTTTACCCCACCGTGTTTTTCTTAGATCCCAGGCCAAAAATGACTGTAACTTGGCCGACTTTGATTTTATTATTGTTACGGGTCCGGGACTAGAATTAAAATGCCGTTGGAATTACTATAGAATTTATTAGAACTATACAAACACGTATAACACAGGTACAAATATAACTAGACATAACCACTACAAACTGCACGATTCAATAACAGGCGCAAAGTCCGTCACTATATAGCTTATCGAATGTACACATCTTGTTTGTATCGTAATCGTTGCTTGACTGCCTCACCCCTCCGTTTGGGCATTTTTTTATATTAAACTATAAGATACAACAATATACCGCGTGGATTGAAATTTCCAAGAAAACGTAATCTGCACACCTGCCTCCATAAACGAATACAATACAATAGCATGTTTTTCTTAATTACAATTTTTAAACACAGAGTAAACAAAATAAATCCAAATGCAGGAAAGGTACTAAACCAGGTGTGCCCTTGTCGGCGTGTAACATTATTTTAAGAAATTCTTTCCTGTTATCCCCAGGTTCAAATATTGAATACAAAAGAAAGTTGAACAAAAAAACTTGAACATAAAAACAATGGTAAAAAAGAAGGAATGAAGGAGAGTAAAGCTGTTTACGTCACGAAGAGAGATTTGAGTGACCAACATTATCAATTTTATAATAAGGCGATATGGTAATATGCTTTATAATCTTCTCCTGCGACGCTGGCAACCATCAAACAGGCAGATGGACCATCTAATGAAAAGTCATTACCCTCGCCTACAGACGTTTCCATAACTAGGAACGAAGCGTTAATAGCCTTTAGGATATGAATGAATAGGGGATGTTTTCAAGGCTCCCCAGGGGGTGCCGCTGTTGGATTCAGTTCCGTTCAGCTAAAGTACAAAGGGACGCCTCCCCGGGGCCCCGAGCAGCCACTGCTATATGCCCCATTCTTCCGTGACAATGCTGTCCCACCTATTAGTTCCTAATCCTTGATTCTAGTTCGACCCCTCCAAATCTCAGTTAGTTTCAATGAGTTATGTCATATTTATTGTCTAACATTTGCTTGCTCATTTTTATTTTTGGTTATGGTTTCTATTTAGTCTATGGAAGCGTTCTAATTTACCATTGCTTTACAACATGTTGTAGCTTGAAGTGGAAAAGCGGCGCAAATAACCCTCCAATAATTTGAAATTAAAAAGTATCGTGCTTAAAATATAATAACGTAGTTTGATTATATAACATGACATGTTTTATTTTTACCTCTGTAGTGTGAATCCAGTCCACCAAATACCATCCAGTGCTATAAGAAACTGTAGAGTGTACACGACAAAAACTGACTTCCAAAATGTGGGTTGCCAGTTTGACAGTAAGAAAGAAAACTTCACAGGCAACTACGGCAATATTTCAACGTCAAGACGACGTTTCGATTCAGGTGGCAATCCTAGGCACGAATATTTCCATGCGTCTAAAAGTTACACCGATATTGGTGTAGGTAGTATAAAAACGTTGCAAAGGCGGAAAGTTAGAAGGATTTATTTGCCGGAGACGGACGATAGAGGAGTTGGCAGTTCTGATTTGTCGTCTTTTATTAATCGTAAGTACACTTTAGTCTTTCCAAGCATTTATTTTACTTTTGACAGCTCGATGACGGATCAATTAGTAATTTCCTAATGCGTTACCGACTCGATTTGTTACAAAAATCGACTTCATTTATAAATAAGTGTTGCAAACAACCAACCTCTTTAGTTAATTTACTTTTTTATATTTTGACACTGTCAACATTCATTTATTGTTTTTCCTTTTTACGCACTCTATATCTATCCTGGCATTGTACCGTATCGTTGTGTAATAAATATTAATATTATAAGAAACTTCTCGTATGACTTCACGTCCAAGTTAAAGTATATACAGTCTACGTGCTCCACAATAAGTTTTAATTAATTTAACTTATCTATATATTTTTGCTAAAAAAACTATATCGTGTAATAAATATACCGACAGTTCAATGAACTTGATTTACATATTATATTAAATAAGCCAATAAAACGGCACTTATAATATATTCCTTTAAGGTAGAACATTTTCTATTTTCAAATCGATTACTGTCCATTTATTTAATACGTGTAATGTCGATGGTTTAATAATATGTGCGTTACATGACTCACAGAACATCACTATTACGTCACCCACAACAATAAAACACGACATACATCTCCATCGTTTGAAAATAAGAAGTGACACAAAATGTGATTTCTGCTCTAATCCACTATGTGACGTTGAACACTTGTTATTTCCATGTCCTGCGTTTTCTCTGCAGCGTTTAATTCTTGCAACTGACTTGTGTGAATTGGATTTAAATTGTGACCCCCGCCACTTGTGTGATTTATTAAAATACAAAAAGTGTTTCTACCCGTTATACAAGTATATCAAAAACACTTTAAATAAATTGTGAAAAACCTGTGAAGTGCCGAATATCCAAAACAGACTTGGCTTAAAGGTCTAGAAACCAAGCCATAAAATCCAAAAAAAAAAACGACAATTCTGTCATTTGTTTCATGTGGGCTTTACTGTCAAGAAATATGTAACTTGATATTGATAGTGGTGCAAACATCAAAAGTAAAGTAAGCCCTTGGAAACAGTATAGTCTCTATTTTCTTTCATTTTCTTGTAATTATTTGGAGTCGGCGCAATGTCTTTTCCTTCCATACTCCTCTATTCTGACATACGTCCTCTGTCACACCACAAATCATAATGCCATCCCTCACACAATCTATTCATTTCTATTATCCCCGCAAATTGCTAATGCGCCTGGCCACCATTTTCATGACGTAACCGTAGCCGAGCACTCAGTACCGTTAGCATCACTGGCCGGCGAGTACGCGTACATTTTAGTTTCGGATGACGTTACGTGAATGTTAATTGGACAAGGTTGCAGCGCATTAGCAATTTGCGGGGATAATATTTTGGTCTAAATTTGTACATCGATCTTCCACACGTGACTTTCATTCTTCCTGATTACATCCCCATACCAGCTTACGCATCTTCCTCATTTTTTTCAAAATCACCCGATTTTATATCTGACATGGGTAATTGATTTTACAAATATCTAATAACACCACTGTAGCATTCGTCAAAATTGGCCTCGAGACTCTTTTGAGGGTTTTACGCTATTTCGTACAGTTTAGCCCTGAAGACCTATTTATAATAATAAATTACCCTGTAAAATCGTTAAGTATACTAGAAGTAGTACAACTTAAAGTAATAACGAGTCGTAACAAATCAAAATTAATAAAAAAAACAGCTAAGTGACTCCAGTGTGAATGAGAGGTGACAATCGTCGTCTTTTTTTGTCCTTTGGTTACGTCGATGAAAGTATTTAATAAGAAATATTCCATATCCCAAAAATTACTCTACTGGGCTGCTACTTAAGAATCTAACACACAAATTTTAAGTTGTGGGTGGGCGTAGTGGATAGGGGGGAGGTATACTTACCCCTACGACAACCCTAAGGTCCGGAGGTCTTAATTTTTTTTTGGTTTATAAACATAACCTCACTTATTTTTGTTGTAAAATTGTGCCACTTTTGATAATAACCGGTTTGTTATTTAGTAGATTTGAGTTTATGAATGTACTCACCAATTGTTTATGAATGTACTCATGAATTACATATAACCGCCAGAACTTTTTGTAACACTAAAACTGTTTTTAATAGAGATGTGTAACTCAGGAGTGATTGATTTAAAAGATGCATAATCTTTCAAAATTCAAAAACACTCTTTGAATCTTTGGTTTTGAAAATACATCCTTAACACACTACGTTAAGATTGATTTTAGTCACATGGAATGAAGAAAACTAACAAATCAGATACTAAGATGTAGTATGAGACAAAAGATACAGGATATTGTGAATTGAAATGAGATAACATGCGCACTCTAAGAAATACAATGATGATACACAGTAAATTAGACTCTCTGGCGTTATTGTAAAGCTTAAAACCGGTCAACTGAATGAATTATCTCATTCGAAACCAAAGATTTAAAAGAATTAAAGATTTAAAAGACTGATTTAAATCTTTCAAGGAAAAAGATTTATAAATCACTGATCTCATTGGTGATTTAGTTTGCGCATCGCTAGTTTTTAATGTAGAAATAAAGTTCCAAATTTAATTAACGCATAAATACAAATTCATGCTAGAGTGCTAGACATATATAATCAGTGTGACCAGATTTTATTTGACGAATCTACTGCTTGTGGAGGTTAAAAACTACTGAATTCTACCAAAAGAGAACAAGAAAATACTTAAAATCTACTAGATTTTTTTGCTGTCGTGTTACAACGTAAAACATGAATGTTTTCTTGATTAAACGATAAAATAATAAAAACAACAAAGAAACTACCATTAATTAAAGAAACCAATGGTTTTTAAAATTAAATTTTACAATGTAATTTAAAAAAAAAACTTTGGTTTCTTTAATTATTTAGATAAAATATAATTAAAAATTACATTACATTCCACATTTTATTGTAAGTAACTTGCATACCTGAGAAGTGTGTTTGGTATTTTTATGAAAGATGGAGTAACAGTGGTGTAACAGGTGATGCTAGTGAAAGCAAGAATTAAGAAAGGTTTGCTGAAGTCAAAGTAGTTTGGGCGATACATTGATGTCAAAAAAAATCATTTGCATCGCAGGAACAAGCGTCAAAAGTTTATGTAAATGGTGATAAAAAAAACTGCGTTTAATAAAACTGACTTCAAAAACTAAAAAGTATAAAATAACTTATTTCTAAAGCTATTATTATTAATATATAATATCTTAAACATCTTAAAGTCGGTGCTTAGTTATTTTCAAAATATTGTCATTTTTATGTTTTACTTTGCACCGCCTTCAAGATGTTTTAGATATTATATATTAATAATAATAGCTTTAGAAATAAATTATTTTATAATTTTTAGTTTTTGAAGTCGGTTTTTTTAAACGAAGATTTTTTTATTTTATTTGTTACTTTTTAGTGTCTAGATATGTATATGTATGGGTAGACCTACGAAAGGTGCAGCGCTCCTTAAAAAATATAGGTCCCAAGAAACGGGAACAAAAAACAATGTTCGTAAAATGAATACTACTGAGCCAAACTATGTTAAATTTTTAGGGGACCAAATGGCAACTATTCCGCATCAGACTAAATAAGAATCACGTAAATCGGATCATAAATCTTAGCGTAATCGGTGTACATATGGAACGGAATAGATTTTTTTCATAAAAAAATATTCATAAAATGAAAACTACTGGGCCAAACTATGTCAAATTTTTAGGAGACCAATTGGAAGCTATTCCGCGTCGAACAAAAAAGAATCACGTAAATCGGATCATAAATCTCGGAGTAATCGGTGAACATACATAAAAAAAAGATCCCGACGAATTGAGAACCTCCTCCTTTTTTTGAAGTCGGTTAAAAACATCGTTCATAAACATCGATATATCGTTCATAAACATCGATATTTTTAACATCGATGTTTCACTTTTGAAAACATAGATATCCTAACATCGATGTTTTTTATGAGCGATGTTGCATCCCTAGATATGCCAAAAAAGCACTAGAATAACTGAAATGCGTGAATTCTACTAAAATCTACCAAATAATTTTTACATACTAAATTCTGTTGCCAGTACCTCAAAATCTACCAAAAAAGTAGAAATCTACTAAATCTGGTCACGCTGTATATAATCGACAGGGCGTTCCATTAGGGACTCACAACGACCACGTTCACGATCGCGATTTTTCCCATTCCACTTGCTTGCGGACGTTATAATCATAAAAGCTAGTGGAACGGGTTTGACATTAATGACATCAACGCTCCATGCGTTGATGTCATTAATGTCATACGCAAATGTCATTGGTTTATATGAAAATCGCGCCGTTTTCAATGTGTAGGTTTGACTAATTTATGTTAAAAGAAATATAGCTAATTATACAAAATGTCATTACAATACAATACAATACAAAATGTCCTTACTACTTCATCGAGGTAATAATTCAGAAGAAAGCAAATTCTTCTAGCTCAGATGAAGAGTGGACGTTAAGTTTATAAAACGTAATACTAAAAAACGTGATCTCAGGCCACGTATTACACAATACAAAAATATAGTCGATCGTTATTCAGATGAAGAATTTAAAAGCCTTTCAAGAAATACATTGAATTATCTATTATCTATCTATCTATAATTCTGAATTCTGAGTTATAACTCTTTCGTATAATTCTGCAGCAAAAGCTATGTGTCTTCAAACAATGAATTTCTCATTAATTATATAATTATATTCAAGTCAACGATAATGAAAACTGATTAGAAATAAATTATGTAAATAATTGCTAATAACAAATAAAGGAAAATGATAGATGGCTGTTCAAAATACATTAAAATAATTTTACAAAATTAATAAAGAAATATATTTTTTCATTCGCCATCTTTGTTTCTAAATTCGCGCCTTCGTCAACGTATTGACAAGAGAGAATTAATGCTCTGTGGTCAACGCCCACTTCGACCCACCTTTTGACCTGGGTTGTTGCGGGCGTTGTGTGATCGAAAATGATGACGTCATTTGTGACGTTTTCGCCACGACCGCAACGCTCGCGGTCGCCTTGTGGAACGGCTAACTGAGCATTTTGGACGTTGTGCGTTACTAGTGGAACGCCCAGTCTGATTTAAAAGTGACAGTTTTACTGTCACTTTTGTTTTTAAAGGCTTGGCAAACAAGGTGTGATGATAAAAATAAATTAATCGATATGTCATTAATACTTATCGATTTGTAATTAAGAAATTCGAAATCTTGTAGCTCACGATTTAGAATTAATTAATTTAATGTTTTATATAATTTTCGGAAATCGATATATTTCTATGAAAAAAATATTGTTTTTTTTACCACCTTTATTGCCCCCTTCTATTGCCGCCATTTTAATCCTTTTCTCTAGTAGTTGAGTGAATATGTTTTCTTCTGTTATTTTTCGACTTGTGCTGTGTTTTATAATAATTTTGATTTTTTTTACGTTGACTACTGGCTGTCTTTTGGACTTTGTTTAGATTTCCATAAAATATATTTATAAAGTTACTTAATTTATATAGACACCATGTTCTATTTAAAGAGATCCCTTACCTGATAATAGAGCCAAGGAAGCGTAGTCAGCGTGCCGCGGTAGTGGCCGGCGAGTGCCAGGACCGACTGTAACCATTTACAATTTTTTTTGTACACACAGACAGTTGCGACACCTTGAAAGTCTCATATAAAACATTTGTTTTATTTATCAATTTAGTGGACGACTAGCAAGTTGGCTTTTAATATGACAATGAATCAATATATTAATGATATCAATTTTATTTCAATTTCAATACACTGCTGATTTATTTTTAATATTGGTTAAATGTAAATTAATGCGATTACGTAAAAAAAATTATCGTCTTTATTGGTCGCCATTTTGAATGGTTACTCTTGTATTGTATACAAATGTACTCTATTGTGTTTTTTCTTCATTTTTATCCAATTAAGCTGGTTTTTGGGTTATTTTGGCTGTTTTTATGTTGATTACTGGCTTTTTTTGAACTTTAAAAGGATTTTTCGATTTCGGACCTATGATAGAAGTGCAACATTAGCGAAAAAATCAGTGAAAATAAGTGAGGTTATGTTTACTAAAAAAAGTTTATTTCAAGATCGCCGGACCTTAGGGGTTGTAGTAAATGTAAGTATGCCTCCCCCCCCTCCCCACTTCACCCTCTCACTACTTAAAATTCCTGTATAAAGAAGCTATACATTTACTTTCTACTGGTATTGCTGAAGCAAATTTTTATCAAAACCATTTTTTTTATTAATCATATATTTTTTTAAATTTTGACATCCCGAATTCGGTTTGTATATTTTATATTTAATAGAACATCAATCATCTTGATTTTCTTTAGTATTTTCATCGTTAAAAGTCAAAAGCTGAGTAAGAAATTTATATTTCCTTCCTATTTAGAAATTATTTTCTATTTTTCTTTATTTATTGATTCAAAGAAAGAAAAATATTTTTTTCTAACAGCAACACACAAGAGCAATATTAAAAACAAAATATCATATTCAAGTTAAATTGAAAATAGCGTTAGTAATCAATTTAAATAATTTACGAAAATTAACTCAACAGGCACACTGTATTTGAAGTAAAAATAATTTTACTGTCGTATAAGTACACAGAATTGATAACTCTTTGAGCTGCAAAATGTTTGTTAAATGTGGAAGTTTTATAAATACTAATCAGATAGGTAAATATATTTATTATTTAATTCCTTTTAAGGAACAACCAGGCCGTGGAAAGAAGATAGTTATTACGATCACAAAAAAACATCTTCCAAATGCGTCGGAGGAGTCTTAGAAGATAAGATAAGGAGTGCTTTAAGTGCAAAGCTATCACCCATTGTCCATAAAAAATCTGGAACCACAAGCCCTGGTATACCGTTTAAAGAAAACAAGAATGTAGAGATTGGTAGCAATACAATAGAAAAAACATTAGTTACAACCACTACTCAAGTTGAAAATGAGAGTATATCCGAAGATCCTGTTAAACGTAATAAAAAACAACCTGATTCCGAAATGAAAGATGTAAATCAATTTAAACCTAAAAACAAACTGTTTAAAACACCTGCAGACCGTACAGTTAAAACTGATGAGAGAAGTAAAAATAAAGATAAAAAATTCAAAGACCCTTGCAAAGTATTTAGTTCAGATTCTTTGGTTGAACGTGTTCATGACTTAGAAGTTCCTAGCGATAATAAACAAAGTGTAGAACTTATGGAGAATAAACTCGAAAGGGAGTATAGAAGGATGTTTTCTATAAAAAGCAAAGAGAAATCTAGCAGTGAAGAGCCTCCTTCCGATTTTAAAAAGGATTCCTCAATAAAACGTAGGTTTGACGCGTTTAGACGTGGCTTAACTAAGAAGGATAATCAAAGGAGCAGAGTTATCGTAAATAAGGGATCAAGTCAAAAAAGCATAACAAGTCGCAGAGATGTATCTATTAATTCCGACCCGCCATCGCTTGAGGCAAGATCCTACTCTAATACTAAAGTCTACAGCCCTATACAATATTTTGAGCAAGCTCCAGCCGGAACTTCAAAATCTGCATATGTAAAATCTTCACATCTAAAAAAAGATCTAAATAGTTCAGATTGGTCAAGATTAGAAGATGATAGTGAATGCCAAGGGGTAAAAGGTATGTTTAAACTCTGGGGAAAGAAATTTAATTTAGAAGAAGATTATTGCAAGAAGCGTGCGACACCGTTAAGTTCTTTTGAGTTGCCTAAAAAAGCTCAAAAACCCAAAGATCGTAAGAATGACGAAGATAAAAAAGATGGTAAGAAATACTTTTTCTTCAAAAAGAAACATAAAAACAAAGACAAACCTGGTTTTAAACCAAAAAAAGGAGTAACAGCGGGACGTTGTGAAGTAAAAGATGGTTTAGTGATAAAAATGTGTGCTAGTAACTATCAATCGAAAGCAGAAGTTAAAGATTATGATGAAACATTCAGCAAAACGTGGGTGGATAAATATTTAACATCAGATTTTGATTCCAGAAAAAGTGTAAGAGTGCGTTGGAATAATAAAACTTACGCGACTAGTAGCAGCACAGTATTTGAGCTCATGGATTATTTTTACAGAGAAAATGGTGTAGTTTTCAAATCAAGAAGCGATATAATAACACCAGAATCATCATTTTACAAATCATACACGCAACAAATAAATTTTGTTCAGCAAGAAATTGAAGCTTGGATGATACCCAAAATGATAATCGACAATAAAAATATAACAAACCTTTTATGTAAAGATGAAAAAAACAAAGAAATAAGAATATCAGAACAGAATTGGCTGATTGATAAATCAAAAGCCTTTGCACATAAATTTGAAGTTGTATTACGTTCTGAGAATGTAATGAAAGTAAATAATGATAACAGTGCAGCCTACCTTAGAATAGATATACCGAACGGTTTCTTTGTTGATTCCAGTAGTGGAGAAGATAGGAAAACGCAATCTAGTGACGAACAAGTATATAAAATAGTCGAGTATGAAACAGAATCGGATTTGAGAAAACAAAAAGAAGTTGGATTAGAGACAGAAGATTACGACGAAAATGATTTTTGTTTTGTAGTAAGTGTTAAAGATAGCAAGAATTTGGAATCCAAAATTTTAGAAACCGTAATAAAAAGTCCTCCAAAGCATAGAGACGCGGTGATACAAGGCAGTGATGTGTATATACCCAAAAGATGCGATGTTATCGGTGTCGGAATTATTACTCAGAGAGAATTAAGCAATGCTTGGAAACCCATGTAAGTTATTGTCAATTATTTAATAGCCTACAATGTGCTGTCAAAAGTCATAATGTGGTAGATTCGAAATTGAGGGAACACTTATTTGAATTGAATTTCGATTTTCTTTCTTCTTTATTAAAAACTAGCGGGCCCGGCAGACGTTGTCCTGCTCTGAAAAAATACAAATCTAGGACCCGATCTAATTCAAGTTCTAATTGCGAATCTAAACCATTCGGGAACCCACTCAACACACACAAAAATAAAATCACTAAAATCGCTCCAGGTGATTAGGATTCTAGAACCCGATCTCAGCGCCACCTACCGATTCCAACGGGATAAAAAGTATTCTATGTCCGTCTCCTGGTTCTAAGCTACCTCCCCACCAATTCTCAGCCAAATCGGTACAGCCATTCTTGACTTATAAATAGTGTAACTAACACGACTTTCTTTTATATGTATAGATAATATGATATTATTTATTTTTAGTTTAAAAATCCAAGACGGGCCCGACACTTCTGACGATGAATCAGATCCTGTTATGGAACCCAAAATAAAGAAATGCGAGTTTGCCGAAAGTTACCTTCAAGACTACTATCGCCACTGGATTCCGTTGGGCATAGATTTCTTCAATTGGTGTATCAGCGATTCTCATCTAAAAGGTAGCAATGAAAATTCGAAGACTAGCTTTAATAATCAAGGAGATGGTTCTAAATCTTGTCCAAATATTTACGATGACTTTCAAACTTCTACGTCAAATGAACCTTGTATACCATGTGGTCCATGTCACCCTCTTCCATCTATGAGTGAAGATAAAATAAAGAGACAAGAAACTAAAGCTAAATCGAATTTTTTCAACAAAAGAAAAAAAGATAAAGCAAAGGATGATGACTTGAACAGAGTTCTTCACAAAGACTCATTAGAGGTTTTCAAGAAAAGAAAAATTTACGCTTGCAGTAATAAATCTAAATGGGGTGTAGGATTTGAGTGTCCAGAACATGGGGCTATTTCAGTGCCTAGTATACGAGACAAAGAAGCTCAAGATACATTGACAGATTGCTCACCGCCCAAGAAATCGTGTTGTAAAATACCTCCAGCACCATCAGCGAGGTCTAAGTCCTGTAAAAAACATGTATCGTTGCCCGATTGTGATACAATGAATGAAGCTTTAGCTAAACAGTTAGCCAGAAAACATGAAGGGATATTGACTTTCAAAGGAGCGGCTGGTTGCAATACATGCAAGAAAGACAGTAATGCAAAGCGGGCATCAGTTACTTCAACTGTATCTGCAAGAAAAGGACCTGACTGCATAAATGACTGCAAAAATGAAAAACATCCGCCTTGTGAAGACTTACCAGAACGTTGTTCTCCTACTAAAATATTGTTACGAAAAAGGTCGCCGTCAAATTTCGACACATCTAAATGTTGTATATCACCGTCGGAATCACAACAATCCCTTGAGCGACATGTAAAACGACATAGCCCTGCGCATAGTGTTCCTGTATCACCTAACGCTCAACAAAGTCCCAGATTAAAATCTCTGCGTCCTCCGATATCACCCAGAATACCACCTTGCCTTACCCCAAAAATTCCACATACGTCAGGTAAACCATGTTCGGATAAAAATTCACAGCACAGCCAAACTTGTCCAGATAAGTTAATAATAAAAATAATATCTTCTAACGGCGAATCTCATAAACCACCAACAAACTGTAAACCTTCGCCGATCTGCCCACATTTTCCACCATGTATCAAAACTCAATCCACGCAAAAATCTCCTACAGCTTCGGAGTCTTTATCACCGGAATCGCCGAGACAAAAGGCTGCAACAGTGCCAAACACGCCTAAGAAAAAGAAGAAAATACCTGAACCGAAAAAGTGTTTTACTGAACCTTGTAGTAAAATACCTTCTCCTAATGAATCGGATAAATTTCCGTGGCCCGTAAAAAATCAAGAAGAGTCTGATGATAAATTAAAATCCCCTAATCAGTGTGACAAGAAATGTGATTTGCTACCACCTCCTCCTCCACTTATTACGCCTATAGATGACAAAGAAAAAGACTGCAAACCAGAGTGTGCTAACAGGCAGAAGACTGAAAATATTCCTCAAAACCCCGTAGAGTCTAAACCAACATCGCAGCCTAACATAAATTCCAGTAAAGGAAGAATTACAGGCCTATATTTAAAAATGAAACCTGCTAAGAAAAAAACTTGCTCAGAAGAATGTATAGCTTGGAAAGCGCCCAAGGAACTTATTGGGGATCCAAACATCATTCGATTAAACTCCAATGAAGAGATTAATTTAAAAATGAAAGGAACTTCACCAAGTACGGAAGAAATTAGAGAAAATCAAAATATTAAGGTAAAAGATGACGATGGCAATACATTGTATGAAAGAATAGATTATAAAAATGACTGTTCTAAACCAAGCTGTGCTATTTTAGGAGATATGTATAAAGCTTCAATCAACAGAGTATCAACTCCAATAAATATAAACAATATTGCATGTGGAGTAAATAAAGACGATTTTGAACAAAAAAGTGATGCAAGTGTGTTTAATCTAATAGAAATACAGTTCAAACTTAAAGTTACAAAAGGTGAGAGAACAACAGAAGTCAATATCGGCAATGAAGAAGTTAATGATGGCGACGAACCTGATAAAAATAGTCAAATTTATTTAGCAGCACATAATTTATACGATACTAACGATGATAACCACAAATCACATCAAAATAACTCTAAGAATGACGTTAGCATACGTATTCTAATCAAAAATTACAAACCCAAAGTAGGGCGAGATCACAAAGAATATAATGACGATTTTTCTGAAAACATTGCAAGTAAATTCCAAACAGTCTCTACAGCATATAGTGATGAATCTCCTGGACATGTAGCTGAAAATGCATTCTCAATACATAGAACTACTGTCGACTTGACAGCATCTACAGATAAAACTAAAATAAATGTTACAAATAGCAATAAGTACTTAAGTCCACAGCTCACTGACGCTGAACCTATAAATCTACTAAAATCGTCGCAGAGCATTTGTCACCAATATCAGGAAGAAAACAAAACTGACAATGACAACGACCAGAATACCTCTGATATAAGTTTGGAGAAAAAAGCTATCAGAGTAGAGTTTAGAAAAGAAATAGATAGATTGGTTGATGAAAATATAGATTACGACGAATTCATTGAAAGCAATAACAGTATAGAATATATTACAAAACCAAGAACTAGGAAAGAGAAAAAGGAAATGCTGAAAAAAGTATTTGAAATAGCCAACGAAAGTGACGCTAAGAGCAAAGAAAACAAAAAAGAACTTCAAGATATGTTAAAATTTGTTTTGACTTCAGATAGCAGTGCTAACGAAGCGATGGTAATAACTAGCAACGAATTAGCTACAGACATGACTTACGCGTCTTTAAAACCGAAAATTCTTAGAAATACGGATAGTATGAATAATTATTACCATATAGAAAGTCCCTTGGCATCATATAATAGTAAAGTAAGAATGTATCCAACAGAAGAAAACAGTGATAGCCTTAAAAGTGAATCTGAAAATGAAGGGCAAACATGTATGTGTAGTAAATTCGCTGAAAGACTTAAACTCATTGGTGGAGGTTGCTGCTGTCGTTCTGTCCCAAATAAGAAAGACGAAGAAACAAATTGTGACTTGCGAAGCGAGGAAGATTTCTGTCTACTAAACTATAAAGAATATGTTGATATAGAGACACAACCTTCCAAATTAACAGCCAGTAAAATAAACAGTGCCAAAATATCAATGCATGGCGTTAGTTTATCGAAATTTAATACCACAGAGCCCGTGATAGCCCAAGTGAAAACTTCAAATAGATTCAGCGAAGAAATTACAAATATTATTTTCAAAAAATCTTTCACAAGGAAATTTGTAAATCATTGTCCAATAAAGAAATTTAACCGAAACACAATTTTAGGTATCTCTGATGAAGACAAAATTGTAATTTTCGATTCTAAAGGTAAAACTTCTGAAAGCAATAATAAAATTGAAGCCAAAAACACAGAAAAAAAAGATGAAAATGACAAAAATATTTTAAAAACATTTAAATTCCAACAAGCCGCTGATATATTACAATCATATGAGACGAAGAAAGCAGTTTTGGAAATATATGCTGAGAAAACTTTGACAGATACAGGGAAAGGTATTGTTGCTAAGTTACCAAAATTTGTTTACAAAAACGAAAGTGATATTAAAAAATTTGAAAAAGTCGTCGAAAAATACAATGATGTTAACAGACATGTATTTATCATGTCCATTCAAAGTTAGTTTTAAATTATTATTTGTACAAAATATTTGTTAGTATTTAAATATACGGTGTTGACTTACCTTTTGATATGTTATTTCTGGCTTACTCTGTCTCACTTGCACTTTGGTTGACCTTTTTATGTTTGCAGTAAAGCAAACTAATAGACGGACAACCTGATTATAAGTGGTCACCTCCATTCACAAAGTGTTATTCACCACTAGTGCCGTAAACAGGACGGTGACACCGGTGACCAGGCACAGGGCGTAGACTCTGGGGGGGCAAGAATGGCCAGACCAGGCAGGACTATGATTTTTTCGCTTTGCTCCTGATGAGTTCCCGCTGCTCCCCTATATTATAGTACTCGATTCCAACACATACGTACCTACATGCCAGTATCATCAAAAACATCTGTTAAATTAGACAAATCATCGCACTAATTTTTTTGTTGGCGCACGAGCGTTTTTGTCTAGTTCTTCAAAAAATTTGATTTTTCTTCCAAAATATTGGATAATTGGTCCACCAACACCTAGGCCCTTGTGCGTTATTTTATCACCCTGAATGAAATAAAGCAGGCCTACACATAGCCTTGCTCTAGCTAGGGTGCCTTTATTTTTTTGCAAATAGTTTTTCTTTCTTTCTTTCTTCTTATAGGCACCCTAGCTAGAGCAAGTCTAAAAAAGACAAGGGCGCAGTTATAGAAGCTCGCATAGGCCGCACAAAAAGCTATTTCCGGCACTGCTCACCACAATGGTGGACAAAAGAACCGTATCCATGCTTTGTTAGATAATATATTAAGCATTCAGTATAGCTCAGCGAAATTGTAGGTCTTCGACAAATTTTAAACCATGGAATTCTTGTAACTGAGATTACTCAAAAATAATATCTGACAACTTTTGGTTAATTTAAAGTAATCATTAGGGGAAACAGGGGTAATCCCGCTCACAAGTATTACTTGCCAAACTCAGTGCGTTTGATAACGGGACACAGGTTAAGGACCATCCACAAATTACGACACAGGAATTTCATGATAATTTGATCCCTCCCCTGTCCTTGTCACAGCTGGTTACGTCAAGAAATTATTAAATTGTAACAGCAGTTCCGTGATTAGTTTAAACTAGCGGCCCCAGCAGACGTCCTGCTCTGAAAAAATAAAAATCTAGGACCCGGTCTCAGCGCCACCTACCGGTTCCAATTGTGGATTTAAACCATCCGGGGACCCACTCAAACTCACAAAAACAAAATAACCAAAATCGGTCCTGGTGATTAGGAGGATTCTAGAATCCGATCTCAGCGCCACCTACCGGTTCCAACGGGATAAGAAGTATCCTAAATCCGTCTCTTGGTTCTAAGCTACCTCCCAATTTAATTTTCAGCGCCATTGGTACCGCCGTTATTGAGTTATAAATTGTGTAACTAACACGACTTTCTTTTATATACTATAACTAGCTCACACGGCGAACTTCGTATCGCCATATTTTCTGAATTCCTAAAAGTTTGCGACTATAAATTAAGAGGTAAGCTATCCTATCTTTCAAGTTGGATCAAACTGCACACAGTGTGCAAATTTGATTAAAATCGGTTAAGTAGTTTAGGAGTCCATCGCGGACAAACAACGTGACACGTAATTTATATATATTAAGAAGATTATAGTCCAGGTCAAGGATAACACTTTTTTGTACACCATTACAGAAAACTTACGAACTAGTATTATTCTAGTTGGGTACAAAGGGCGGTCTTATCGCTAAAAAGCGATCTCTTCCAGACAACCCGTGGCAAGAATATTGCCGATTAGGAGTAGCGATATGTGCAATGGTTTTATAACTTTTTTAAACGGGATTTACCGCCAAATACAATTCGAAGACAGAATTCAATAGAGTCTTAGCTTAACCGACTGATTTGTTGTCATCGTAACTATTCAAACACGGAAACAATGAGAGGTGTATGGAGGGCCCCCACTGACGGACTTCGCCTCCTTGACTATATATTATATTGATACGTACGAGCAGGGGTACGCAGTTATGGATTGGAAGAAAACACCAGTTTTTAATTTAAAAGCTTTTATTGACTTACACAGCCGCACAAAGTACCTCTCTCGAACTACGCTACACACCTCCTTCACGTATCTGTCCACCAAACTTGTCACTAAATTCACCACTTAATTCGTCTCTGTCCTCTATTAATCTTCTCTAATAACTCTTTAGTATCGCACTTGTCGTTTCACCGTCTTGTACTGAACTCAACTTTAAACCTCAACTCTCAACTCTAAACTGCTCGGTAGGCGCGCCTTATTCTGTTTATATACCCGGAAGAATTTTCTAGAAACCATCTATCTATCTCTGTCTTTTCTTTCCCGAACCTTCTGTTCGGGAACTTTCGTTTATACATCTATCCCTTTCTAACATCTATCTATCTCTTTCTTTCTTTCGTCGTCTATCTCTTTCTAACATCTATCTATCTCTTTCTTTCGTTTATCATCTATCCTTTTCTAAATATATCCGTCCTTGTCTTTTCCTTCCAGAAATTTCTAGTTCTTTCTAAAAGTTCTAAAACTGATTTACGCTGCTGGGCAGTTCCACCCTCGGTCGCCACAATATTTTGAAATGTGTGAAACGAAATTAAGGACCCCTCCCACCCTTTGTCACACAATGTCACACTTCGTCGACTCCCTGCCTCCCCCTTAACGTGTGACGTAATTTAAGGATGGCCCCTAAAGTGCAATAAAAACTCTTTTCTGTCATCCTCTCCCAATTATTTGGGATCTGCACAATGTCTTTTCCAGCTACACTCCCATATTCTGACATATAATATCAGCCCATAACTGTCGCACTGCTGGGCTCGGGCCTCCGATTATAGAGGGAACGGAAAGTATACCCGCCACTCTTGTCCAAGGCGGCTTGGCAGGTTTTGACACGTCGGTTATTTCGATGTGCAGGTTGTATCACGATGTTTTCCTTCACCGTTGTTAGCACGTGCTAATTGTAACAATATGCATGACTAAATGGGGTATGCGTTCCAGCCAGGGTCGAACCCGCGCCCTTGGAGTTTGGGACGCGTGCTAGCCATTACGCTACCACGACTTTTTGTTACTCTTATCACTTTACGCTACTGCTACCATTTATTTTATTCTGACATAAAATAAGTGAAATAAAAACCAGTATTTAGAGTTATAAATTTTTATGATAAAATAGAAAAAAATGTACAAACCATTTCTCATTTTATATAACTAACACATTAGCATAAAAATGTGATAATTCGTTAAAAAAAAGTGATAAATACAATACGATTATTTTCAAAATAAAAAATGTCTGAATGGATTTTTTTGTTTTATTCTTAACCCCGGTATTTGCCTGACTGGGTGGCTACTACCCCTGGTCTAAAGTATATCGCCATAACAACCCTGAATGGCATTCCGGCATTAGTGACCAGGTTCCAGTCTCCCTTAAGAGAGCAGCAGCGCATTTGTAGTACCCTTGGTGTAGCAAATGTCCATAGGTGATGGTTACCGCTTTCCATCAAGTGGACCGTCTGCCTGTCTGCTGAACTCATGCAATAAAAAAACCAGGTTGACTGGAAGATTGCTATGAGCGATACGGCCGTCCATTGTTCCAATGCATAGATGCATGCCATTTTAATTGTCTAGATTTATGTTGAACAGTATAATATAGTTTCCATTCATTCATTCATTCAATGAACTGATTTTCTAACTTCTTGATTATCCTGAAGTTCTTAAAAGAAACAAGAATTTGTACAAATAAATTACACTGTAATACATAATTATAATTTCAATATTTAAAAGATATAATTCATGATCTCATAATTCAGATCAATTATTACCAAACCCTGAACTTGAAATAAAAACTTAATATTTCTATTTAGAGAACGAACCCTATAATTCACAAATCCGATTAGAATTAAAAATTAAATTATTTTTGGCCTAAATACATATAAAATACAAAGATAACCTGTTAAACCCTATTCAATTATATTTAATAAATATAATATTCATACCACGTGATAAATATTCCAGAAGAAACATTATTACACCACATTATTAAATTTCACGATAATATTGTTTCTTCTTTCTTCAATAATTTTTTTCTGCATAACTTTATTATGCAAATTATTCCCGGAAAGCTAAAATGGGAAGGACTTTATCTAGTTACAAAGTTTACAAGCGACATTCACCTCTGTTAGCTTAGCACATTCAGCGCTAGGCGCAAATTTAGCACTTTATTAAATTATATATTAATTATTAAATTATAACCTTCATTGCTATATCGACTTGCATTGGAATGTAATAATCAAAAGACACGTGTTTATAAGTAAAGTAATTTATCTTTAATTTTTAGTGCATTTATAGCGCTTTTGTTTAATACATGCAAATGTAGCGCTTTTTATGAGTTGAGACAACTAGTACGTTCCACATGATAATCACAATTCTCAAAGTGATTCTTTAACCGTTCCACATGATGACCATGATCGTTATGGTCGCAGCATAAACGTCACTAATGACATAATAATTTTAGCTTATGTCGAGCTCAAAACGACCGAACGAAGTGGTGGATTTAGATAAAATTTCAACGTTTTGAGATCCTAGAAAGCTATTCTGAATACCGCTAACAGGATTTTTTATAAGTTTTATCATTCTTGCAAAAATAATAAGAAAAAAATATAAAAAAATATGTATTTTTAATTATGAACCAAGTTAACTAATTGGTAATTATTATTAAAGTCTTACAAATTATAAGTAACCTATTTAAGCTTTTGATTTATTTTCAAACTCGCTATTTGCAATGTTTATATCAACAACGCATAGAACGCTTCATAATCCATTCCACTTTTATTTTTGTTTGTAACGCTTGCGAGCAAGTGGAATGAAAATATCGCGTGAGCGTGGTGATTGTGAGACTTCACTGGAACATACCCAATGTGTTTTCTTTGACAAGTGCTGCCAACGCCGGAGACATTAAAACTGCCGCCATTTTTGTTTAAAATGTTTACCGAAAACTGCGGTAACTCAAGATTAGTAACATTTACGTGTGAAATCTATTATTAAAGTATTATAATCAGATCTATTTATAAAATATCCTTTGGTATAAAATGGCCGGGTATATAACATCTTCTTTCCCTTAAAGGCGTGTCTGAAAATAAAGAAAAGAAATTGATGATGAAATACTTTCACAATACAATAACAAGTCCTAGAATCTGTACTAAAATAAAAGCCGAGTTGCAGCTCTTTTATTCTGATGAAGTAATGCATTATACATAAGTGTGAGTGTAACAAAAATGTTAGGTGTCTGTTTTAGATGAGTACCCAATATTAATTTCAATTTAATCTGCTTTCATTATCTAGGTACTTATAAGTCGCTGCTGTCAGCCGCAACCGCAAGTATTATTCTGAAGGGGCTTAAGAGAGTTAGTTATAATCAGAATATAGTGCTGGGTTCACATCTCTATCAGTTCAATTCAGTTGATACGAGTTGGGTTGCATTAATATGTTTCTTAAAGTATAGACGAAACAGACTATGTCTTAGGTATTTTACTCTCACCTTTTCAAATGATTATAAATATAGTTATATACATACTAGGATATACCCGCTCCATGGTCCATGCTTAATAGGTAACGTACATTAGTTATTTTGCACGTATTTAAATAAAAGGGTATTTTCAGCAGATCAACGGGTTTTTTAGTATGAAAAAACATGAATTCCGAAAATTCCCGTAAAAGCCTCGGATAAGTAATGTTACTACAGGCAGGCATACATAACTACATCTTTTCTATGCGGCGACGTTGGTGCCAACATAATAAGCAAACACGCAAGCGCGAAACCGTTATTAATATATTCCTTCAAAATAGCGCGCCGTTATTTGACAGCCCGAGAGCGCATGCAATGGTTCCCGCCGTATTCTATTGGCGCGAAAACTAATGATCTTGTTCAAAAACCGAAGGACAGTTCGTCGCACGCACCCAACGCGGCCACAAAAATCGTAGTAGAGTTCAAATTCGATTCTGGCGCCTGCTGCTTGCCCTCACAATATCCTTCTGATTGGTCATTGTAAATAACGTATAATAATACAGTCTGTGATTAAAATTGTATAAGACTGAAGTACTCTGGTTCATTCCCATCCACGCTGAAGAGGGACATACACCGTTTAACGGTGAGACAAACAACATAACAACACACTCCTCACTATTAAACTTCGTACCGCCTCAGAATCAATAAATAAAAATCGTTGATTTCTGAACGACGGGACAAACATCAAACGTTTGTCATATTCAAAACCATTTTTTTTTAACTTTCCTTTTAAATTTGATTTCTGAACGACTTAAATTTAATTGATTTCTAAACGACGTGACGAACATCAAATGTTTGACAGGTAGGAATAGTTTCTAAAGGAAAGCGAAAGCCTTCAATGATGGAACTCCAACCCGAAGGGTCTCCCCTACCCAAAACCCAAGTGTCCCCGATCTTACCCTAGCATCTCCTTGTTTAACAAGTTCTCTTTCCTGGTGCGTGCTTCCCAATTCTCACGGAAGTGATCACCTCCCCATTCTTATCTCCTTTGTTGACTCATCTCCTCCTTGCATTAGTCCCACTCCTCTTTTGAAGTTTAGATTAGAACAAGCAAATTGGTAAAAGTTCTGCAACCTTTTACAAAACAAATTAGACAGTTTTCCTCCCATTACTAACTCAAATTGTCTTACATTATACTCACAACTTATATCTGCTGTAATTTCCTCAGCAGAAGAGTCAATCCCCCTTAAAAATTCCTCTATAAATAAAATTTCATCACCCCCCTGGTGGGACTCTGAGTGCACTTTAATTGTTAAAAAACGCAAAGAAGCTGAAAAAAGTTTGCCCAAGATCTCTCATTAGAAAACTACTTAGAATATCAAAAAACATCTGCTACGTGTAAAAGGATCCGACGACAAAAAAAAAGAAAGGCTGGCACTCCTTTTGCGAATCCCTTTCTCCACGCACTCCCGCTTCGTTGGTGTGGAAGAAAGTAAAAGCTTTTCGTAGATCTCAGATAGAAAACAATGTAAACAGCAATGGCCCTTCTTCGTGGCTTTCTGATTTTATAAACAAGCTCGCTTCTCCTTTTGTTCCTCCTAACCCATGTCCCCCTATACAATACTCTCTCGCCCCAATCTCCGACCCTATGAATTCCTTGTTTTCCTTTGAGGAACTTCTTTGTGCCTTGGATCACCTTAAGGACTCATCTCCTGGCATGGATGGTATCCCCTACTCATTCATCATCAAATCCTCTGAATCTTCAAAATACCTCCTTCTTTCTTTTTTAAACCATATATTCCTTTCCTGCTCAATACCAGACTCCTGGAAGCTCCAATCCATAGTTCCAATATTAAAACCAGGTAAAGATCCAAGAGATTCGAACTCATATAGACCAATTGCTCTTTCCTCAGTTATAGCAAAAATCATGGAGCATTTAATTAAAAACCGGTTGGAGTGGCTCGTCGAAAGCAGAGGTCTCCTATCTAAAAGTCAATTCGGGTTCAGAAGGGGTATGGGAACTATGGACAGTTTGAGCCTGCTTACATCCGATATCCGTCTTGCTTTCTCCAGAAACGAACATGTTGTGGGGGTCTTTCTTAGATATTACTGCTGCTTACGATAACGTAGATCTTCACATACTCAGGGAGAAGATGCTCCAGCTGAGTATTCCCTTGAAGATCACAAATATCATACACTGTATGCTTATGGAGAGATCTATCTCTGTTCGTTTCATGGGAAAATCTTTATCCCCTCGTCTGATTTGGAAAGGCTTCCCACAGGGTTCAGTCCTTAGTCCCCTCCTTTACAATATTTATACTGCCGATATTGATTCCACAGTAAATTGCTTCTGTAAAATTCTACAATATGCCGATGATATTGCTCTCTATGCCACTTCTCGTTTTTTCTGCGACGTCTCTTCCCGCATTAACTCAGCATTATACCACTTAAATACATGGTTACTTGAGCACGGTCAGTCCCTATCCCCTCCAAAAAGCACGGCAGTGATTTTTTCCCGTAAAAGAATAATCCCAGAAATTGACATACATGTATACAATCTGGGTTGATTGTATACATGTATGTCAATTTCAAATCTCTTATAATGTTAAATTTTTAGGGCTCTTTTTAGACAGCAAACTTTCTGGGGTTACTCACCTAAATTATATATGCCAAAAGGCAGAAAAAAACATCAACGTTATTAGAGCTCTATCTGGTGTCAGATGGGGATCTTATACATATTGCAAACAGCTTCTTTACAATGCAATTGTCAGAAGCCATTTAGACTATGGTTGTTTCTTGTTGGAGCCTTGCAATAGGACAGCTCTATCTAAACTAGATAAAATCCAAGCTAAATGTCTTAGAATTGTTACAGGCGCTATGAAATCTTCCCCTAACAAGGCTCTTCAGGTAGACTGTACTGAACCCCTCTTGCCTTACGCAGACAGCTTCTCTCTGACAGATTCCTCTGTAAAACAGTGGAGCTTTCAAATCATCCCCTCTTAGATATCCTTGACCAATTATCCCAACTAATTACTACCCCCTTCTGGATTTATAAACCCTTACCACTCCTATAAAAAAATACTTGACCTTCCATCTGGCATTTTTCAAAACTATATGTTACCTTTATTCCAAACTAAATTCTCTAGTCTTGTTTTTTCTCCTAATGTTATAACTGACTTAGGTATTTCAAAAAATTCTTCTCAAGCTAATCAACATTTTTCTTCTATAGTCCAAGAACGTTGGCCAGACCACCTACAACTATTCATTGATGCTTCAAAAACAACTCAAAACGAACCTGTTGGAGTTGGAGTGTGGATTCCCAAATATAAAATTATTTTAAGTTTTAAAATTGCCCCTTTTAGCTCCGTGTTCACAGGAGAAGGTGTTGCAATTTTGGAAGCCATCCTTTACATTGAGGCCCACAACATAAGCAAATCCATCATTGCTTCAGATTCACTCAGCTGCCTACAGGATATATTGAAACTCCCCTTTCATTCTAAAAATAATTTCGATATTACCCTCAAAATCAAAGAGTCTCTCCACCGCTGTCTCTCTGCCGGTCTTGAAATAGTTCTGGCCTGGATCCTTGGCCACTCAGGAATACGGGGCAATGAAGTTGCCGACCTTTGCGCTAAGGAAGCTATTCATACAGGAATGGACAAATATAAGAGAAATTTCCCTCGAGACCTCCGATCCCTAGCCAGACCCCAAATGATCCAATCATGGGACGTGTTGTGGCAAAATGCTCGTCAGACAGTGGGCAGACACTATGGCTGCCTCCAGCCTACTATTCCACCTAAACCTTGGTTTTTCACACACCGCCTTTTTACCTAAAAAGGTAATTTCATCGATTATCCGTCTTCGCCTTGGCCATTGCTCTTCACCGGTCTTTCTGGCCAAAATCAGAGTCCGAGATCATTCCATATGCGAGTGTGGTTTAGCAGAGGGAACATTACACCATATATTTTTTGAATGCCCAAATATTGTTACTCCACTATATGATATCTTACCCAAAAAATTTCCCCGCCCTATAAACTTAAATTTCCTACTAACTCTGTTTAATCCTGATAGTATATATATATTAAGCAAGTATATAGCTATCAATAATATTTATTTATAGTTTATTCTATCTAACATTCATGTTTGTGTTGTCCACAGATTAACAGAAAACATGTAAACATCAAAATTACTCTTTTTAATCATTTAAAATTTTTGTACACCTGTCATTTTTAATTAAACTGTGACGTTGGCAAAATCAATGCTTAATGCGTTGGAGCCATTATACGCAAAAATAGAATAGAATAGAAAGCGAAATTGATGTTTTTACCATACTCCAAGCATTGTTTTCATATTTACTCACCTTTTAAACCTTCCCTGGACTTCCACAAATAATTCAAAACCAAAATTAGCCAAATTAGTCAAGCTGTTCTCGAGTTTTAGCAAGACTAACGAACATCAGTTGAATTTTATATATAAGATATTAAAACTTGTTTAATATGACAGTTTCTATATTTAGTCGAATTCTAATAACTATTCCTGATCCTTATCCGTGCAGGAACGGAGAAAGAATACAATTTCCTGCGGCCGGTCGGCGGGTCGTAAGAGGCGACATAACAACCCACAGCCAGGTGGGGCATTTGCCCGACTGGATGGCTACCACCCCTGGTCTAAAGTATGTCGCCATAACAACCTTGAGTTGTGTTCCGGCATAAGTGACCAGGTTTCAGTCTCCCTTAAGAGAGCAGCAGCGCATTTGTAGCACGTTTGGTGTTGCAAATATACATAGGCGATGGTAACCGCTTTCCATCAAGTGGGTCGTCTGCCTGTCTGCTAAACTCCTGCAATAAAAAAAAATATATAAATTAGTTGAATTCTAATACTAAAGCTTTTTTCACTGAACGATAGGGTAAATAATAAATGGTAAAATGTGTGATATTTCTTATCCCGGGAATCACTCGGGAACTTTTCCGGGAGCGCTTTGTAGTTGTTCGGGTGCATAAAAATTAGCTTGATCCAAAACAATTTTCATTTAAACGATAGTTTACATTTTTTTTAATGCTGCGGTACTTTGTGTCCCGGGAATCCTACGGGAATTTCAAGACAAGCGTAGACGAACTCGCGGGCATATCCTAGTTAATAGTAAAACAAAAAGTCAATAATGTTATTATGGTGCTTACCTTAAAATCGCCACACATCACAACCCAAATATTAGCACAAAAACAACACACAACACACGAGTGAACACTTACCAACACCATAGAAGAAAGTGAATGACAATCATCCAGTAAAAAATACAACTCTGAAGTCTATAAAGCTCAAGGTTTTTCGAGTCTCGACTGGAAAAATGTTAGTTTTTGATGTTTTAAGAACTCCCTCTAAAGGACAGCTCAAAAAAATATATTAAGGGGTCGCTCCAAATTTTTTAAAGTTTCTAAAAACGCCCAAACCTGATTTTTTTTCTCGTTCCGGTATAATTTTATAGACCAAAAAAAACTTCTTTTAAAAAAAACCGACTTCAAAAACTAAAAAGTATAAAATAACTTATTTCTAAATCTATTATTATTAACATATATTATATATTTTGGAAATTACTAAGTACCGACTTTAAGATAATATATATTAATAATAATAGCTTTAGAAATAAGTTATTTTATACTTTTTAGTTTTTGAAGTCGGTTTTTTAAACGACGTTTTTATTTATTTATTTGTTACTTTTTAGTGTCTAGATATGAGTACACCTACGAAAGGTGCCGCGCGGAATGGTTTTTTTTTTCATAAAATGGTTTTCATTACTGGGCCAAACTACGTCAAATTTTTAGGAGACCAAATGGCAGCTATTCCGCGTCGAACAAAAAAAGAATCACGTAAATCGGATCATAAATCTCGGAGTAATCGGTGAACATACATAAAAAAAAAGATTCCGACGAATTGAGGACCTACTCCTTTTTTTGAACTCTGTTAAAAATAATACGTTACTGAAAACTTTCAGTTCATAATTTGCAAATTAAAAGGTCTCTCATAAATGAATGCACTAGTACATTAAAAAAATTATGAGCGAGGCAGGCAGATAACATTAATACAGGTGGAGCAGGAGCGTAACGGTGATGACGATGTAAGGGTTTAGAAAAAAAAAAAGAATTTCAAATACGCATTTAATATACCCATCCTCAATATACATATTAAGTACGTAACACCATAAATACATTGATAAATGTCATAATGGAACATCCACACCTGTATCATTTTAATCGATTCGTCGTTACATCGCATTAACTCGCTAGTTTCAAGAATTTACAAGATATAAGTATAAAGATACGGTAAGTTTTATCCATACACTGGAACAAGAATACTAACATAACGATGAACTACTAAAAATATAGTATTTTCTTAACTTTTCGCGACTAGTACAAACGTAAAGCTTTTGATAATTTTAATTTATTTTTATTTCGATATTTTGGCCACTATTTTGCTATATATACACTATGCAGTATAAGGCAATGTCTCACTTGATGGACGGACAGTCGAGCGATAACCACAATCAAGGCGAGACTTGTGTACATGCGGTAATCTATTTAGTGACGGATTTTACGCGTGTTATTGAATTACGACTTTCTGCATTACGTTTTGGACTTTTTTTTGACTTGTGTTATACGTGTTTGTATAGGTCTAATAAACTATATAGTAATTTTAACGGTATTTTAATTCGAGTCCTGCAACTCGTAACAGTATATTTTTTTAAACGAACAATTGAATAAACCATTTACTAGCCGGTTCCTATGTCTTACTATACACTCACTTGTCTTAATTTCCACAGGTAGAAATTTGACATTACTTCTATGTAACTTGTGTCAAATTTAAACCGATAGTAAGGCAAATGACCGTTTAATAGAAACCGACCATGCAACAACAATAAACATACAGCTCGTTTCATTCATAGATTACAATTGTAAACATACTATCACGAGCTACAGGACTCGAATTAAAATGCCGTACAAATATAACTGGCCACAACCAGTACAAACTGCACGATTCAATAATACGCGCAAAATCCGTCACTATATCGCTTATCAATGTACACGTCTTGCTCGTATCGTAATCCTCGCTTGACTGCCCCCCCCCCCCCGTTCGGGCATCGTTTTATACTAAACTGTACAATACAACAATCGACCGCGTGGACTAAAGTTGCCGAGAAACCGTAATCTGCACACCTGCGGCCATCAACGAGTACAATAACAATAGGCTATTGTCGAATCGCAAATTATAAACACAAAGTAAACAAAAGAAGTCCAAATGCGGGAAAGGTAATAAACCAGGTGTGCATTCACATTGTCGGCATGTAACAATACAATATGTTTATCTTCGCATGAGAGAACGGATCGAGCAAATGATACAGATGTTGACGCCGCCTAACATTAGCACATTTAACGATACAATCGACAACTAGCATTTTATCCACAACTAGACTCACAGCTCAGGGAATAATATGGTTGATAGTTAAATATTGTAAGTTAATTTTTCATTTTAAGGGCCGCTTGCATAAGCTTGCGTAAATTTATTTAAGAAACACAAAACGCATTTAACATCCTAAAATATAATTAGCTTCTTGCACAACGCAATTTGCCGCTAAATATGTTTAAAGAACTGTCAATATGTTTTGTGTAAAACGTATTTAGGCAGTTTAATATGATTATTTAATTTGTATTTAAAGGCGATCGTTATGCAAGCGGCCGTAAATACGGCATAATACTCAAGTTTTTTTTAAAAACCAAAATCTCAACCAGACTAGTTATTTAGTCGATTTCTATAGTGTCTATTACCTATAAAAATCGGAATAAAAAATCGTTTTCAAAATAGTACTTATTATTTAATAAAACTACGTTTTAACGATTTTAAGTGCGGAATTTTATTTGATTTTTATTATTACCGTTTCGGCCACTTTTCAGTAGCCGTGATCACGGAAGACAAAGATTGTAAATGTCAATGACTATTGTTATATATGTCGGAGAGAAGCTTTAATTGGACGTATTGTTGACTGGATGTATAACGCACAATATCATTTGTTTACATTTTAATTACTTCTAAAATTCTTAATTTAATTTAATTTGATTTGTTAAATGTTGCTATAACTTAAAGATCGTCCTAACCTAATAAAAGTTATGAATATTGTAATTTAATTAACGACCAATCAGAGCAGAGCATATGGCGGAGCGGGTTGAGACGCCCTCTATACTTTGAGTAGTATCTACTTGGGTAGACGGAGGAGTTTTTGTGACACATTTGGTTGGTGGCTACAGGTCGAGTTGGACCTTTGAGAGTTTTAAAGAAAGTATTGAAATTGAAAGTATGAGCGGGTGCCCTGAACCCGCTGCTCGGTCTAAACTATGTCATAATGTTGATCAAATCTAAATTAAAAGTGTATAAACCGTGGCTATTGTGTTTTATGCTCGCATTTTATCCTGATGACGCCCACTAAACCTGAAATAACTAAAGATGTCGTGAGAACGAGGCCGTTCTGCGACATATATATATTTAGCCTACCGCCAACATGTTCATATTAATTATTTAGTTTTTAATTGTTGTTTACGGGTAATATTTTACTCTATGGGAGCATAGTTTAATTTACCACCGCTTCATAAAATGTTGTGGATTGAAGAGAAGAAATCTCTAATAATTTATTATATTACTCATGACCCGGCCGCGCGTTGCTGTGGCTCAGTATTTTTATTTATTATAAATCAAACGTTGTAAGTAGTTGTTATGTACCTAATTTGGAACAAATTCAGCAAAATTAAAAAAAAACATCAAAATCGGTTGAGCTTCAGTAGTTTCGGAGTTCATCGCGGTCAAACGAATGGGTGGGAGGTAAAATCAAAATAGAAATTGTCAATAAGGTTGCTTTCTATTCCGGTGCACGCAGAAAACCGTTAAAAAGTAGTTTTATAATAAGTATTAGTCGCGAGAACTTAAAAAAATACTAGTATTCATTGTTGTTTTCGTTACCTAACTATGAGCCCTTACAGCGTCACAAATCACAAAACAATAACTTCAGCAAACGTATCTTCGCTAATTTTAATAACAGATTGTCAAAATATACGCAAAATTAGTGTTTCACAAATTAAAACTGAATTTGATAAAGTCAAAAATTCATTAAGACGTAAAACAAAGAATGTTTTTTTTTTTTTAAACACTTTGCAGGCTGCGATTTGCGCTAGCTCTTAGCTGCGAAGCCTGAGATCTACGTTTGTTGGAGTTAACTTATTACATATAAATGTATTTCTATAACAAATCTTGTATTTTAATTGTGGTACTATACAATTCATATAAGCTATAGGTATATGGTTCAAAAATATAAACACACTATATAAAAGAGGCTAAGGATATTTGGTTCAAATTAAAATAAAATTCCAGCTTTAAATTTTGGGTTATTAATTTAAATTAAATTATTCGAATTAATTTATTCAAGTAAGATTGAAATTAAAATTAAATTCCAGTTATACATTTTTGGATAATTAATTTGAATTAAATTAATTAATTTATTAAAGTAGGATCGAAATTAAAATTAAATTTCAGGGATAAATTTTTTGATAATTAATTTGAATTATAAATTAAATTAATATTAATTAATTATTTAAATTAAATTAATTAATTTAATTAGTTTGAATTAAAATTAAATAAATGATTTGAATGAATTTATTAAAATAAGATTGAAATTCAAATGAAATTCCAGTTATAAATTTTGGATAGTTAATTTGAATGTAAAATAAGAATGTACTAAATGAGAATATATTAACAATAAAAAAACTGAAGGGTATTTTGTATAATTATTGAAACAATAATATTATGAATGACTATATTCAGTAAAAAAAACTTAATTCTAAAAAACCTCTTAGATCCTAAATTTCTACTGTTAACCAGAGGTACCAGGTCATATCAAAAGGTACCAGGAAAGCTGTCAACAAATGATTAACTTTTTTAAAGTTTTAATTGTGAAATTAGTTAAAATTGTATATTATACTTTATCAAATATAAGATGTTAATTTTAACAGCGTATGCCCATAAAGTTGTGTATTTTTTCTGGTAAAATGTACTTGAGATAATGTCGTACTTCATTAATGGTTACCGACAATGACATCTAGCGAACAAAGTCGAGTTTGTCATTCTTAGTGCATCACATTTTTTCCCTGATTAAACTGATGTTTGAGATTATAATCGGTAAAATTAAAAATGATAATAGCTTTGTGATGTTTTGTATATTAAATAATACTTCTTAATTTTTTATTATTATCGGCTTAAACGTCTTGATTTTGGTTTCTTTGTTTTAGAATACTGATCATAGGAATATTTAATTAATTAAAGAAGCTCTACATAAAATGACTGCAATGGTTTTTGACTGTCAAAATATAAATGCATTGTTTTTGTTTTATTTGAGTAGATTTTTTATTTATTAAATATTTGCATTATAGAATATAAAAGAGTTTAATACACTTAAACACTTTAAATTGATTAAATAATTGTCCTAATTAAAGCTAAAATAATATCAATACATTTTTCTAAAAATGAGCAAAATTAAAATCAGATCTATATATTCAAAGATGCGCATTTCAAATAATCGATTTTAAATATAATACTTAAATCAAACAGCATCGTTGGTAAATAAAGCATAATAATAACAAAAGCTATAGAAACCGTATTAAAATAGCTATAAAATTTATACATCTGAACTATTTTCACTTATGACTCGAAAGGTGTGTTTGAAAGGGATGAATATTCAATCGTACATATGCAAGGTAGTCTTTAGTTTAAAGCAAAACATATTATCTTGGTATTACTTTACAAATTGATCATAAGTAATGTATTTTTAATTTAATTGCATAATTAGAATTAAATTATAGATTAGAATCATTTAATATTTTTTTTACATCTGACTCATCCGAAATAACACTTTTTCACTTGCACTCATGTTTACTGTATTAGAAGCTCTCGCTGCGTAAACTCAGCTTTACATTAGTATAAGTGCACACTAGTGTAGAGTGAGATACGGCTTGTGCCGCAGCGCGTCCCGCGCATGGTATAGGCCAGGGGTCGGCAACCTGCGGCAAAAGTGCAGTATTATACAATGCACAAAATTGTGAATAAAACAAAACTAGGTGATCGTATAAGGCTGAAATCCGGAATACTTTTCTTCTTAGGTACACTTGCATACTGGTAAGGTTTTCTAAATTGTAACATACATATTTTTTGTAAACAACAAAAAATTGCATTTTTGCATATACCCCTGTATGTTATGAAGCTCTCGATATGTAAAAAAGACATGGTTTCCATTGAGTTTGTTTGCCCAATTGTTTGTTATTGAAGCACAAGTTAGTCTTGTAAGTTAATAAGTTAATTGTTTTCATTCTTTTATTTAATAATAAGTAATTATCTAATAATGTCACATAAATATTATCTTTTTGTTGTGAAAAACACTACTTATATATGAATAAATAGATTTGTTTGTTATTATCAAACACTTAATTTATGCAAGTAATATTTATGGTTGGCAAGAAAAAAAACCTGTATAACTACAGGTGACTTGCGGAAAGTGCCCTAACCCTAACGGGTTGCCAACTAGTTTTGAGAAAAATAACGTATTACGTTTTTTAAGTAGGGAAAAATTAAGTATTTGGAAGAAAAAATGTATTTTTCAACATTTTATTTATTTCTTCTCTTGGAGATGCTATTTTTGTGTGCTTTCTACACACACTAACAACTTTTCATTATCCTTAAATTTTTGGTAGTTATCTTTACATTCCCAATTTAAATAAACGAACTTTTTTTTTTTTTTCTAAATTTATAGATGTCATGTTCCTCTCTTCTCGCCATTTTAGATTAAATACCGAAAAATCTTTTTCAGGGAAAGCTGGGTCGATAATAGTTCAGTAACTATCCATATAAGTATTTCGAGATAAGATAAGAGTAAATATTGGAAATATTTACTCTGATGCTTAAAATGAGTGTATTTTCACATACTTTATTTTTGTGCAAAAGTATAAATATAATATTTACTAAAAATAAAGTAGGATACGTTATTATAAAGTATGTTTGGGAACCCTGCCTGTGGTACCGCTAGCAGCTGGCAATGACTCACACAAATGCAAACCAGAGCTTATTCCGCGAGAACTATACTTTATTTGAATAACAAGTAAAGTTAGTCGGCTTTTCTTTTATTACAGTTTGTAAAGCATTAGTCATTATTCTGAACCTTATTAAAGCAAAAAGATAAAACGACACGTAAACAAAACATTTAACGTAACCTAGGCGGAATAAAACTAATCGCTGTGAAAACATGTAAACATGTAAAAATTGAGAAAAATATGCCAGACATCTACAAAATAATATAGCTTAAAATAACATATAAATGTATATACATACACACCATTTGATATTGATTTGTTGTTTATCTGTGAAACATATCTTGTTTTTATAATATCAATAAATAACTATATAAGCTACGTTTCATTAGGGACTCACAACGACCACGTTCACAACCGCGATTTTTCCCGTTCCACTTGCTTGTCGGCGTTACAATCGTAAACCCAAGTGGAACGGCTATTCGACCCACCTCTTGACATGGGTCGTTGTGAGCGTTGTGTGATCGAAAATGATGACGTCATTAGTGACGTTCGCGCCACGACCATAACGATCGCGGTCGCCTTGTGGAATGGCTACCGGAGCATTTTGGGCGTTGTGAGCTACTAATGGAACGCCCTGATAGTTATTGTTCTTAATTTAAAACAGACAAGTTTAGCTGATTCTATATAGCGACAAGTATATTGAACAATACTATTAACTGTCAGATCATTGAAATAAATTCCTTCGTACCATGTAAAGAAAAAAAATAGAATACATTCAAATATATTTCTAGCAAACTCGCAATTTTTCATTTATTTTCATATTATATATAAACAGCTATATTTATTTTAATTGGCAGTGTAACTTTTTAATATCTGATTACTTATTTTTCAAATTTCATTCATCAACAAGAAACTGGATTACATATGCCGCACATTAGCAACGAATCAACTTTATTAAAACATTTTTGAAATATACTTCTGATTGGGTAAAACCTTTAAGCTTCTATATAATTACTGGATATTTTCTATAGTGTGACAAAGATTGGTTCAGTTGTTGAGGGTTACCAACTCTCAAAAATTAACACTACTTAAATCATGTAATAAAACTGGTAAATAAATAAAATAAAAAACAGCAAATTGTTCTTTGGTTTTTGGGAAATTTTATAGTAATTATTTGGGGAAATTTTATAATAGTCATTGCGATTTTTGGTGGTTTTACTTCAGCTTAAGGGGTTAATATTTTTGATTTTTGGTAATCCTGCATGTCATTATTGTGAATGAGGTATATTTATATTAGTGTGTTGTCCGTCAAATAACTGTCAAAATTGATGCCTATAGTGACCACACCAATGTTTTGGCAAATATTAACGACCAAAATGAGTCGGCATATACAATAAAGATTCTTTCCCAATACTATAAATAAAGCTGGCAAATTATTACAGTTCGAAGAGTTATTTCAAAAATGTTTTGATAACAGTGTAAATTTTACAATACTAATTCTAAGATAATATAATTTAAAACACACGAGGTCTGTTACTCCTGAACATAGCTTAATACAAAATCTTTCGAATATATTGAAATTCAACTCTGTTATTCATTAATTCTATTTTAATTAACATAGCTACGGTTATGTACATTGTACACATTAAAATCCTTTGTATAGTGATTGAAGTGGATTAACCCCTTCCAGGGGCCAATATTTTTGTCTACAATCTGCCAGCTGCCATCAAAACTGCCGCGCCAAAACCAAGAGAATTATACCGTCTTTTATTCAAATACAAATTCTATGTAGTTAAGAGGGAGAAAGCGTCAGTTCAACGTTCGTTTCAATTATCTGTATTTGACCATGAATTTGTGTTACTTCCCAATGAGGCATTTGCACGTTCGGCAACAAATTTGTGGTGGTTGCGTCTTAGAGTTAGAACACTGGCTTTATTTATTCAGATAGAATAAATAAAGCCAAAGTAATTAAATAATAGTTGCCTGGAAGAGATATGGCCGTCCTTTGTTCAACATTTACTGTACTTAGTTTTAAGAACGTAGTTTTAATTTTTGGTGAACAATAAAGTGTTTTATTCATTCATTCATAGAAAAGAAAAAGACGAGAATATTTAATGGAGTACAATAAGCATAATTCTCTAAAAAACAGTCAATATTCTAAAACTAGTTTTCATTTTTAACAATATTACATATTGCTATGTTTCAAAAGCATAATTGCATGTACATAGAAAAATATCAGTAAGTTCCCGCCAAAAGTTCTCACAAGAATCTGTGTGGCCAGCGTAACACAGATAAAGCCTCGTGCGTTCTTAATTATTACCAGGTACAATAAACATTTTGACTATAAACGGTTTCAGGTTATTACAAAAAGCACCTGAATACATTTCCAAGATTCTACTCAAAACAGCTATATAGTAAAAAAGCTAAATACATTTTCTTTGTATTAACCAACAGTTGGCAATTGCTTAGTTTACGTTATTTAATATGGTTGTTATTCCTAGCAATATTGCTGAATAAATAATCTACGACAAATTTGGCTGCAGAAGGTTTGGCTTTGGCTGGTCATTCATTACTAATAAATATTGCTGTATTTCTTGCTGTTTTATCTTAAAGAAACATGATAAATAACTATCAACCAGATTGAATGTAGAGGTGTTATATTACCAGCTGCCAAATTGTTAGTATTCTTGATTTTGTATATAACAAGATTTTATCAAACTGTTTATTTTAATTAATATTAAATACAATAGGAACATGCACGATAGTGATTTTAATTTAAAGGGTGTTATTATCTATGACAGTACCTGTCATGTATACTCTGATTTTTAATTACCTGCACTAAAATGACAGCTGCGATCGACTTTTTTATACTGCAAGTGTTGAGAATAGTGTTGTAGTATAGTTTACTCATAAGTGAGTTGTTGATTTGACTCATACTTTTGAAGTATGGGAAGGTAAACCGCTTCGTTACATAACGCGTTACGGCGCCAGTCTGTCTGGCTTCCTTTTCTCTCACGCAAGCTATCAGTTCTGTCGGGCGTCCCGAGACGCACACGTTTCCTTTTTTTATACTGCAAGTGCAGAGAATAGTGTTGTAGTTTACTTTACTCATAAGTGAGTTAAATCCTATAGCATTAAAATATATCATGTTTTACAAATGATTTGCCTAAAATGATGAGGTTTGAATATATTCAAAGTTATATTGCTAAGAATAACACGACCAAAAGATAAATTTAACAATATCTGTCTTCTGCCTCGACGTGTTGTACTTCGTAACTTGATATCGTTATACGTGACGTCTCGGATGTTAGGTGGGTAATTTCAACCTGCAAAATTAAATGTTTTATTATATTTAGATTGGTTCATCGTATATTTAAAATTCGTTTATTATTGTGACTACTGTGTTTCATTTCTCAAACTTTTTTCAAAATGTATTTATTATATTTATTTCATTAAAATTGATAAACTTTATTACAAACTCCAAAAAAAATGGTGAAGATGTACTGATGTACAGTACTGTCTTATTCTAAACTAATTGACAAACTTGTAATCAACGAAATTACGAATGTATATGCGTCATTTTCTAACTCGCTTTCTATGTCATAAGAGAAAATAGTTCAAATCTATTTGTTTGCTTTGTTTCTGTATATGAACGTTTATGTACCTTATACCTGTTTCATTTATATACTAGGTTCATAATATATTTAGACAACTATCTGTCTTATTGAATATGCACTGTTTGCTACACTAACTCCATTAATTCTTCAAAAGTCATTCTGTAACATAATTCTGTATAAAACTTTAAAAAAAAAGAACTTAAATATAAATAGAACAGCAAATATAAAGAAACACAATTGTTAGCTTCTTCTTAACAGCAATAACACGTTGCGAAGCGGTGTACATAGACTTGGAAGTAAAATTAAATTTTAACCTATATGTATGACCTTCAAAAAGTGTTCTCCAGTGGAACTTATTTTGAGTAAAACCTTTTGAATTTGAATTTATGAAATATCTTAAAATAAAAATATTAAAGTATCTTACCTTAAATGAACAGAGCACTGTATAAAGCTGCTTAAAGCCAATCAAGGATTATAAGCTTAAAGCGTATTCTACTAATTTATTAATATTTTAGACAGCCAGTGGCAGTTTTTGGTAGAATTGTAGCACAAAGTAGCTTTTGGTGTAAATTAAGCACTGACTCAGTAAGTAATTAAATTTTATAGAATGAATATTTAAAATGTATAGTATTCATTGTTGAAAATTAGGCTTTTGAAATTACGTTGTTAGGCAAATACATCGATTTAGTTCAAAGTAAACTCGTGGGCATTGTTGATGGATTTCAAAACTAGAGTTTTGTTTTAAATATTTTATTCTACAAGTCGGTCGTCTTAAATATATAACAACAACATAATTTACAATAATGTTTATAATAATAGGTAACAACGACGAATAACAGTTTTTACACACCGTACAAAAGTTTTTTTTTTGTGAGGGTGACCAGGTTTTAAAATCAATCACAATTGGTAATTATTTTATATTAAATGGGCTTTAACAAATTATTACATTGTAGTAGGTAGAATTGAATTGCAAATAAATGAAAAAGAATATGTGATTTTATGATTTCCCGCCTGCTCGTTTAATACATATGTTTCATATTCAGTGTATGCATCACGCTTTGGCGACTAAATATTGCAGTTAAACAAAATTACTATAAAGTCATATTATTTGTTAGTATTTCTTTAAAGGGCTGCCTTCTTAATAGATTTCGGTATCTCGCTCACGCATTACCAAATTTTTGAACAACGATATTATATTATAACGATATTATCCGAGCCGACCCGTGCAGGAACTGTTGTAAGAGGCGACAAAACAACCCACAATATGGTACGGTATTTGCTCGCCTGAAAGGCTATCATCTCTCCTGGTGTAAAGTATGCTGCTATAACAAGCTGGAGTTGTGTTCCGGCGGTGGTGGAAAGTTCCAGTCTCCCTTTAGAGAGAGCAGCGCATTTGTAGCACCTTTGGTGTTGCAAATGTCCATAGGCGATGGTAATCGCTTTCCATCAAGTAGGCCGTCTGCCAGTCTGCTAAACTTATGCAATAAAAAAATAAAAAATCACAAACTTTTCACTGAAATTCGATTTTGATTTCGTATACATTTCTAAATACATCAATTCGTGTGAAAACAATTTTTTGTATGAAACTGTGTTAATCAAAATATTTATTGTTGTTTGTAGAATATAGTTTTGACGTAAGTAAATTCTGTCAATTTATATGAAAGACAATGGAATTATAGATGGGCAATCCACCCACCCGGGTTTAAACCCCACCTGGGTTTAAACTGGGTGTTTTGGGATAAACACCCGATTTCCACCCAAATTTCGGGTGTAAATGATTTCTTTACATAAATGACATTTAGTTTGTAATTATTATTCTTTTATTGAATTATACATAATTAGGTGAATTAAAATAATGCAAGAAAAAACTAATCAAAAACAAATATTTAACAATCAATCACTATCGGATTCTCCATTATCATTGTAAATAAATTCTTCTGCAACATTATGTAGGTATTATAGCCCAACTAATTTTATTTTTATTATGTAATCATAGGAGAGAAAAAGAACAGACTGCTATCGAGATCGGTCACCAAACATTTTAAGTAGTGAGACACAATGTTTAGATGATTTACTGTCACCAACAAAGCTACATACACCAAGTTCTCCATCTGTTCTTTCTGTCCCCATGAGTATAAAAAGAAGGAAAGAATTAAAAGATAACGCAGTTTTGAAGTCTAATTGTTCAGAATGTGCTTTATATAGAGAGGGAGAAGACAAAAGAAATGAGTTCTTCAGCAAATTAGTGGCGGAGGAATTTAAGTATATTAAGCCATGTGTGCAAATGCCATGAACAAGTCTTAAAGTGTTTACAGGAAGCTAAGGGTTATCATGTAAATCAACTTACAAATGAACAACAATATGACAACTAACAATCTAATTTACTATTTCGTAATAATTTAACTATTTCGTTTTTATCTCGTACCATTTTATTTTACCCTCCATGATCTAACTAATGTTGTCTACAAAGAAATGAAATGAATGAAAACCACTGTAAAAACGTATTTTTCAACATCACTAATTTAATTTCATCAAATCAAATAGACACCCAATTTTCTGGGTGTTTGCAGGTGTTTATCGAGTCTTTATCAAAGCACCGGGTTTAAACCCGGTGGATTGTTCATCTATAATTGGAATATAACATAGATGTAACATTAAAATTCATTCATAAAGCTACACTCTTTACACTTACGAGGGCATTATGCAATAGAAAAGATAGGTTATTTTTGTTAAACCCATCTTAACATGGTCACTATATACACATTATTATGTATATAAGAAACTCCAAATCTGGAGACCCTAATATTGGCTTTCGACCAGCTTCGGATGACGTCATCCGTGACACGATATCTTACTTGCTCTCTCTATTTAATCATTACTCTGAAATTTATATCTCTGAAAATATTTTAATGCGCGAGCGAGAGATAGCGAGCGAGTTCAGGCATCCCTTTAATGGCCGGTGCTTATATCTTACTATTCATTCAATAGCCTTACCATCGGTTGAATTTTGACATTACTTGTATGGAGTTTATGTTAAATTTTAACCGGTAGTAAGGAAAATGAACGGTTAGTAAGATATAGGAACCGGCCATAAGTAACCCGATCATTGTTCAATTAAATTTAAAAACTTAATGTAATCGTATAATAAAATTTATAAATCAACATATTACATTTCTGTATAGATCAAAGATTACGTTTTATTTATTGCTGAAGCACATCAGACAGGCTTACGGCCCAACTGTGATGGAAAGTGGTTACGTCGCCTATGGCTATACAATATCAGAGTTGCTGCCGGCCTTGAAGGAGAAACTAGAACCTGGCCACTGATGCCGGAACACAACTCATTGTTATGGCGGCATACTCTAGACCAGGGGTGGTAGCCATCTAGTGGGGCAAATCCCCTATCACCTGGTTGTTTTTTCGCCTCTTACGACAGGCGGCCCCAACGCAGGAATTTGTATTCTTTCTCCGTTCTTGCACAGAGGAAAGTTACTTTAAAGGCGAAAGAAAAAATAGACATCGAATTATCTTTGTGTCCCAAGGTAGACGGAACAAAGGTTAGGGTCTAGTTCCTGCGGAATATGTACGCTGGCCAGTCCAACTACAAGCCTACAGTTACCTTCCCCTGGCGGATATGTAAAGCTCAGGCACACTTGTTTCCTCACTACTAGCAGCTCAAAACTAATAGTCACGAAAGGTACAGCACATAATTGCTCGATACGAAAAAAATGCAACACCATTGTATGGTAGGAAAGTTACTAGTAGTAGACTTCGCCGCAATGGCAGACAAGGGAATCTTAGTCTATACAGTCAATTCTGATGTGTATAAGTCTTTGTATAGGTCCGCAGTTCAATTGTAGGCTACAACCGACGCCATTCGACGGTGTTCTTGTGAAAACTCAAAAAGGCACATTTGACTATACAGTTTACATTTCTTACAAAAACACATTCCGAAAATATTTAAATTTTTTCTGTCTGTCTGGATGTTTCAGCTAATTATTGAAATGGCTGGGCCGATTCTGAGTGGACTTTCACTGAACTTATGCTACTTTTTAAATACTTTTTTTTGGGTTCTGCGAAAAAACAAATCCACGTGTACTAAGTCGCGAGCACAGCTAGTAATAAAATAAATTTGTAGACCAATCTGGTAATAATGTGTGTACTATAATAATTATAACTGATGTAACACCCTTTAATTACTATTCAAAAAACTATCAATATCTTACATCTATTGTTAATTTTAGAGTAATTTTACACATTTTTGGAAATGAAACTGCATAGCACATCGTCCCCTTAAAGTTCCCGCCAAAAACTCACGTACGAAAATTAGTTCGCGACTGTTTATTAATTTGAATTTCGAACAAGATGTAATAGTTGATCATAGTCACCACGGTAGTGAATGTTTAATAGGACAGTGGCGTCACAAACGTCAATTATTTGATCACCATTCTCTAACATATAATAATTTTTAATGGTCACCCATCACAAGAAATTGAATAAGGCATCTGTAAGTGTTTTTACAGGGAGTTACTTCTATTTTTGTTCATTTTTCGGATGAACGACTAAAATTTAGACGGTACCTACGTGAATAAAAGCGTCAAATGAATAGAAGCCTTTATTTAAACATATTTGCGTGAACTATGTAGTATACACATGATTTGTTTCTGTGTGGTTAATGTATCAACTGGAAACTATTCCACGTTTATCGGTACAAATTCAATTAATTAATACTAAGTTCTCGTAACGCAATGCGATGGGGTTGGCTTCCTTTAGCCGGCTTCAGTTTGAGAGCTCGAGGCTCGATCTACCTAATTTATTCATCTAAGTTTAATTTATATCATTTCAAAATATTAGTTTAAAACCTCTTATTAATAAATACGAATTCGCACAGTTCATTTCGATCACCAGTGAAATTAAAAATTGGAAATAATTCAATAAATAAAAATACCAAAGTAAAACCGAAAGTATCACTCACTCACAACTCCCCTCCCCCTCGTCAGTTAACTTTAAACAACAACTTTATTTAAAAGCATTAAAAATAATCAAAAATACCTTTCTATGTATACTAGTCGCGAAAATTTAAGAAACTACTACGTTGTCTATGGTTACTAGATACTAAGCATGGTTTTTGTTTAATTTTTAATGTAATCTACTCTTTAGGTCTTTTTCAGCATCGAATAAATTTTATTTTACAATAAAATATGGTTAAAAAATTAAATTGAGTAAATATATTTTTTTGTGTTACGATATAAAATGGTTTGCTTTTAAATATTATTTGTAAGCCTCATGTAAAACCACTTACAGATTATAATCACTATATTGTAACAACACGCACATGAAAGCTGATTACATAGTTATGATTATTATTACATTTGTAAGCGAACACACAATTGCTTTTTTTGTTATTGCGACAATCCTTTTATTTATTATATATATAATACGTTTTTGGTAGTAATTGGTATTTGGAAATTACTAGAATGTTGATAATATCAATTAAATTGAAAAATACGATAAAGCAACTAATTGTTATTAAGATCTTTTCTCATAGTAAAAGGATAAGGTAGTGTGGCGACATTAGTGCCAATATAAGCGCGAAACCAATATTAATCTGTGGCCAGCAAAACAGCGCGCCGTTTCGTGACACCGCGCGCCTCGCAACGTTCGCGCCAATTCTCTTGGCGCGTAAACAACATTTCAACGGGAACCGAAGTTCAGTCGGGATATTTCGACTGACAGTCTCAATGTACTCTTTATGACAGTCCGACTCACGCCTTCAACGCGGGCACACGACCTCCGCGCTCGTCTACAAACGACAGTTCGCGCTTGCTGCTTGCATTCACCAAAAATACTTCTGAACTGTATTATAAACCTTTTCATTGACCCGTACACCGCTCAACGGCCGCAACCATCATACATCCATCATCACACATCCCCTCAGTAGGTGATGTTTGAAATTTTCTGCCCATAGAATATTTATATATACCTATGATATTATAAAATTCCAAACGCACCGTGTCTATACATTGAAGCTATTATAAAAACAATTGGAATAGACTATATAAACAACGGACAAAACGATGCATTTTTTAAAAATTCTTGTCTGTTTGTTAGGGATTCAAGTAAAACTACTGGGTCGATTTCGATACGGTTTCCGCTGCTCAACAGCTAATTCGTAGACTAAACTCTGCACTGCAGATGAAAATAGAACCTAGAAAAGTGTATGTTAAGTAATGGCTATTAAAACGAAATCAATATTCACATGTAAATATTTTAAGCGAATTAAGGTTCCACCCAAAAATTCGCACAACTGTATAAGAATAACTCGACCAAGTCTTCGACCTTCGAGCTTTCGACCTTCGATCTACGATAACGATATCGTCTCCGATTCGTCGTTACTATCGGTCTGAAACGACGGATCGTTACGACGAATCGTTCCGTATTTGGGAGCCTTTACATTATGCTAGTACTTAGTCCCGGGCATTGGGGTTCACTTACTGGTTTGGCCTCGAAAAATAACTTCAAAAGGAAATCTTTTCCATTTTAATATACTTTTATACTTTTAATATACTTTTTTTTTGTAAGTCTAGTTATATTTATATTTTAGTTGATATTAATTTATAATTAGTTTTATTTAAGTTATTTTTAGTGTTTAATAATATTTTTTATGTTAGCTTTAGTTCATTTATTTTCAGTGAGTTTTCTGTACATTTTATATTAGAAAAAAATATCAAATCGATATTATCAACACGCTATTAATATTTTTTTATTATTTTTTAAATGGCATACATTTGTAAGGTTTTTGAAAAGTTGAAACTGGAAATTTAGGAATAAAATATCTAAATTTCGACATGTCTTTGGCGATTTAAAATTAATCCACACTACAATATAAATGCAAAAACGAGTTCTTGTCCATGGCCTTAGAGTGGCTTAGAGTATATAATTCCCTGCAAATTGATATTGCGCCTGGCCGCCATTTTGGTGACGTAACCGTAGTCGAACACTCAGTACTGTTGCATCACTGGCCGGCGAGTACGCGTACATATCGAGTTGCGGATGACGTCACGTGAATGTTAATTTGACAAGGCTCCAGCGCATTAACAATTTGCGGGCATAATACTACACCGCATTCGGACATGTATGCATGTTTTTAGTACATGGGCTAAATTTTAAACTGTAATTTTCGTGGTCTATATATATATATATATATATAGACATATTCTAAATCATTGGGAGCGAATCCGCTTAATAATGAATAAAAGGGCAGTTAATAAAATGTCGTCGCTAAGTCGGATTTCATTATTTAAATACCTCTTAATTTAATTTTCATTAATTTTAATCAATTTGTACTATCAAAATGAATATGATATATTTTATGATATTATACACTTAATTAATAAGAATTTAATTTACTTATTCATTCCTCGCAGCGTAAGCTCAACTTGGTATGTGTGTGAGTGCTAGCAGTACCAGAAGTGAAATGGTTTATTTTATTTATTTAGGTTTATGGCTTGGCAGCTAGGCCTTTAAGCCAGATCTTAGTTTACAATATAGTTTCTTCATTTTTTAAGCCTATGAGTAGCACAGCTGAACTGTACTGTAGGTTATCCGCTAGTTCCGTTCAACGGAGTTCTTGTGACAACTCAAAAGGCAACATTTGACTATACAGTTTACATTTCTCACAAAACAAATAATTACTACTCAAAAACTATCAATATCCCATAACTATTGTTCATTTTAGCGTAATTTTACACATTTTTAGAAAATAAAACTGCACAGCACAACATCTCTTTTCAGTTCCCGACAAAAACTCGAAGTGAAGTGGAGAAAGGGCGCGGCAGCAGTGATGTTAGACAGTAGCCTAACAAACCTGGTACAGATGTCGCTAAAAGTTGGTATTTGAAAAAAAAACTGGTACACTTACTCAATATCATTTCTCTGTATTATATATAGGTATAATAGAATGTTATACTAATTAATTAAATGACACTGAGAAATATACATTTAATTATTACTATCACATCTCTCAATAAATCGAAGTACGTATATGAATAGCTAGTTAACTAGCTATTACTATACAATTAATTGTTGAAACATTAATATCGTTATGGTTAAAAAATTATGATATTTATCAATATTGTATATATCAGGTATCTATACCAAGAACTTATAAAATGTTTAGAATACAAAAAAAGATTTGATACACTATTTATACTGAAAGTTGGTATTTTAGCGTACCAACTTAATTATTGGTTGGTACATGGTACAAAACCCTAAAAAATTGTACGCATACCAAGAAATTGGTACGTCTAACATCACAGGGCGACAGGGAAGTGACGCGTGAGGGGCGCGCTGCGCTTCGGGCCGCATTACAAAAATCAGTATAAATCGGTTTATACCATGCGAGGGACGCGCTGCGCCACAAGCCGTATATCACGCTATATGCACTCACACAAATGCACAGCTGAGCTTACACCACGTGGACTATACGAAAGTATTGTGGGAATTAAAATAAATTAACTTAAAATAGTTATAGGTCATATTTATATCAGAGCCTTGCAAGACATCAAAATAGAACATACACGAGAATTTTAAATAAAGTTCCTGTTTTATACACGTAAATATTCATCGCACTTCAGAACGTCCATTTTCTTCGATCCTGACAAATCTTTTCGATTCGTCTACTTTCATTAATCTCTTCATACATACACGTTGTTTTCAGATGCTTTTTACCTGATCTTTCTATAACACGTTTGCTATTTGATCGTGGTAAGTACTTCGCGGTCTACAGGCACTAACTTTTCTATTCACAACGCTGTTATACATATGTTTTGTGATTCTACTTCCATGAATTCTCTCTTCATGCCCAAACCAAATTAACGTTCCATTTCCAATTCTTCACTTAAATAATGACATTTGTTACAAAATCTCAGACAAACATTTCAATTATATTAGTAAAGTTAAAAAAAATGAAAATTTCACCCATAAAGATGTTCTTAGAGATAAGTCGATCGATAATGTGTTGATGAGCTCAGTCGTGTTTATGATTGGGAGTTGATATCTCAGAATAATAACTAAAGCTTAACAAACTGTAATAAAACAGCTACAACATACATGTATCCGAACTACTTTCACTTATGGGGACGAAAGTGTCTTGGAAAGGGATAGACATACAGTCCTTCATTATTTATTTAAAAGATTTTCACTGGTTTATAACGAGGCAGTGATATATGACCAAGTTAAATTGGCTTTCCTGTACGACCAGAGAATACGGACAATACGTATTTTTAATTGAATAGCATAATTAGAATATTTAATGTATGACTTGTCTGAAATAATAGAAACCATAAGCTGGCATTATATTATCTAATTTGTAGAAAGCTAGGTGTGCCAAAATTGGATAATGTAATGGCAGTTAGGCAGTTCATGATCCAATGTAGTGCGATCGTATGGACTCTGCCATGCTTGGTCATCTAGTTTAATTAACTAATAAGCGCACCAGATTTAGCACTCTTCAAAATAAAGAACATAATTGTCGCTTTTATTTTAATACAGTTTCTATCTTTAGTTATTGTTATGAGGTAACTATATTTTAATGGTCTTTTAAATTTAAAACTCCCAAGTGATACCATTACACAAAAATAAAAACTACCAATTTACTACAAAATTAGCGATTGTCTAAAACATTTTTTTAAATAATAGGTCCGCGATTTTGGCATTTATTTTCCATTACAATTGCGTACGATACATACATTTTATTAATACGTAACTAGCGCTTTACATGTTTTATTTCAACTAGACAACATGGCAACATTTATTTTAAAAAATTGGTTTGAATTTACTCTGCAATTACTTTTTACACTGGGCAATTGTTAATTCCAGTATGTCATACTATAATGGCATAATAATAATCACTTGCACTTGCAGTATTGTGTGTATATTATCATATAAAATCAAAATCAGATATTGACCTACTGTTTTCAATGAGAAGAATTTTTATTTTTTAATACTTAGAATACAATCTTTTCTTTATTTTGTAGCCATACAATAGTATCATTATTATGGCAATTGGATACGGTGAGAAATGAGTACATAAAATCTTTAAAAGTTTTACCCGTAACTTACAAATTGACAGGAAGAAGACTAAGGTGATATGGGCATGTATGTAATGAGAAGGAATGAAACTCACGTAACAAAAATAACGATAAACTGGAAGATTGTCGGGTAAATATGTAAAGGCAGACCAAAAAAGAGACGGCGGGTGGATTCTGTGAAGAATGACATGACTTGCGGTGTATCAAAGGACGTAAGTCAGAATAGAGGAGTATGGAATTACAAGACATATTATGCCGATCTCAAATTGGAAGAAGGTGAAAGAGAAGACATGGTGATTATCATTGTATAGCTATAAAATACAAAAGATTTCTTAATGTTTTGTAAACAATTCATAGGGTGGGTGCCAGTTATTGAAACATTATATAAATAATTTGCCCTGGTTTATTTTCAATTAAATAAGCTTTAGATAAGTGTAAGCTTAAAGTCTCAGCTTGACGAAGAAACCATACGCGGCAGAGTTTCAAATAATTTTCAGACAAATCTATAATAAACTCTAAATTGTATAGGTTTGTCTGAAAATCTATACAATCAGCACACTTGAAGAGTTTTTGGTGGGAATCTGATAGGTGATATTTTGCTATGCATAATATATTACACAAGCATTAGGAATATCATTAAACGAATATAATCCTCCTTATAAGGGCATTTTACCTATTTAGTTTTTAAAGAAGAATGGTGTTTTGTGTTGAAAATCTTAACAGTTAGGTGGCACAGGTTTTATCGAGTTGTTACAAAAACACACTCGTTTGACCTCAGTAAATCTTGAAATGAAAATTAATGTATTAAATTAAATACCTACAACAAATATTTTAGTCACATAGACATTTTTAATTCTTCGAAACTAATTTTCAAGTCTTCAGTAGTTAGTAAACTTATTAATAAGATTGAAAAGGAATGTAGTGTTTGTATTTAGACCTAACAATTTAGTTGTGTTTAGTTTTCCCGTCAGAAGTTTCACAGTATTAGATATTTTAAGTAATTTATTTTAGTGTAGTGTAACACACCATTTCTTCTGTTCTTTTTTCTAGATTATAAGTATTCAGTTTTGGTTAAGATTTATTGTATGTATTGTTAAGCCTTCAAATTGTGGATATACTGTTGGATACTTTTAATAATAAATAATAAAAAAAATCAAAATGGAATGTTTACATATTACTAATTGAAAATAATAAGTCGACCAACGCCTCCAAAGTAATTTTAGTTACTGTTAAAGGAGAAGAAGAGGCGCTACAAACATTCCAGTAATATACTTTATAGGTATCATGTAAACAACCGTTTTTTATTAAATTATTCTAAATCTTGAATATTCATGAATACTTAACACTGGCTAGGCACACAAACCGTGCGAAGCCATATTTAAAAAGGAAGATCATTTGACGGAAAATGTTACTAGTGACCAAAGGTTATTATTTTCTGGTAGATTTCTTTGCCAAGCCGTGTTGGGCATAAAAACTACAAAAAAGCCGACATATAATAGAAAAATTCGCGTAAAAACAAATATTCACAAAACGAACAAATACAAAAGTTTGTAATAAATATATGATCATTTGTAATCTTTCTCTACTCTCTCTTTTAAGTGCAACTATTTTCAAAACCCACCATTGAAGCAGCGTCCAAAAGAAAAATACAGCATTAATATATTGCAGATAATATCATGGATGAAGTAGAGGTGGCTAGCTATTTTAAAAGCCAGCTAACGACGGATTGTTCACAACCACGACCAAATTATCTAGTGTCAACTACTTCGCTACTGGTTGTCGTATAAAACCGAAAACCGATAAGTTGCTGGTTTGCCGTCAGCCGTGTGCTGCGGGTTGGCAACATATTCACCACCCATTAGCAAAAAAGCCATCAGCCAGTTTTTTAATTGGATAATAAACAAACAATAGCTAGATGGTTAAGTTTTCGAAATTTTACATGGTTACCCACCGCTAATTTGCAGAAAAGTATTTTCAAATAATTGGATGTATTAAAATAATATCGTTCTGCAAATTAGGTGAGTATCTATCCAAATTTCACAAAACTTGGCCATTCAGCTAATGGTTGTTCATTAACCGTCCAAATAACCAGCTAATGGCTTTTTTGACTAAAACTTGAATAACTTGCTAACCGGCAGCTGACAGCTCATGAATAACCGTCAACTTGTCGGTTTTCGGTTCTATTCGACAATAATTAACTAGCTGGCAATTTGACGGCTATGCTGTAAAATTGCCGGGTTTTGGTTTTATTCAACAAACCATTAGGCAGTTGGCGAAATGGTCGATAACTTAGCCTTAGCTATTTTATGAACAACCGCTAATTAGGTAGCAGTTCAAATAGCTACCCACCTCTACTGCAAATGTCTACAACTTAGCCGTGGCTATTTTATGAACAACCGCTAATTTGCTAGCATTTTAAATAGCTACTCACCTCTACTACAAATGTTTTATAAGACAAAACTAAGTAACGCGTGACTTCAGTAAAACAAAATCTATGAAAAAATAAAATTTGTCGTTTACTAATCACCTGTTAAATATGCTGCAGTAATAATCCACTGTTTATCTACTTATGTTTACTGCTTTAGAAAAAGCATTGGCTACGTTCCTCTTCGAGCACACAACGATCACGCTCACGACAGCATTTTTTCCCGTTCCACTTGTTTGCGGGTTTACAATCATAAACTCAAATGGAATGGATTATGGAGCGTTAATGTCATAAACGACGAAATACACAAATGTCAATGGTTAATTTGGAAATCGCGTCTTTGCCAAGGTATCGATACAGAGAATTAATGTTCTGTGGTCAATGCCCACTTCGACCCACCGTTTGACATGGGTCGTAGTGAGCGCTGGGTGATCGAAAATTATGACTTCATTAGTGACGTTTTCGCCACGAGCATAACGACCGTGATTGCTATGTGGAGCCGCTGGAGGAGCATTTTAGGCGTTGTGAGCTACAAGAGAAACGCACCCTTTATCGTGTTAAATAATTGTACCTCATGTTTAGTGAGTGACTGTATAAGCCTAAGTGAGAAAGAGACAGAAACACGAATTATGTTCCAGTGCATGCGTAGTTAGTATGCTAAGCTTGAATGTAGAGTAATAGACAATGTTTAATATGGTACAAAAAATAATTAAAATATTATATTATTAAATTGTAATTATAATAAGTTTTGATCTCAAAACATTAACCACGTTAAAAAAAAGAAAAATGACATTCAAACTTCTGCTAATGAAGACTTTTGTTTATATAAAACATTAATTTGTTTTAAGTACATTAAACAAAATAAGACATTAATTACATACTTTTACACAGATAATGTCAGACAGCTAATAATAATCTGTGAATCTGTCATATACATACATGTGTTGTGTGACATTGACAGTTTATTATTATATTATTGTGATTATGATTAATTTATTATACAGTGTATTACGCTATATAGAGTATCGCTAAAGAAATAAAACTTAAAATAAATAATAACCACAAACGTCCAGTATTTATGATAAAATATTAAACAACTGTCCATTACCCAACTTTTCCCTCTACCATAAGCAAAAGCTGTATCGGATGATGTTCTTACCACTTCGCTGGTGAGGCAGTTGACTGTGGTGGGGGGCATTTGGCGAGCGGGCGGCGGAGGGGGGCGGGGGGAGCGACGCCCGTCCGACGGCGTCGCTCCGCGAGCCGGCGTTATTGGGTAGCCTGGAAATTATACATAATCCTTATCCTTATTATATTATTATGTTTAATATTATAAATGCGAAAATAACTCTGTCTGTCTGTTCCGTTTTCACGGCAAACTACTGGACCGATTTGGCTGAAACTCAGTATATATATGTTTTCGATGCCGAGAATGAACATAGGATACTTTTTATTCCGAAAAATGGGATAGTTTCCGGGATAAGTATGTATTTGTCTTTGTGTTTGTTATGCTTTTACGGAAGAACTAATGGATCGATCTGGCTGAAATTCAGTATATATGTAAATTTTATACTGAGGGTGGATACGGGATACTTTTCATCCCGGATAATGGGATAGATTTATGTAAAGGTTATCCCAGAAAATATGATAGGTTTTTTATTTGTGATTTGCCATCTTCGTCATTTTGTTTATTTTGGTCAATTTGGTAGTAGTTGTGGTGGTTGTGGCAGTTTTTGTAATTGTGGTAGTTTATTAGCTGTGGTAGGTTTGGTAATTGTGGTAGATTTGGTTGGTAATTGTGGTAGTTTAGTAGCTGTGGTAGTTTTGGTAATTATGGTAGATTTGGTTGGTAATTGTGGTAGTTTAGTAGCTGTGGTAGTTTTGGTAAATGTGGTAGATTTGGTTGGTAATTGTGGTAGTTTAGTAACTGTGGTAGTTTTGGTAATTGTGGTAGATTTGGTTGGTAATTGTGGTAGTTTAGTAGCTGTGGTAGTTTTGGTAAATGTGGTAGATTTGGTTGGTAATTGTGGTAGTTTAGTAGCTGTGGTAGTTTTGGTAATTATGGTAGATTTGGTTGGTAATTGTGGTAGTTTAGTAGCTGTGGTAGTTTTGGTAAATGTGGTAGATTTGGTTGGTAATTGTGGTAGTTTAGTAACTGTGGTAGTTTTGGTAATTGTGGTAGATTTGGTTGGTAATTGTGGTAGTTTAGTAGCTGTGGTAGTTTTGGTAAATGTGGTAGATTTGGTTGGTAATTGTGGTAGTTTAGTAGCTGTGGTAGTTTTGGTAATTATGGTAGATTTGGTCGGTAATTGTGGTAGTTTAGTAGCTGTGGTAGTTTTGGTAATTGTGGTAGATTTGGTTGGTAATTGTGGTAGTTTAGTAGCTGTGGTAGTTTTGGTAAATGTGGTAGATTTGGTTGGTAATTGTGGTAGTTTTATGTAACCTGTTTAACGCCGGCTGTTTAAACAAGAGGTACGCACTAGAGTTTGACCCGCGGGGTAAACTCTAGTAGCTCTTATAATCCCAGGCACGCAACTTGGCAAAAGTCGTAAGATGCGCATAAGTCGTTTTTAGGTCTCTTTGGTTGACAATCGGGATGCGGGGACTGAGTCTACTCAATTGTCTCCTTCACACTCGTAAGTTAGTCCGGGCGCGAAAGAGACAGACAGACTTTTCATGATGCGAATGCAGTGCGACGTAACACCAAGCGGTTATTCGCAGACACTACACAAGCACAACGTTTATACGTGTGTTGAACGTGCCATGCGCGAACTTACCGCCACTACGCCAAAACGTGGCCAAGTTGCGTGCCGCGTACTATACCCTCATTAAATAATTAAATTGACTGAAAAAAGTTGAATCATAATAATTAAAACTACATTTCAACGGTTTTAAGTGCGGCATATTATCTGTTTTTTATTTAAGTATTAATCTGTATGTCGTGTTAATGTTTACATCGCCTACAATAAGTTCGCTTACCAAGATGAGTTTCAGCAAAACTACTATTATATTTCTGTCAGGCGCAATGATATCTATATTTTGTCCCGGAAATCCCGCAGGATTTTTTCCGGGAACGCTTTGTACTAGTTCGGGTTCATAAAAAGTAGCTTAATCCGACACAGTTTTCTCTAAAACGATAGCTTACATTTTTAAATGTACTTTGTGTCTCGGGAATCCCGCGGGAATTTCAAGTCAAGCGTGGTCGAAGTCGCGGGCATATCCTAGTTATTTATATGATTTTAATCTTTATTGTTTGATTGTTTTTCTTTTCTTGTCCACATGTTTTTTAATGTAGGAATAAAGTTCAGTCGTGCATCAGAGCTGACTCGCACTAGCTTGTATTTTAATTTTAATACAAATAAAAGGAAAAAAAATCTCGCGAGTCCTCACATAACTGTGCTCTTTGCTAATTATATTATACAAATAAGAGACATATGGATTCCTTTTACCTTGTTCACTACTACTAGACTCGGTGAAGCTCGGTGTCCCTTCCGTCCACGTTGGGGTGGAACCCTCCACTGACGCTGGTGGGGTCCAGCATACACTGAAGACATTTAACAAGTTTATATTTTAAATACTGACGGTCTCAAAATAACTAGACGATTCAACTACTAACTGTATAATGTTTACTTATAAAAATAGTTAAAGTAATTTATACACAAAAATAAATAATATTAACAAAACTATAGGTAAAATCCGCTTTCAAACCCCTGTTGATCTTTGAAATCAATAGTAATAAATTGCATATTAGAATTAATTAGAAACATAATTTATATTCAAGTCTGTTACAATCTAGTCAACATTTATTTATACCAAGCCCTAATTTACATATGCATTAATTAAGCCTGCTTTACAGCAATATTAGTAGTTAGATCGACGATTGATGATCCAAACGATGATTGAGACTAACTCACCAGTATCGCAAAATAATTAACTATTTAATTCATATAAATGTAAATCAGGCTTAACTAATGCAAGTGTAATATTTTCTTAAGTTTTCGCGACTTGTATAGTACATAATAAAACTACGTTTTAACGGTTTTAAGCGTGGTAATTTATTTGATTTTTGTTATTCCGACGTTTCGGCCATTTTTTAGTGGCCGTAGTCACGCAAGATAAAGTAAGTAAGTAAGAGTAAATAATAAACATAAACAAAATTAAAATGAACAAGTTGGCGGTAGGCTAAATATAACTTTAACAATACTCGTTGGACAATTGTCATCGATTGTCTTCCGTGACCACGGCCACTGAAAAGCGGCCGAAACGTCGGAATAACCAAAATCAAATTAAATATCGCGCTTAAAACGTAGTTTTATTATTATAATGCAAATGTACATCAGGCATAACTAGTACAAATGTTATCCGTGCAGGAATGGGGAAATAATACTAATTCCTGCGACCAGACAGCCTGTCGTAAGAGGCGAGACAAAACGACCCATATCCAAGAGAAAGATCATTTGCCCCTCTGGCTGGCTAGCACCCCTGGTTTAGAGCATGCGGCCATAACAACGTTGAGTTGTGTTTCTGCATTAGTGGCCAGGTTTCAATTACATCTACGAATTCGACAGTACATTGGTAGCGTCTTTAGTAACCACTTTCCATCACAGTTGGGCCTTCAGCTTATCTGCTGAATTCCAAAAATAAAAAAATGTAAATCGCTTAACTAATGCAAAAATAAATCAAGCTTAAATTATGTAGATAAAAATCAGGCTTAAATAATGCAAATTTAAATCAAGTTTGAGATCCTGGATATCATGTAGCAGCAGAGTGCTAGCCAAGACAAGTAAAACGAGCCCAAACACGACGGGTCTATCTTGTTTAGTACGGGAGTTCCTATGACCACCTTCCGACTCCATCATTAGATCAGCTCCATGGTACCATATTATTGCATTGTCACACGATGTACATATGCGTGCAAAATTTCATCTCAGTCGGAAACCGGGAAGTTGGTCAAATTTTTAACTTGCAAGATTCCACCCGAACTTACATACATAGGTACAACCATTGCAAGTTAAATAAAAGCTTGTAAAAACATCTAAACAAGTGATAATCGGTCTACCATCAGATTCAACACATACCTCGCCTCGTTACTCCTCGCGTTGCTCAAAGCAGCAGGCGTTAGTGCTAATGACGATGCTGAGGAGGTGGTCATCACACTGGCAGCACTGGACGCACCTCGTCGTCTACCCGAAGCACTCGATGACGTTGTTGACGATGAATTCGTTCTGCTTGTACGCGGTGGTGGCGCCTCTTCGAAGGGCGGTGGTGGGGTTGAGCAACACGACATCGGAGCACCAGCTGAGTTTGAAACTAGCGTTACTACTGAATAGCGTGGAGCAGCTAACATAGATAGGAAAGTACAATCAGTCACAAATGTGCAAGTAAGTAAGATAGCAAGTTGAAAAGTAAACTACTTGAATAAACTTTCATGCTATTGTAAGGACATATATTATCCCCGCAAATTGGTAATGCGCTGGAATCTTGTCAAATTACATTCACGTGACGTTATCCGCAACTCGATATGTACGCGTACTCGCCGGCCAGTGATGCTAACGGTACTGAGTGTTCGGCTACGGTTACGTCACCAAAATGGCGGCCAGGCGCAATAGCAATGTGCGGGGATAATACACGGTGAGTCATTTTAATTTTACGAACGGGGGTCATTTCATAAAAATATTGTTTAACAATAGTTGTTAGATATTTTGGGGGCACCCTTGTGTTCACCTTAGATTTAACCTTGGTCCATATTTCCAGGATCATTTGAAGGTCAATTTTTTTTTCAATAAAAACATCAAATTTTACAAGGGTCGAAATTTGAGGTCAGAACACATAGATTTCTGACAGTGTAAATTTCTTTAATGGACTTTTCGTTATTTGCCCTAGTGACGCACTGGGACCGGTTTCAGATTTATTCCTTCTATACTACCTACCCATAACACAAGAATAACTTGCATACATTTGTAAGATACAATGCGTGTCTATTTATTTTTTAATACATTTTTTTAATGATAAATAGGTTTGCGTTTGACCACACCTAACATTAGACTATGATGTAGTCTAAGATTCCCGGATTGTACTTTTCGGGAAATACAGATCCTGTTAGCGTCATCCACAGCTCGTGGCAAAAGCTTCGTTCGCACTGGTGGTGTATCATTTATAATAGAATTTATATAAAACATATATTGTAATTATTTCAAAATATTAGTGTGATTCATATATGGCCGGTTCTTATATCTTGCCGACCGTTAATTTGCCTTAATATCCGTTACAATTCGACATAAGTATCATACATGTGATGTGCAATTTCTACCGATGGATCTATGATATAGAATCCGACCAGTAAAGAACAAATTATCACTTACTAAAACATTCGTGAATGACTGTACAAGAAAGGACACAAAATAGAAGACTAGGTTACAAATATCAAGATCTCGTTCCACTAACACCAAAGCCTAGGATAGACTACGCAAGTATTTTGGTGATTGTTTCAATCAATGTCAGGCTTTTGATTAAGTAATTTAAGGCTACGTTCCACATGAGCTTCAGAACGACCACGCTCACGACCGCGATTTTTCCCGTTCCACTTGCTTGCGGGTGTTACAATCGTAAACTCAAGTGGAACTGATTATTCGACCCACCGTCAATAGGTCAAGGGGTCACTGTGAGCGCTGCATGTTCGAAAATTATGACATCATTAGCGACGTTTTCGCGGCGACCGTAACGATCGTAGTAGCTATGTGGAACGGCCGAAGGAGCATCTTGAACGTTATGAGCGAGAACAAGAGGAACGCGCCTATTAGACAATAAAAGAAAAGACGGCGAATAGGGAGCGAACTATCAAATCAATTGAGACACTTTTTATAAACTGACAATACTTCGCAGCCTCATATATTTCATTCGAGCATACCTACTTATGACTTTATAAGTATGTACAGGAAAGGATTAAATAGCGCATTATTATTATTTTATTTCGTAATTATTATTACGTTTTGTAGACTGGTCTAGACCTCGGACAACGTATTAGCGTTGCGAGACAACGAGGTACCTAATGTAGCGAGTCTTTTGGGCACGTTTCCAACTGACAGCGGTCTGGCATTACAGGTTATAGTATATTTTAAAAGTTAGACGATAAAATATTATTTTAACACCTGTTCTTTTAAATATTAAATATTATTGCAACACGTGTCCACATCCCTATTGTATGTACGTCAAGGTTTCAATATATGCATATAGGTAATAAAAATCTTAAAACTTTTATTGCACGTGGAAGCATAAGTAAATAGCCCTGTCGCCGAAGTGTGAAAATTGTGCAGAGCACACGGTGTGCTCTGAATATACTTTGAACAATTGAAAACAATGACGACTAAATACGCATTAAAGTTATACTAAGAACGAACACTCCCAATCACTAGATGGAATAATTAATACGAATCTGATTATTTCTATGAACAACAATGTAAAATGCACATACAGGAGCAAATTTTCATTCAAAGCTAACATGCTACACAACTAACTACTGAGTGAATCTGTCCAGCGCAATATTGTCGTAACCAGCTCTCAAACGCCTTCTGTCGTACGTTTTCGTCCGATCAGCCCGAAAGAGTCGATGAAGTTTTAAATAGAAGAACAAAAATTTATTTATAACTACAATAATACAGTCTATGGTAAGACAAAAATAAATGAAACATACCCTAGTTGCCAAGCCATAAAAAATGGAACATCGAGGCTACGTTCCACTAGAGACTCACAGCAACCACGTTCACGATCGCGATTTTCCGGCTTGCTTGCCGACGTTACAATCGTAAACCCAAGTGGAACGGTTATTCGACCCACCTCTTGACATGCGTCATTGTGAGCGTTGTGAACGAAAATGATGATGTCATTAGTGACGTTATCGCCACAACCACAACGACCGCGGTCGCCTTGTGGAACGGCTAACGGAGCATTTTCGGCGTTGTGCGCTACTAATGGAACGCCTTGACAATGGAAAGTGTACTTAACTATAAAAGAAACAAGCAAAGTTCTAAAATGAAAACACACGACGAAAGACGTTTGAGAGTAAGCCTTCAGGTTTAAAATATCTACATTTTCTTTAGAATTTAAGTGTTTTGAACATATTATAACAATAATGAGCATTAATCAGCGTAATTGCGGCCAAAAATGAATGTTTAGAAACATGGTTGGGGACAATACTGCTCAAAAGATTCACCCCACTATGAAAGACGAATATTAGGAATCACAATTGTCTATTCAAAAACGTAAAAAACTCCTAGATACGGCATAAATAATGCCAGGTTCCTGTATCATGTTATCTTTTTTTTACGGTCTTTAAAACTGAACACATTCAGAAATATGTTTAAATACATTATTAACATAATATTGCATACTCTGTAGAATGTGTTCTTTTATATGAAGAAACGGCTTGTTGTGTATCTATAGAACTAAATCATAAAAACTAATACAAGTCCTAGTAAGCCGGCGCGAACGCCTGCATGCGTGTGCGCACGCCCGCACTCGGCATAACTTTTATTATTATAATAATACGAGAAATACTATTCATTCTTTTGCGTAACTATTAAGTTTTGCCATAAACTCCATGCTTGTCTATTTTCTACCAATGTTGAGGTACGGGAATAGATTAGTATTATAGACACCTGTTTTAAATGGCACCACTGGCGATTTTTCCATCACTTTAGAAGCTTTTTATTGAAATCCTCAGAATAATAAAAATAATAGATTTAGTTAGTTCTTGTTCTGAATTCAAAACTTTTTGTTGGTCCAAACCATTCGACAATTAAACGTTTTATTGATCTAAAAGTATGTTTTAAAGAATAAAACATACACTACATAACTATATACAACACAAGATATATAATTGTTGTATTTATATACTGTATGAATATTTATTATTATTTATAAACTGTAGCATTAGTATTAAAATTCTATTAATCCTAGATTAGAAGAGATAGCAATTAGGCGTATCGTTGAACTATCTTTGTATCTTTTTTGTCTATACTTTGGTATTCAGTAAAGAGTTTCCTATCTTCCAAAACAGAAAGAGAAGACTGTAGCTCCATCTCTTTTCATAGTTACGTTTTTACCAGGCAGTTGTCCTCCCTAATATTCATCTACTACGATATTATAGACCGACTTAGACTTATCTATTTGCTAAATCAATATAGGTATACAAAAAAATACGTATTTCTAATTTTCTTTTTCCTCTTAATTTTTCAAATGTTTGGAAGGATTTATTACATTTAAATTCTTTTTTTAATAATATTTTCCACTTGTTAACCGATTAGTTTCTACCTGGAAGCTCATCATTATAATTGATAATTAATTGTATTTTTACTTGGCCCCTTGTCAACATATTTTTTGTAATATAGCTTTCGTTATACATTTATAGATATGCTTTTAATTATAATTATATATTCACTTAATGGCAGTGATATTATATTTTCTTAGAGTTATTTCGGAGTAAATAGTCTACAGTATTTCTTCAATATCAATTTTCATTTTGTATATCTTCTTTTTATCAGATCTCTTCTTTAAGCTGCCTTTCTTCTTCTGTCTTGGCACTTTTTCAGGCGTCTTATAATCAGAATCAGATATCTCAGAAAACTTCTTAATTTTCTCATTAACATTGCCTGTAATCGATGATGTCACCACGGGACTTATTGCAGTGTTTTTAAAGGAGAAATGCTTTTTATCTACAGAGCTAGAGCTCCCATAGCTGTACTCTATAGGTTCGAATATCTTCTTTGTTTCCTTTACAACAACTTTCTTTCCCTCTGCAGTAACTGATCTGCTATCTTGAGAGCTAGATATTGAACTTCTTCGAGAACTAGTCTCAGAATCGCTCTGCACTTTGAATATTTGTTTTTGAAACATATCTATTCTCGTTTTAGCTTTTTTATGGCATACAACTTCATCTTTAGTCATACCACCTTTTGATTTACCTTCCACGTAAGTTCTAATTTCAACCTTAGGTTTTAGTTTGTCTAGATTACAAGATTTATCACGTTTAGACTGGTTAAAGTTTAATTTCTTTGTTAAACCTGATATCAATCCAGGTTTAATTTGTTTATCATTGTCGATGTTAATTGTCTTCATATCTTTTTCAATTGATTCTTTAAGGTTTATATTTGTGGTAACCTTCTTCAATGTTTTTGCAGCTGTTATCAAGTCAGAAGACTTAATATTATGTACACTAACTTTCTCCGTAGAGTTTAATTCCGGAGATTTTCTTGTCAGTTTATCACTGATTGTAGTTACTACATCTTTGATGAACTCTGTGGGGCTTCTAGATGTTTTAAGTTCAACTTTTTCTTTCGCTTCATTCATAACGCTCTTTCCATCACTGCTTGATTCTGTTAAAGACGTATCATCGTAGTTTCCTGTATCTAGATATTCTCTTGCTTTGTCCATACTAAATTTAGCCATCATGTTCTTTTGAGCTATTAAATCTTTTCCACGGTGAGATCTTTCAGTAATACTATCAGCGTCTTCTACATAATCTAAGAAAGAGTTTGAAGCATCCAATTTAGTAATTATTATCGAATGCTCAGAAACATAAGGTGGAATACATGCAGTGGATTCGTTAAATATTAAATCATGCCCAAGAAAATGGAAATCATCATCGCTACTTGTGACTGACGTGCCAGGAGGAATTTCATTTGTAGAAATACTAATGATAAAATCACCTTTAATGTCGAGGCTTGAGGACTGCGATGTAGCAGTACCTCGTTTGGCTTTAGGAGATCCTCTAGGCGGCACTGGTGGAGGCACTCTTTGTTTTTGCGACCCTTTCAGAACTGCAGGGAACGCTATATCAGCGTCCGATGTAGTTTTAGTCGCGACAGTGACAGTAGCTGCTGTAGATACTGGAGACGTTACTGACGTAGCGACTATACTAGCTGTTACGTCTGATAAAGACACTACATAAATGAAAACAACTCGAGATTTGTTGTATACAATATTTATTAAATACATAAAATACATTTAAAATGTAAAAGGATTGGCACGTAGAGAGTTTTTGTGTTTTTTAAAATGGAAGCGATTCGTTTACGAGACGGAAGTATTTGGAGGAGAATTAAATATCCAAAATGGCGTGTTTATATTTATATTTTTTCACAGAAGCTTGACCATTCAACGTATCGTATTTATTATACAGTGCATGTATTTTAATATATATATAATTTTAGTAGTAAAATTAAATATAAAGCATGCATATAGGAGTTTTAAAATAAACGTGTGAAAATACCAAGATCCGATAGGTCAATGTCGGCGGCATGGAAAAATAGAGAATATATGAAAATAAGTTATTAGGCTTTTGTTACGTTTACTTTTAGGTTATAAAAAGCAAAAAGCGTAGCAGGGAGCTGGGAAATATAGTCTAAGTTGATATCACTCGGTTCATGAAATCAATAGTGGAACATTCACGGGCTTATATTAATTTTATATTTCGCATTCAGTTACATTGAGAAAATCAAACGGACCTTTAAGAAAAAACTATTGAAAAACTGAATTTTTTCAAGAATTGTATAATTAATGCCATCTATCGTCGAATAACATAAACTACAAGATGCATTTGACATTTGTATGAGATTTCATTTAAAACTACATGTCGATAAATTTTTCTTTTACCAAATAAAATTTAAATGGTTTACCGAATATTTAATATTGTGCTTATACCAGTTGGAACGTAAAGATTAATGTTAAAGTTTGAAGGAATAATCGGTTAATAAAAGTACTAAAAAAGAGAACCAATATAATTATTTCAAGTTGCTTTCCTGTAAAATTTGATATTTTTGATTAGTAATGGCTTAAAAGTGCGGAGTGTAAGTCGTGTTTAATGTATCTACATAAATTGAGTAATTCCAACAGAGACACTGTTAACTATTATAAGCAATGCGGGTTTTTTTTAAACGACATATTGCTTTGTGCCTGGATGTTTCACAATTTAAACCAATCAAATTCGAAGCAATTTTCACGCACAATTAAATATACAAAGCTCCTTGCTACTCTTCATGTGATAAATTTTAATTATGTTACATGTTTTTACACATATAAATTCCATTAATTAATTAATATTAAATATTTTCCTCATCTTGAAAACTGTACGAAAAAGGGCTTAAATAGTGAAAATGTATAAAAAATTATATTGTTCCTTAAATATTTTTAAAGTCTATTAAATGCCGCACTCAGAATTAACTAATAGTCCGTTAATCTTATATTCTTTACTGGCTTAAACAATAAGACCGACAATGATTCAATCTACACATATTGTACCAGGTTTTTGAAAAACGATATACATAATAAAACTACGTTTTAACGGTTTCAAGTGCGGTAATATATTTGATTTTTATTATTCCGACATACGATAACGATATAAATAGATTAATAAAATATTTTCTATTTCCAAATTAAGACGACAAGAAATGTGTTTGAAATAAAAGAATCTAAATCTGTACAGTTTAAAGTTGTACAACTGATAGAATATGGCAACATTCAATGATATTTAATGATTCAATTTCGTGTTACATGGATCGATTTGTTTCGTTGCTTCATCCAAATCGAAAGACAGAAGTGAATCATGTCATATTAGCGTTAGATAACCTGTTCTGGGAGTTATTTGCTGCTTCAGAGAAAATAAAGCTGTTTAGACTTAATTATTGACTAATTTTTTATAAAAATATATAATTATTTGGTTAATTTGAGAAATATTTAAAGTTAATTGCAAATAAAGTGACCATTAATTACGTTTTCCGAGTGCGACTACTAAAATTTACTTGATACGAAACGGCCTTATTAAGTTACGTCTATTTTAAAGATTTTTAATACATTTTCACTTTGCCCAAATCAATGTCAACAAAACCAAAGACAAAATATACAGAGCGGCATTCGGTCTCACCTGCCTTCACGCTGGCAACACCGCTGGAACTAGCCGCCCCTATCCCAAAGAAGCAGCGTGAAAATTTAGTTCTCTTGTTAAATATAAATACTGTTTATGTATAAAGGAAATAAGGATGGGAGTTTGTTAGCTTTTTATACTGTCGAACCGTGGTAGCTGTGATTAGCGCATTCGCGTCCCAAACTAAAAGAGCGCGGGTAGTTACGAATCCTAGTCGGAAAAGATGTGCTGCTTGGCCAGTTTTCTGACGTAATAAGATACATAATTGACATCATTGTCTTGAAGTGGGAGTTGTCACTGGAGCACAGTTCAATAATTTTACAGTGCAACGAATTGTTTGATATTATGTAAACATGTTTCTTTAGATCAATAAAGATTTATTGTTATATTGTTACAATTATTAATGTAATTACTAACAGTGAGAAAAAATACATCGTGACGAAACCGGCACATCGAGATAACGAATGTGTCAAACCCGCCAATCCATGTGTGGTAGGCAAGACTGTCCCCGTAACAATGGTAGGCCCAAGCGCAGCAGTAATACGTATAGGCTGTTATTATTTTTTCATCCGTTATGTTTTCATCATGATCATCAACTTAATATGTGACATTTATTTTTCGTAAAACCAATGAGTTTGTATGGATGGGATTTCATAGGAAGGTATAGTTTAGGAAGCGCTTTAATACCATAGGAACTTGGGTACTGGTATCAATGAATGGTTGAAGGTGCGCGATAGATTGCTCCTTCATAAAGAGGCCGAAGGTCTTTCAGCTAGAAGAGATAGTAGCTTGGTAGGTCTCACCTTACGATTGTTATTGAGAACTTGTTAATAGGTTGAATTTTTCAAATAGCCTTCATGATTAATGCGAAAGTATAAGGTGAATTAATAAAGGAAATCTCGGGGTTGATTTTGATGAAACCATACTACTGCCTTAAAATTATGCCCAAATTTTTGAAGAAATAACTCATACTATACAAACCAGTAATCGAATCGGTTTTGGAAAAAAGCACAACCTGTATTATTATTACTCTAGCCCACAGTGCAGTTGTAATAGTCTAAATTTCCCAAGCCAAGGATTACTTAAATTTTTGCTTTTTCATTCTGTACCTTAATGCTTATAGGGACAAAAATGCAGATCAGACTTAAGTCACTTTATATTTATCTAATTAAAATTGTGATCGCCAATCTTTACTTCAGTAAAGCGCCATCTTATATCTACTTAGTTGTTACACATAGACACAGCCAGTGTCGTAAATGGACATAATAAAAATTATGATGGGCAATCTTTAATCTCATACTATCCGACAAAGCCAAGTAGACGGATGCCAGATGAATGTGTCCGGTGTTTATTGCAAAAAAAACATAAAAATACCAATATGATTACGGTCATTAATTTTCATTTGTTCATCTAATTATATTTTTCAGTACTAATTAATGAGTCGATAAGTGGTTTTTGTAATCTTTTCATTACCCTTTTTAAATATAAAGATATAAAACGCGCCAGCTTATCGAAGCTGCGAACGGTACTAGGGTATACGCGATGTCTGAGGCAGTATCCAGGCGGGGAGACCGCATACCACCCGATGGTCTGGTTAGCTTGGTCGAGTAGTACAGAGCCATCTCTTATCTATTCAGTTGTTACTACATAGCTAATAATGGCCTCTTTTCACTTGAATAGTGAGTGCTACCATACATAGACACCTGCAATACCATAGTTGGTTACAGCCAAGTTTTATTTTAGAAATAAAAGAAAAGACAAACAATTTATTTGCTTGAAAAGCGACAATACAAGGATGGGAAAATAAATTATACATTTCTATGATTGATATGTTGTACGCCACAGTTTCAACAAAAGATGTTCGAATTTCAGCATATAGCTATACTGGAATTTCCAGCACAGAGCTGATTTTCAGTGCCAACTCCGCCACATTGATTACTATTTGACCCATAATAGATAATTAATTTAAATAATAATATATTCCATAATAATACTTAAAATCTTTTTACGACTCTTTCGAAGAGTCTCTGTGAAAGAGCCCTAGATACTATAATCAAGACAAAGCTCACTGTCCTCCTCGGCAATATTCCATCACACGATAAAGACAGTTTCCTTTAAGAAACAACAAAAAGGTAATACAGCGATCTGACTTAGTAAATAAAATACATATTAATTGTAAAAGAGTTTATTTCATATATACAATACAAATCTAGAAAGGTAACACATAAATACTTAAGTTGTCCGAAATCTATTAAATTACAGCTAATTCTACGAAGTGAGGTTAAACAAGATAACTTATATCGTGATGAATAAATACGACAATATTGGAACCCATCGGAAAATTGTATCTCCATACATTTATGTATAGTGAGGTGTCATTTGTGACCCCAAAATGCCGGTTAAATTAAAACGTCAGGTCTTTAAATCCATTTAGACCGGTCTTTTTGTATGCCAGTGAAGCGTGGCCTGTACTTGAGCGACACAAGAAAGAACTGCGTGTCACGGAGATGAATATGCTGCGATGGATGTGTGGTGATGCGAAAAGACCGTGTCAGGAACTCCAGCATCCGCGGCAATCTTCATGTCCGTGACATAGCAGACAAACTGCAAGAGTGTCACGTTTTACGGAGACCGGCTAATTATGTGGGGAACAAATGTCTAGCCATGCCGCCTCCGCCAAGTCCCGGTCGAAGGGCAAGGCCCAAGAAATGTTGGCATTGTGAAGGATGACATGCGTACCAATGGTCTCAAAACGGGGGATGCTGAAGACCGCGCGAAGTGGAGTAGACATAGTGGAAAGCGGACCCTGGGCGTCGGAGTGAACACTCCGAACGCAACCGGGATTTAACACTCGGATGATGATGACATTTATGTATAGTCAAGGTGGCGAAATCCTTCAATGAGGTAAGTCCACAAACGGCTAGTTTTTTAACTTTTTTAAACAGAATTTAACGCCAACTACGATTCAAAAACACAATTTAATGGTATAGTTGTCGATCAGCGAAAACCGCATCGCAATCGGCTGAGCAGTTTTTACGTAAATCCCGAACAAACAGACAAAAAATCTAAAAAAATGCATCGTGTTCTACATCGTTCATATAGTCTACTCCAGTTGTTTTTTTTTTAAATTAACTTTATAATGTACTGAGATGCCATGTTTAGAATTGTATAGATTTTATAGTAACTTACGAGTTTGAGACAACGTGAAATGAAACTATTTAAAGATTAAAGGTAATTTCATAGTAACATGAGTTTAAGGAAATGTGAAATGAAAATATTTAAAAATTAGGAGTAATTTTATAGTAACTTATGAGTTACAGGCAATTTGACATTGGAACTATTTAAAGGTTAGAAGTAATTTTATAGTAATTTATGAGTTTAAGACAATGCCAAATGCAACTATTAAACGATTTTATAGGTAACTTTATAGTAACTTATGAGTTTCAGGCAACATGAAATAAAATCATTAAAAGATTAGAAGTAATTTTATAGTAAATTATGAGTTTAAGACAATGCCAAATGAAACTATTAAACGATTTTATAGGTTATCCGGTCCTCTAGTAAAATGCGCATTTTGGAGTTACAATTACATATTTCTTAGCTACAAAATTAAATATCCCCTTAACAGACTAATCATCTCCGTGTACTCCAGAACGCCAGAATATGCTCAGAACAATCGACTAAATATACTTTGCTTTTATAAATCACGATATGATTGGTCAATCTTGTTATAGCCCACATGTCATGACAACTAGGTAACTATAAGTGATGCAACTATTAGATTGCATTGATTCTTTACAATTGTATATTGTTATGAATAAATTAGTCAATGGAAAATCTATATTTAATACACATACTATATCTGAATAGTTTATAAGTAGTTTGAAAGAGCTACTTTTAGAAATTAAAATAAAACTTCATGACAACTAAGCAAGTATAAGTGTTGTACTTGTAACTATTAGATTATGGTGATTCTTTACAATTGTATATTGTTATGAAGAAATTAGTCAACACTAAATCAATATTCAACATACATAATATATCTGAACACTTTATAAGTAGATTGAAACAACTTAAAGGAGCTGCATACGTTTAGTCATCGCAGCGGACGACGAACTACTGGCTAGCGCAACGCGGGAGCGCACATATTAATAGTTGCTCTATCTCGCTCGCACATCATCCGTCTCGATCACACATTGTGCTATATATAGTACCAGCAGCACGACTTGTTAATATTTGTACTTAAGGGTACCGTTTCCAAAATAAATTAGTTTACTTCAGTTCACATCAGCACTCGACAGTGAATACCACTGCCGTCTGAAGTATCATTTAACCTCCACCTCTCGCTGCTACAAACTAATTTCGAAAACTCCCATAAAACATCAATAAAACTAAGTACCCATGAGTATGTAACTATTAGACTGCATTGATCGTTTACAAGTGTATAATTATTATGTAGAAATTAGGCAACGAAAATGCTAAAATGTAAATGGAAACTGTTATGTATGCGATGACAACATTATAAATTCAGAATTATTGCCGTCCATCAATCTATCAGAGATTGTATTGAATAAGCTCAGAAACAACTCGAAGTATTTCGATGAATATTTTAGAGTTTGAAACAGACATTTTATATTGTATTTTCTTATATCTTCAATTTCAGTATGTTGTAGGGTTTAGAAGATTTAGATATAGCTAATGACCAGTAACAAAAATATCATTTTTTTATATTAAATAGATTTGCGTTTGACCACGATCACGTCCAATGCCGGACGATGATGCGGGCGAAGAAGGAGCACGTTTACCTAGATAGTACCTATTCACACGAGACTTGAAGATACCCGGATTGTACTTTTCGGGAAACACGGACACTGGTAGTGCATTCCACAATTCTGCGGTACGTATAAGGAACGTGGAGGGGAAACGTTTAGTACGCACTGGCAGCGTTTCCACCATGAAACGATGGCGTAGACCAGAGCGCCTTGTTGTCGACTAATTTATTGCATAACAAAATACAACACACTTGATATAATATAGTCGCCGTACAATATGACCGGCTTTTCATATAATGAACCATTCCAACTACTGAACTAAACCAGATATAATAATACACAGCATGCCCGAAATTCTATACTAACATACTAACCCCAAAAACAGCAAAAAGTATCTTCAGACAAAGACAACCCTAGACCACCTGTTCTCCAAAGTTCAATGAACTCTGAAAAATATTTTGTCAATATTGAACAAAAGCTGGTCTAGGGTTATCTCAAAATAAAAACATGATATTCTTGGAATTCATAAGTAGGGAATAATGCATGTAATTCTAAGATAGAAAAAGTATTTTATTTGATTTTTTTATTACTGTAGAATCATACAAGTCAGTTATATTATTATTTGTTACTTGTTGAATTTTAATAAGTTTCAGAATACGCGGGAAAATTACATAAGTATTTTAATTGTTTACAGGAAGTCAATGTTGTCGTGTGACGTCAGCGTCCGACTTCCGTAAGCGGGCCAAAATGGCGGCGTTTTATTTAGCTTCAATCTGATTGAAAATTTAAAATAGGTAATTATTTTGATTCTAAAATTTTAATATTTTTATCCTGTTATTATATGAGGGCAATTTACTAATGTAAATGATAATAAATTAAACATTCGATTACATGCATCTTCTCTATTATAGTATAAGATTGACGAGACAGCGCCGTGTAGATAGATTGTAAAGTAATAAATAATTATAAACAACAACATATATTTTGTGACTTTAAAAATAGTAGGGAATGTCAAATGAACACAGATTGTTGTTCATCTTCTTCTTTTTAAATATGGCTCTGCACGATTGGTGTATTTAGCCAGTATCAAATGCTCATGAATATTTAAGTTTCTTTCAAGGAGGTAGACACTAGAGGGCGTTTTTTTGTACATGTACATAATGCATTGTCAAATTCAGGTTGATAATTTTGACAGCTCACACCCATGAATTTTCGTATTTTTTTCCAGTAATATATACTAAGATAATGTCTTATTTCATTGATCAGTACCGCCCAGTAATCGAACTTATACAAATTAAAACGTAGATCACCATTAGTTTTTTTTAAATAAAAAATTGTTCGTTTTGTAATATAATCTTACACACCATAATAACATAACTGTCGATTCCAAGTTCTATGAGGATTGTAATGGATAATCGAATAAGTTCATTAACGATCATACACTTCCTCATCCTTATTGTGAGCTGTCAAAATTTTAAATTTGACAACGACGAAGACGAGACACACTAGCCGTGCGAAGCCATATTTAAAGAAGACTACTCGTTGAAATAAGTTCGAAAGTAATTTATTTTAATCATATTCGCTGAAAACCAACACACATTCACATATCCAGCCAAATCGACGGTACACACATCCATATACACACACAAGCAAACTATCAAAGTTTACTTAGAACCTCATAAAAGAACCCATATTACAATAGCTTAATATGTTAACATACATATTTACCATCCTATTTCAAGTGGTTTTCAATCTGGATATAATTATATACTAACCTAAAAAAAAGGAAGCACTACGACTAAAATCAATAATTATTTTGAGACGGCCTCTGTGTTCTACTCTAAATTTAGGACACGGCCTGTGTTGTAATTCTAAATTTACAACGCGGCCGGTGTTGTAACTAGGGTTGCCACCTTTATGTGAAGAAAGTATAGTTTTCTTATTTTTTTAACAGTAAAAATACAGTATTTTTGGGAAAGTTAGAGGAAAATAGTACAAATTAATTTTTCATTAATTATTTTACATTTTACCTATTTTAATATTGAATTTTTCTTGTGTATTTATTACTACTTTTTATATTGGCCAGCAGAGATCTATTATTTTTAAAATAATCACAATAATCTGAACCAAAAAGATGATATTTGTATTAGCGAGAAGTGTGCTTGCACTTCTTTTTCAATAATATGTAGTACAATTGGCTAAAATATAGTAGGATACTATATATTATAGTACGGTTAGGAACCCTAGTTGTAACCTAAATTTTGGCGTGGCCTGTGTTGTAACGTAAATTTTGTAAACATCAGAAAGTGATTCTAAAGTTTTCTTATGCCTCATAATTATCCCACCGAACCGTATAATAATTAAGAATTATTCCCATCCATCTTTATAATATACTTAAGATGTATATTTACATAAAATTATACATGTTCCCTTTATTTAGGTTAGTGGGTAGTCTTTTAATACTGAATAAATAAACGGGGGTAGTTTAAACGTTTAAACCATAACCCATCTCGAAGTTACTGAATTAGATGTAGATACGTTATGGTAGTATGTTACAATAATATGAAAAAAAGCTTTGCACTATTGCAGGTTCCATCAGTGCTTACAGTCAAAAAAATTATTTCATACCGTATTTAATTACTTATATAAAAAAAAGAGAAGACATAAAATTGAAATGAAAGATCTTTTTAAAATTAGAACCCAAACGTTAAATATTAAAAAAATAGAAATTTAATTATCGCACTAAATTCTGTTTAAAATCGGAATTATCTAAATTTCATTACTTATAAATAAAATTAATAAAAATTTAAATAAATATCAAGTCACATCTACAGTCAATTAAATAATAATTTAACCAATATACAAGACATCATTTGATAAAACCTACATATAATTTACACAAAACTATTACATTCCATCGATATATTACATTATCAACAAAGATTTATTACATCAACTTTTAACATGAAAAAGTCGTAAAAATCATTCATCACTTACCTAAAGTAAGTTATCTATCGATTAAGAACTAACCACCTTGATTTCTTCGTTGGAATTTTCAATCGGCCGGTGGTACAACTATTATTGTACTACCGCTATCTTTCCCAGTGTATATCGCAGCTTTATCCATTGTTCTTACGTAAACTACCTCCTTTATAAATTTTTCACTCTCAGAATATTGTATATGCTCGTCTCCATTCAACTGCACAACACTAACGTGCTCGTTTGTTTGGACATCTCTATCTTTGAGTAATGGAGATTCTTGCTTAATATAAACGGTTTGGGTCGAACGTACTTTGCGAAATCTCATGTCCTTCGGTAGAGTCGCTGTCTCGCGAGCTTCTAAACTTTTCGTTGGAGTCGTACTCCTGGTTCTATAACTGGAGTTTAAACTCTTCGGTAACGTGTTCGCGTCTCTCTCTGTGTTTGCAATATTCTCTGTATTTGGTACACTCTCCGTCTTGACTAGACCGATATCGACGAAGAACTGCTTGAATTTCTCAACGAACGTTGGTGATTTAGCACGATTCAAACTGTTCGTTAGTCTTTCGTTCGAGTGCTCTTGTGAACTATCCTCATCTATCCTCTCTGGTATATTACTCATACTTTTGTGTTTTTCTAGAAAATTCGATCGCCTTTTCCATTTCTCGTCCTCCTCGTCGTCTATGAACGGAATGTCCTGAAGATTGTTTTCGTTTCTCGTATCGACTGCTGCGTCTTTGAGAATTTTCACTACTGGATAGTTATGCGTTTCTGTTACGTATATCTGAGGGACACTAGTACTTGTGTTATCTGTTTGTATTCCACTATCAGCTAGACTACCATTAATTTGCGAACTACCCGCACCAGTGCTTAAGACTTTCGTCAATTGATCTGACAGTGATTCCATTCTTTCTTGTATAGACGCTCGGTACACGTTATCTGCATATGACGTTCCTGGTTCTCTAATACCTAAATTTGAAGTGTCAAATTCTATTCGCCTCGGTACATTGGCGAAACGTTCTCTATCTATTATCTTTAGTCTATCTGAGAGCACTGATGGGTATTCAGCGGGTATCGCTGGATGCCTTTGGTTCCATGTGGATATGGTAGTGTCGGTAAAGTCGCTCAAGCTCGACCTTACCGACGATTTAGGCGATAGTCTAGACTGTCTCAGATAGTCCGGATTGTAGTCTTTGATCGGCTTGCCGATGTAGTTACGCCCTGGGCAAGAATGCACAATTTTAAACTAGTTTTCGACTATTTGGACATACATTTCAGTTTATTTTTTTGTCTGTTTGTTTGTGTGTCGCCCCTCCGACATTTCATGCCGTTATCATCACGTGTGGTTTTCCATAAAAACGTTAGCACAAAACACACTATTCACACTTTGTATTGTCAAATCGACAAAAGAAACGCGGTAAACGCACGATATTTCAAATTCAAAAACTACATTTTTTTATTCAAAAATGCAAGGAACCACATGGTGGGAAATTGTAAGGGTCGCATTCACCGGATTGAGGGTAAAGGGAGGTAAAAAGGGGGTAAAAATAAACTGAAATGTATAATATATAAGAGGTACCAAAATAATCTTGCATTCAATGTTAGGATTAGGGGTTAGACTACTTAATATTAATACTAAATAAATTTTAAATAAAAATGTTAGCCACTAAAGTTTTTTTAGTTAGAAGTTGGACCGATTTTTGAGAAATGAGTTGATTTATACAAACAAAATATATATATATATAATAATTATTTCAATGTGAACAGGAACAAATAAATTTGTGAAAATCATCTGTATTACTTGTCGATTAATTTTAACTGACATTATATTTAATACTGCAATTCAAAATTACAAATGATAAAGATACGATACACTACACTACACTAGAATCTTGCTATCTACCATTATTATCCGCAAGAGTTAACTTGAGACCTGAGCGGAATGCGCGCTCCCCTCCCGAACGCCGCCTACTTACCGTTCTCGCCATCGACGCGTCAGTACCTCGCGCTTACGTCATCCAAGCGAAGCCTCAAGTTAACTCTTGCGGGTTGTACTTTACAATAAAGGTTAATAAAGATTGTAGTTCTATAAAATTTAATTTAAACAAATTTAATTCGCTGTTTACATGAGATGCATTTTCCTTCTAATATATCTGCAATACGTCATCCGTCACACCAGAAATCTTCACACAAACTACCTCTTTTTGGCCTACCTTTACCTAGACATTTAGATTTAAATGAATTCGCGGGTCATCACTATGCACACACACACACACCATATATATATATATATATATATATATATATATATATATATATATATATATATATATATATATATATATATATATATATGGGGTTGGTATAAATAAATGCGATTCGATTCGATGCGATTTGCTGAGCAGGCAGTGTTCCCACTTTTATTATTCGTTCGAGCGTTCTTTGGAGTTAAACAATTTAATCAAGTCATTTCCCAACCACCTCAAAATATTCAAAAAAATAAATGAATAATATTTATCATATATATTATTTTATAAATACCTGGCGTGTCTATATCTTCTTGAGGCCGCGTGGGTTTCGCGATGCTCTTTCGTTTCGATGGGGAATGTTTCAGCGCTGTTTCGGGAAAGGTAATAATATTATAGCCGGTGTTTAGATGTTACGATAAAGAGACTTCACTCTCAAACACCATTCTTCGTCCGTTTCCTTCTAATTAAAAAAAAACTATCAAAACGAACGACGAAAGGCGTTTGTCCTTATTTCGGAGGTATTCGGTAATTCGAAATAATTTCCACGGTATTTAAATAAAACTTTGGTAAACTATTTAAACGATGAATGGTTCAAATGGAATTAATTAATTATAATGGTAGTAAGATAGATGGAATATAAAGTATAAGGTACATACATACATAACTTCACGCCAGGTCCCTTGCGGGGTAGGCACGGACAACAGAGCGCCATTTAGGCTTATTCTCCTCACTTGCTTCTTTGACAAAGTATAAGGTATTGACATAGATTGCAATCGGGCTGAGAACTGGGTATTCGAATAATTAATTTTTTTAATAAAACGATATATCGTATAAAAAACAATTAACAAACTATTTTTTTTTTCACTAGAACTAAAAAATTACATAAAATTAAAAATAAATTTTTGAACCCGAAGCAACCTACCTGAAAGAGGCTGAACGCGCGTGTGATGTCGCTATGGTGATTTTTCATAATAATTCATCGTAGCTTCGTAGCAGTGTGTGAGAAATTATCATAGTGACTTCACATAAGCGCTCAGGCTGTTTTATATACTCGGGTGGTGCGGGTTCAAAAATTTATTTTATGCCGTGTTTTATAAACCGTGCGCAGAAGGTTTGCCGATGATAACCATTCCCGCTTCCTACAACCGCGACCTGCGGTCGTCCACTTCTTAGTATTACTTAGACAAGCCTAGGTCCCAGGCGTAGGAACCGCTCTTACGATATAGGCGTGCGGGTAAGGTCTCGCTAGTAAAGGTGGGCGATTATACTTATTTATATAATCGAATCACTTTGAATTACTAATCTAGATAATCGATTATGAAATTAGTTACTGATTTGTTTTCATAATCGAATGATGTTACTAACATTAGTACTACTAATGAAATCGTTGAAAAAAGTCGACAGTCGAGCGAGACATTGTAATGTTGGTATTAGTAACATCCAATACCAACATTTCAATGTCTCAACTTTTTTCAACGATTTGATTAGTAGTACTAATATTAGTTGTGATATCATTCAATACTATTAGTAACATTCCAACTACAATGAGTCGTTCTTTGCGTCGTCTCGTTTTCGGTGGTGCGAGTGGCTAGCGTATTTGTTTTTGGTGGAGTTTTATAACGGTAAGTTTACATATATGTATATAATGTTCTCGAACACTTACCTATTTACAAAAATACAAGTCTCATAAGTACTCACAACTATATTAGTAACTACTCATCTGTCATAATCGAGATATCTTCATAATCGAATGATTTCATTAGTATATCTCATAATCGCGCACCGCTACTCGCTAGCCAGCCAGTCCTCATCAACGCTTCGTAAGGACAAGACGTATGTTGCTTTCGTCTCTTTTAACTCTTAGATCGCGTCAACGTCTTACATATTTTACGTAGCTTCACCCTTGTATACACGTCTACATTGCATCTTTACTCTTTTTACGCTCGCACGTTTATCTACAAACTTTACGTGTTTTAATTTGATATAACTTTTTAATTATAGCGAAACAAAAATAGTTTGTTTAAAGACTTATATATGATCATTATTATTATTATAAAAATATATTCAAATACCCAATTGCCGTGTCACTGATGATTTAAAATAGCCTAATAATTTCTATGAAACACTTACAAGTTCATTCGATTAATGAACCTTGGACGATTATCGTTCGGTTAACGCAGTGTAGATCTGAATACATCAGAAACAGATTCAACCTTTGGAATACCTCCGAAATAGCTACGTTTACTTTAAATGGAGTACTATTATAACTATATTTTTAAAGATAATGAAATCTGTAATACAAAAGGATATTTTTTTCCAATGAACAGAAGCTGGACTCCACTGAAAAATTTAATTAATAATAATAACATTACAATGATACTCCATTTCCATTAATATAAAGTGAAAATAAGAAAACTTGTTTTGCTCTATCATAAAAAGCAATGCGTGATATATTACGCTTGTAATGGTCAAATAAAAATAGCTTGTAAAAGCGCGTCTACGCCTGTATCGTATGGTCGATCCGATCATCGTCACGTTGCACTATAGTTCGGGAAAGATTATTATTTATTTAGGTTAATGGCTTGGCAGCTAGGCCTTCAAGCCAGATCTTAGTTTACAATATAGTTTCTTCATTTTCTTAAGCCTATGTAGCACAGCTGAACTGTAATTCAGGTAATCAGCTAGTGCCATTCAACGGAGTTCTTGTGACAACTCGAAAGACCACATTAGACTATACAGTTCACATTTCTCACAAAACACATAATCACTACTCAAAAACTATCAATATCCTACAACTATTGTTCATTTTAGAGTAATTTTACACATTTCTAGAAAATAAAACTGCACAGCACAACATCTCCTTTCAGTTCCCGCCAAAAACTGCCTTCGGGAAAGATCGAGTTGGCAGTTCGCTAGTGATGTGACATCACATGCCAGGTAATCGATATCGATAATATTTTCAAACATATCAGTATCCAGTGTCTGGTTAACAGCATAGTTATAAAGGATGTTTCAGCAAACGGAACACCTACTTAAATGGGTGAAAGGGCATAACACTGGCGTTCAGTTACAAGAAGGAAAAAAATTCTTGAACAATTAGTTCTAGAGTTATGATCGTTTAAATTTTCACTTCTTATCACCATAATTTCGCATAAAACGAGGTGGAATATGTACAGTTAACGATTTGAAATCGAACATATTGTTTTCTTTTCAAATTTATTCATCCGTTATTTGGTCTAATAAAAATCATATAAAATACCGCGCTTAAAACCGATAAAACGTAGATTTAATTATGTGTACTACAAGAAAATACTAGGATATTTATAAAAAATATTGCTCCGTTCAATATCACACTTATCTTTTTTGGCTAATTCTCGTTTCGTACGACGCCACCTTAACGACCAGACGATACGAATACGCAGGCTAACACTGTTACAGCGTGGCGAAACAAATAAACTTCTAAAAGCTTTAAATTAAAACTATTAAAAAAGTAAGTATAAAACAATAGTAACAATTTCATATGTCACTTGTAATATAGATGTTTATTATTTTTAATTAAAAAAAATAAGTGCGGTCAGCGTATTATTATTTTAATAATTATTAAATGAGAAAAATTGCTGGCCACAATCACAAAAAGTAAATAAAAAAAACGTAGATACTCATACAAGAAACGTACGTGCTTTGTATAATATATAGAAAACAGACTTTGGGAGATGAAAGATTTATGATACTAACTACTTCGAAGAGAGCGTCAGTATTAGCTCATTATATGAAGTCATTTAGCGACAAAAAGATGGGACGTATCAAAGAACTACTAGGGCAAATGATTTTTTTTGTATAGAAATTGTTATAAAAATATTGTTAATATTATTTATAAATAATAGTAATAAGCGACAATAAATTAAATTGTTATTAATAATTATTCATAAGTTTCGGAGTATTAGGCAAAATAAAAAATAAATGACACTGAATGATTCAAGTCAAAACACGCTATATATGTTGTATTATAGAATACAAAAGATAACAACTCTGAAGGAGTAATATCCCAGCCTTTTTTAAACACTACGGACTCTAGGTCCACACCTTTTAATAAATCTATAATATTGGATATTTATTACTTACACGCTTGGTATGTAGTAATGTTAAGTATGTAAATAGACATCCCAGAGTAAATAAGGGAAAGTTCGTACGTAAAAAAATATTTACTTGTATTCGAAGTGAGACCATTTATGACAACGTTTTGCACAGTAAGTATTGTGAATTCAACATGTGCTTAGATACCTTAGTAAGATCAAGAAATTACAGAGTTAGTTAATTTTAACACTGGACAGGTTCGTAATACTGTCATAATGGTAATTTCAATTATAAACACCACATCGACGGTTAGGTATTAAGACTTTTGTGTTATTATTGTCCAACTGCTTTTTTACTGATTTGCTATATAAAAAAATCAAAATTACATAATGCAAAAGTATCTACTAGTTTAAACCAACTATGTTCTTGTTTACCCATATTAACACAAGTACCAAAAATAAAATGTATTTTTTTGGCTATTGTAAAATTTTAGCAAACTAGTTAAGTTTTGATTGTTAAATCTTGTCGTCATCATAAAGTCAGTAATAAAATTATAATTGAGTGTAAATTAAAGTAGTCAATTTTATAACAATTTCATCAAAACAATCACAGCCTACCAATCATAGAGGCAAGGGTCACAAATACATAAGTACGACTGACAAGGGGAATATGGGGTAAGATGACACCGTCATGCTAAATTCACATTTTGGACTTACTCAAACCTCCACAGACACGAGTGATTATCCGGTAACGGACATTAGTATGAAAAAATAGGAGAGAAAAAAAAACACACAGCTATTATTTTCGATTGATAATTTACAGAACCATTCGAGGGTAGTTCGAGGGCAACATTCATGGCATTATTATTTTCATGTGTCATGCTTAATTAATAATTATGCTTTATGTGCCATGCTGAGAAATTTATTATGATTGCATTAAGAAAGATGATGTTTAAGTTTATTTATGAAACATGTATAACATTTGTCTATTCATATATTTTAATATTTTATTGTATAAAAGGGAACTTGTTTTTATTGAACATTTAAAATCGTTAACCGGTATTGGTAATACATTTATTTATTATTAAATGTAAATAATACCGTCTGCATTTCATTTAGACATCACTGGCTTTTTAGGATAATTTTCAATAGCAACCTATTAAAGTGAACACATAAACAGAATATATTTCGTACTCATTAATCTTGCAATTGTATCTATCTACCAGGTATAACAATTAATCTATACATGATTTATATGGCCCTAAAAATATTGCCGAACACTTATCAAGAATATAAATAAAGAAAATGAAGTGTATTATATATATCCAGGAACCAATATACTCCTAATGAACAAAACACTAAGTCACCGAGAAACAAAACCTTTTATAGACTTGCTCTATACTCTATTTCTTTATAATATATACAATTTAAACGAAATTATAAAAACCAACCGTAATATACCTACAATAAATGTATGTAATTCAGCAAAGCTTTATAAAAATATTGTTACTATTTTTTGCAACTAAAATCAAGCATCTATGACGTCTAAATGGAACACAATAATATCTCAAATATTTTATATCAAGAGCCTAATTATATCTTCTCCACTATATATTTGTCAATGACATTCCAAACAAAGTAAAAAGTGTCACTTTAGTTTAAAAAAAATTTAAACACATGCCAAATAATCCGTTCTTTGAATTTTTTAGAAACCATTCACGGTTCCATCAGACTAGACGACAAAAATATACATTCAGCATAAAGACGCCTAGAAAATAAGATTCGAGTGTTGGTGAGGTGATATTATGAGTAATTTGTAAACCGATAATGCCCATAGCATTGCGTCCATATTCTAGGAAAATTCAGCTCAAATTCGTTATTTAAAATGATAATCGATAAAATTGAAACACTGCGAAGCTCCATGATGCCTCGTGTATAAGAAAATCATTCAATTATAACACGAGTATCACAACTAATACAACTTTACCTTCTCTCCCCTTAAATTAATATTTTATTTATAAAAAAATATTAAAGAGTCTAAATATTTATCTCATCAAAATTACTATAAATTATCCAATGTCTTTCCCAAGACATTAAGGGACGTACATTAAATATTGGTAGTTAAATCTGAACGCAATAATATTTCAGTCTTTTAATAAATTCAAATTGCATACACAATTTAATATTAAATACTGGGATATTTTAAATTCGTCATTATTTAAAGACTACTAATTAATAATGAGCTACTTTTAATATGAGAGTGCCCAAGGTTTTGATATTTTTAAAAAAATATAAAAAAAATGTATAATAGTAAAATTTAACCACGAAACATCTAGAATATAAACTACCTTGAAGACACCAACACCCGTTACTCATTATATTATTAAACAAAATAAAGTAAAATGTACACATGACACACAAAAAAAAATCCGATCAAATAAAAATAAACTCGAAACTAAAAAATTCCACTATACAAATTTAATAAGAATTATGCACATCCCTACAGTACCTATATAGCTCGTCACTAATGTTCTGAACTTGCGATGGTTCCCTTTTATTTCTGGCAGATCCACTGAATCAACAATTCATATCGTTATAATAATGTTCTATTATTATTATTATTTTAGGGAAATATTTAAAAATAATAACAATGGAAAAGTATCGCTCTATATTAGGAGATTTAATATATTGACTGCTAAAGTTACTTTGGACTACCCACATTTAAATAGAATGATAACATCTATCATAGCGCGACTGTGATTTTTGTATCTAGTGATTTTGGATTTTCACTAGGGCTGCCATCTTTTTTTGAAGAAAATATAGTATTTTTGTTTTTAAGCTGTAAAAATATAGTACTTTTGGGAAATTTAGGTGAAAAAAATTGTACTTATTAATTTTTCATCATTTATTATATATTTTATTTATTTCATTATTGCATTTTCCATGTGTTTTTATTACTATATTTTGCTTTGGCCAGCAAAGATCTCTTATTTTTTAAATAATCATAAGTATCTGAATAAAAAGCACGACAATTGAATTAGCGATGAAAATATAGTAGATTTCGTGCTATATAATTTTTCTATAATATATAGTACAATTGGCTAAAATATAGTACGCTACTATATATTATAGTACGGTTGGCAACCCTTATTTTGACTGTCATTTACAGTATTCTTATTTCATAGTCTTTACGACCAACAAGATGGCGCGTACGCGGAGTTATTTATTCGATGGAAAACTTTCTGAAGATTTATGATTTTGACGAACATTTACATTTTTATTATATTAACTTATAACTCTTCATAGAAGAAAACTGAAAACAATCTATTTTGATAGTAATCGGTAAAATGGAAACGTTACGTGGATCTGTAACGCTATGTAGATTAAAAATCATCCTAATTTTTATGTCGTCCTATACGAGCAAAACTTAAATACGCCCCTGAAGTTCGTGCAAGACATTGCACAGAACACAATAACACGGTAAATGTTACTTTCTACGTTCAAAAACTGGTAAATATTCTGTTTGTGAAATTAAGTATAAATGCATTTAGCAGTCGATATATAAATTCCGTAAGAAATAATAATTTAAAAGCGATACTTTTGAAAATTGAACATAATTCGAAAATACACATAGGCTATATTCACATGAACATATTGGATATGGGAATTTTAATTAATAACAACTAACATTAGGAATTAATTTATATTACACTATAAGACATTACCTATTTTTAAATAGCGTAATGAATCTATTAGCTAACTAATGAAGGGGATTTTAGAGAAGAGAAGATGTTATATTCATAGAAGAACAGTTCTAAGAATGACAATGGCGATGAAACAAAAATTTCTAATTTCTGTTAAAGCTTCGTAATTTTATTATTAACATTTCTAGAATACAGGTTTGTCGTAAACTCGAATTCAAAAGTTTTTATTCAAAATAAGTTGGATAACATTATTTGAAAGTCATACATATAAGTTAAAATTTAAATTTACTACCTTATTCTATGTACACCGCTTCACGACGTGTAATCAATGTTCAAGGAGAAGAAGCGGCAAGAAACTCATCAACAACACGTTAGCAAAAAAATCTTTTTCAAATATATCTGTATCTGACTTTTTTTTTAAATTATTTTTAACCGCCTTCGAAAAAAGGAGGAGGTTCTCAATAATTCGTCGGGATCTTTTTTTTTGTTATTTTTTAAGTAATAACCGACATATCTTATTCAGCTATATCATCAAGTGTGGTAATGTGCAAGCGAGATAGCGTACTTCATTTAAGTAAATATTTAAAAAATATACTGATTTGATATACATATTTTTTAAATAACATAACGTTTGTTGATTTTCTATATAAAGATGGAAAACATGTATGACTTGCAACGCTCTCTGGTCGACAGGCCTCATCCATAAATTACGTCACACTTTAAGGGGGTCGACGAAGTATGACAAGGGGTGGGGGGGGATCCTAATTTCATGACATCACATTTCAAATTCTAATATACTAAAGCTTTAAAACAACAAAATTATAAATATTTCCAACTCTATCTACTCGTATGTATCAGTGGTGTTTCACTTATTTTAAAAAATGAGTGTGTGTGCATTTCACTCGCAGTAGAAGTGAAACAAGTGTGTGACAAGGGGTGGGAGGGATTCTAAATGTCTTGACGTCACTTTTCATATATCGTTGAAATTTGAAATACTTTTTTTTTCTATAAATAAGGTATTTAAAAAGAAATACCTTATTAATATTACCATCTAATCTAAGAATATTAATAAGTAATTTAAATATAACCTAAATTAACTAAAAGTATTATTACTAAGAATGTGTCCATTAACACTTTTTTTATTGTCTCTATTAAGGCCAAGACACTTTGTTCATGTGTTCTTTATTAATAGCTAGCACATTACACTTCACTTTTGTTTTGTTCATACCACTAGTTCAAATGGTTTTGTCGTTTTGAGCCTTCTCTTCTGAAATACTGACGAAGGATTTCAAAACATTTCCAACTCTATCTGTATGAGCATAGTGTTTAAATTATTAAATATAATGTATCTATCTCGTTCTCTCGCAGGCTTAGTTCTATATATTTATGTGGTTATCTCTTTATATTATTTAATATTATTCTTATAGTATCATTCTAAAGACGTTTAACTTATATAATTCAAATGGAAATAAAACTAATTACGAAACTGCTGTTATATTTTATTGATGTAATATTGGAAATTATGTAATGTCTGACTAGGGAGGGAGGAGTGGAAAAATAATGAAATTCGTGTGACGTAATTTGTGGATGGACCCACAAAAGCAATTTAGAATTTTGAGTGTCTCTTCAGAATTATATTTTTTATCACACAATTGTCATTCCTAGTACTTCTTTTCCATTTTATTATTGAAAAAATTGTAGTAACTTTGTTCATATACAAATAAAATTATCTATCTATGATTTCAAAATAAACGAAAAAATTGCTATTTACATGATGCCTAATCCCAAATAACCATATTTAGATTTCGTTTTTTTTAATGCACGAGTTCAGGAAACGGCCCACTTGATGGAAAGCGGTTACCATCGCCTATGGACATTTGCAACACCAAAGCTACAAATGCGCTGCTGTTCTCTCAACGGAGACTGGACTCTATCTGTATGTCAGTCTGTCTGATGCTCGGGCGTCACCTACGATAATGTCAATGTTATTGACTGTGGCCAAATGCGTTTTATTAACAGGGTTAAATAATGCCGTTAACGACTATTCGTTAGACGACAATAACGTATGTATATACACTAATGTGGCTATCGCTTCATCTGCTTAAAATGGTCAACAACTATAGCACTATCCCAGATGAAGCAGTAGCATATCGTCTCGAATAGACTTTTGAATGGTTCAACTGACTATATTAAAAAATTTTAAGAATTAGATTACTGGCCAAGTGGTAGGGCATTTGCCCGACTGGATGGCTACCACCCCTGCTTTAAAGTATGTCGCCATAATAACCTTGAGTTGTGTTCCGGCATTGGTGACCAGGTTCCAGTCTCCCTTAAGAGAACAGCAGCGCGTTTGTAGCACCTTTGGTGTTGCAAATGTCCATAGGCGATGGTAACCGCTTTCCATCAAGTGGGCCGTCTGCCTGTCTGCTGAACTCCTGCTAAAAAACAATCGTGTATGTTCCAGCCGTTCATTTGCTTTTCTGAAAGACGATGGTGGTGTGTCTCTTTTACTTATATTAGACGGATGAATCAAATTGAAATTTCCATTGAAAGGATGACGGAAATACGGTATTCAATAACATTGAATGCCTCAAGTTTGGTTGATTCATCCAAATAGAAACATATAAATGAACCTTCTAATATCGTCATAACGACATTTGTGTATACAGGTATCAATATATAAAAGAGCGGACAAACATACAAAAATACTCCTAAAATACAAATATGTTTTTAGTATGAACAAAGTTACTCAAAATTTTATTTGAAAAAAATAATAGTAAGAATTTTAAAATAGAAGAGCACTTACACGAAGGTATCTTTTTGAACACAGTCTTGGCCATGAAATCGAGAAATCTCTGAGCATAGAAGCTTGGTCTGTGCACTGAGACGGTGTCCTAGAAATAACAAAAACAATATTAATAATACTTATAAATATTCAGCTAGATATAATAATCTTACGTAACTCACCCCATCTTAGCTAACTCACCCCATCTTAGCTAACTCACCCCGTCTTAGCTAACGCACCCAATATTAATAATAGTTAATCGATATTCAGCGTGATATAATAATCTTACGTAACTCGCCCCATCTTAGCTATCTCACCCCGTCTTAGCTAACGCACCCAATATTAATAATATTTAATCGATATTCAGCAAGATACAATAATCTTACGTAACTCGCCTCATCTTAACTAACTCACCCCATCTTAGCTAAATGACCCCATCTTACATAACTTACCCATCTTAGCTAACTTCCACTTTAGGTAACTCACCCCGTCATGTATCATGCTTTTCCACGTGTGCTCCAGTTTCTTGCGCAGACGATAGGATTGCAGTATGTCGATTATGCCCAGGAAAAGTAGGAGACGCTCCCCGCGAGCGTTACGAGCGGGTATACCCCCGGGACTGTAATAGTATTTGAATCAATTTAGTTTTTGGCCGGGACCTTGAAGGGTGTATTATATGTACTGTGCTTTTTATTTTAACAAAAATAAATAACAAGAAAGTTACATACAAACATGTAACTTGTAACATATTGATTTTCACAAAATTGTAAATTCGACAATGCATACACTTAAATAATCGATTAGTGAAAACTTAACACAAGTAGGTATAATATTCTCTAAAGTTATCGTATACACAATAAAACTACGTTTCAACTTAAGAGTTACATTAAATTAACTTACTTTAAATTAGATTAGGCTCCCAAAGAGTAGTACAATAAGCATAACCAAAATTTAAACTAAATAATTCATATGAACAAGTTGGCGGTAGGCTAAATAAAACTTTTGCAATACTCATTGACACTTGATATCTTTGTCGTCCTTGATCACACGTGATAGCAGAAGTGCATAGATAGTAATGGTACATACTTTGATTAAATAAATATATTATATTTAAGAAAAATCTACTTTATATTCCTTCTTTACGAAACGCCAATTTTATATGTACAGACCTAATATTTTTCTTCCACGGTAAAAATAAATGGGCAAACAGAAAACTCACGGTACATCCTCCTCTTCGTCTATGGGTTCGCTCTCAGCCTGAATGCTCTCCATTGCAGTGGAATGCGCTACCAACCGTTGGCGATTTATCGATCTGCAATATATATTTAATAATATGAATATATATACAAAACACTTCGTGTAATACTAACTCGCCCCATCTAAGCTAACTTACCCCGTCTTAGCTTATTCAACCAGTTGTATATAACTGCGTGTATTCTAAAACCGACAATTAACTAATAAAATAAAATAAAAATTTGAATCATCTCAAATAGAATAATAATTAAATAACGTTTATTTAATTATTACATCATTTATGGCCTGGGTGTCTGGGATAGGGTAATCGGCAGTACAATTTCAAAACTTAGCAATTGGCTTGTTTTTGAAGTGAATGTTTGTACATTTACTGATGTACTGTGCTTGCCAAAACATGTAGACTGTGTCGAAATATGATACCGCTCCCAATAAGCATAATAAATAATTTTGAAATGGTTATACAATTTATGCCATTTTTTTGTGTTCTAAAATTTCGTGGGCTGCACTTGCAAGCTTTAGAAAATGATGCACGTTTTGTATTACACGTAACACAAGATTAAATTTATGACTCTGGGTTGTAAAATATGTCTATTTTATTTGGCACTTATTATTTATTAAATATATTTATCATGCATACACAATCACACACATTCGATAATTGCATGCAATGCGTGAGTCAATTGACTGTAAGTCTGTAACGCATGATATAGTACGCGCAACACTTAAATGCGCTTCGAATGAAGTTAGTTCCTTTAGTTTGGCGCAGGATCTAGTCGAATGTAAACGTTTATAACGCTTTACGGAGCGTTGTGCGAAAGAGATGGCATGAGAATCCGGGTGACGGCCGAGCGAAAGGGCAACACCTTCACCTCTCAGCTCTGTTTGTCAACCTTATAAATATGTTCTGCGCATGACGCGTACTAACTTCAAAGACGCAATTAAGTTTTGCTCGTACTATACAAAATCATTATTATAGTTGAAGATTAATTTGTTTAATGAATGAGTAAACAAAGTATTTGCACCCAGAGAGTTTAAAATGTGATACAACGGTTGTGTAAAGATTAAAAAAGTATTGGTTAAATAGTGAACACTTGTTTTCATACATATTTATTAGCTTAATATATTTTATCTATCTATAATATAATAAATTTGTTGGCGGTATCTAGTTTGTATTATACAAAGAATGTAAAAAAAACAGGGGTTAATCCAGATCAGCAGATTTTGGAAAACGCAACTTAGAACTATTGTCTCTGGTAGAGCATCACGTGAAAACTACAGAACAAATTCAAATGAAACTTGACACAGAACTAACTTATATCCCAGGTCGACACTTAGGATAATTTTTATCCCGATAATAACGTCGTACTTTTCCGATGCCGCCGGTGCAATTCAATAACAAACACGTCGTCGTGGGAACGAGAATGAAACATCGCTGGTATTACCAGTTTTAAAACCTGTTATACTAAAATGTTCATTAATTTAATTACAACATAAACTCTCTGAGCGCGGATATATTTGTATCAACGTTTGATCAAAGCACAAAATAACAATATTAGATCACATGACACAAGAGAACAGGTTAGTGCAATAAGTGTACAGTATTTTTAATGCACTTTTTGAAGTAATGTTATAAAATGTAGTACAATTTTGTGATGTAAAGATGACTTGTTATCCGAAATCATAGGTGATTGCTTCGTAAAATTTGTGGTGATTTCAGATTTTAGATGTATCAAAAGGATGGGAGAGGATCACAGCGTGAGGAAGGCATATTTTGGGCGCCGGTAGGTCGCCCGTCCAAAATATCACAGAGGCGACAAGACAATTCACAGGTGGTAGGGTTTGTATATATAGGGTACACTACTATTTATTTATTAACAAACTAAATTACTGTACGAGTGCTGGTTTAGCAACCGACTTTTGTTGTCCTTCCTATACTCCATCCAAAGGTTGTCTGGAAGACCTCGGCCATGGGCGATTACACCGCCGATTTTACTTGTATAATTTTCTTGATTTTATGTAGAATTTTTGTACAATAAAGTATATTCTATTCTATTCCACTTGCTTGCGGACGTTACAATCATAAACTCTAGTGGAACGGATTATGGGGCTTTGATGTCATAAACGACGAAATACACAAATGTCATTTGGTTGATTTGGAATTCGGGCCTATTTCAATGTCAAGACATAGGGAGAATTAGTGCTCTGTGGTCAACGCCCACATCGACCCACCTCTTGACATGGGTCGTTGTGAGCGTTGTGTGATCGAAAATGATGACGTCATTAGTGACGTTTTCACCCCGACCATAACGACCGCGGTCGCCATGTGGAACGGCTGACTGAGTGGGTTCCCGGATGGTTTAAATTCGCAATTAGAACCGGTAGGTGGCGCTGAGATTGGATTCTAGAATCCTCCTGATCACCTAAACCGATTTTGGTGATTTTGTTTTTGTGTCATGGAACAGAGGCTTTTGGAAATTCAGAAAATAGGCGGTACGAAGTTCACCGGATCAGCTAGTACCATAATTATACTCGTACACCTTCTTACCTAAGAAACCACCACAAAATCTCACGAAGCTCTAAATAATTAGTTATATTAGACAGATTAATAAAAAATGTATAGATAATCATATAAATCGTACTGTGTCCTTTTCACTTGTGCCCCGAAATCCTCCCTTGTTTGGCCTGATCTGAAATATTGCATCACATACAAAATACACAAAACACATACATGAATGAAAAACACAATATCCATTGCATAATTAATGTACACAACAGTTAGATAAATCGCAAAAAACATACAAAAATCATATAACACACAATACAAAATACATCGAGGGTATCTTAGAAAACACGTTGTTGGAGTTGGTGACAAAATTCCCGCCGCTTCAAGAGTTTTGTTTTGGACAAAAACGGAATCTGGAACCCTTCGTTCCTTCGAGTTCAATGGATTGAAAAAAACACCTGTACACAGATGTTCGGTGCCCTAGGTAAGGTAACGTACCCATAATACGAGACCTGTTCAGGGCGAGGAGGCCCCGGGGGGGGGGGAGTGTTTAGGAAGTCGGGAAGATGTTTTAGGTTTTTAAAATTCCACGCTTGCTCACATTAAGATGTGACCAAGCGTGATAGAGATGTCGTCGACTGATCTGCTGCTGCGAGCTATAGAAGTTGTAGCATCTATAAGTTTATAGCGGAAGTTCAAAATGACGAAAGGGGGAAAAAACGAAGAGAGAAATTATTTTTGACACGGAAATGGATTTTAAGACGTGACCAAATGGGTGCATCAAATAATTTTTCTTCGTGAAGTCGAAGAGGAAGATAAAAACACGTTTAAAAATCATTTGAGATTAAACAACGCAAAATTTTTAGTTGTCGCCATTTTGTTTTCATAAAAGTGATCCGAGTGAGGTCGAAAAATAGAGCATAGTCCGAGTGTACTCGGATTAGATGTCGGCGTCCGAGTACGCTCGGATTAGGTGTTTACATAATACGAGTGTCGTCCGAGTAGACATCCGAGTGCACTCAGTCCGAGCCAACTCCTATTGTGAAAACGCGGCTTAAAGACAGGCCGCCTAGCAACAGGAAATTGTATTCTTTCTCCGTTCCTGCACGGATAAAAATATTCAAATATGACACTCCGCGTTTAGAGCTTTTCAAATTACTTATGTTTAAGTGATGACCAGAAACGCGACAAACGGAGTTACAATAGACAAATATGAACGAAAAAATATTTTTTTTTTCTTTGTGTTTGCAAAAAGTGATTTAATACTATATTAATTATGAGGTATACGAAAACTAGAGGGGAAGGGGGGGGGGGGAATGAGGTCTTGGCATATACTGTAAGAAAAAAGGGGTCACATAGTACGGGTACGTTCCCTAAGGAAGGTAAAGTGAACCACTCACCTGGTCCGGTTGAGTCCGCTCCTCTTGGAGTCCCCTTCGGCGTCGTCTCCGTCGCTCTGGCCGGAGTCGGTCCGTTTCCTGGCCTCGGTCTTCTCGCGCTGGGCTTCGTCTAGGTTGTGTATGCCAACGAGGAGAGAATAGTCCATGATCTGCAATGGTTCAAATTTTTTTGGATTTCGTGGCTGCCAGTCAGGTAGTAGGATATTTGCCCTGCTGCCTTAACAACCTTGAATTGTTTCCGGCTTTAGTGGGCAGGCTCCAGCTCGGCTCACTTCAAAGACAGTCAGCACATTGATAGCGCTTTGGTGTTACGAACGGCCTGCCTGTCTGCTGAACTCATACAATAAATAAAAAGTTTGTCGCATGTCACAGTGATTACCTCCACTTTAGCCATGCTACATTTATTCTTCTTCTTACATCCTTCTCTATATCACAATTACTCTGCAGTAGTGAACGAAGGTATCTGAATTTGGGGTTACATGGTAGTCTGCCTGATTGTAATTTAAGAGGCGGGTGATTGATTGTAGTTTAAGAGGCTGATGGTAGTTTAAGAGGCTGGTGGTTGATTGTAGTTTAAGAGACGGGTGGCTAATTGCAGTTTAAGAGGCGGATGGCTGATTGTAGTTTAAGAGGTGGATGGCTAATTGTAGTTTAAGAGGCGGATGGCCGATTGTAGTTCAATAGGTGGGTGGCTGATTGTAGTTTAAGAGGCTGGTGGTTGATTGTAGTTCAAGAGGCGTGTGGCTAATTGCAGTTCAAGAGGCGGGTGGCAGATTATAGTTTAATATCCGAGTGGCTGATTATAGTTTATTAGGCGGATGGCTGATTGTAGTTTAAGAGGCGGGCGGCAAATTGCAGTTCAAGAGGCGGGTGGCTGATTGTAGTTTAAGAGGCGGATGGCTGATTGTAGTTTAAGAGACAGGTGGCTCATTGTAGTTTAAGAGGCGGATGGCTGATTGTAGTTTAAGAGACAGGTGGCTCATTGTAGTTTAAGAGGCGGATGGGTGATTGTAGTTTAAGAGGTGGATGGCTAATTGTAGTTTAAGAGGCGGATGGCCGATTGTAGTTCAATAGGCGGGTGGCTGATTGTAGTTTAAGAGGCGGATGGCTGATTGTAGTTTAAGAGGCGGATGGCTGATTGTAGTTTAAGAGGTGGATGGAGGATGGTTTAAAATACCACTCACCTTGAAGCTCTCGAGCACCCTGCAATCCCGCTGCATGGTCTTGATAAGCGCGTTGTATGTGTCCGCCTCTAAGAACAGACCCTCTGTATTGTGCTCCATGAAATCCAAATCCTTGTAGGTCGGTGAGTTTTTTTGCCGTTCCGTTTTACTTGCCTGTTAATAATGAATTAGTTAATTCATTGACGCTTATTCAATGTCTGTCCACTCCAGGAATGGGCCCAAAATATGACATAATAAAATAAGTGGAAACTTAAAAGGCCAACCATAAATTACGCCACGAGGTTGGGGGATGTATCTATCATATTGTGCCGACCGAGGGTAGAACTTCCCGACAGCGTAAGCCGGTCTCAAGACTTTTAAAAAACGAAGAAGAAGATAGAAGATTCTGGACGGAAAAGACAAGGACGGATATATTTTAGAAAGGAATAGACGATGAACAAATGTTCTAGAATAGAAAGTTCCGGAAGGAAAAGAAAGAGATAGATAGATGTTTCGAAAGGGGCATATAGTAAATAAAAGAATAACGAAATTATGGGTTCCAGAAAATTCTTCCGGGTATATAAGCAGCGTAAGGCGCGCCTACCGGGCAGTTTAGAATTGAGTTCAGTTCAAGACGGCGAAGCAACAAGTGTGATACGAAAGAGTTGGAAGAAAAGTTTATTAGAAGACAGTGACGAGTTAAGTGGTGAACTTAGTGACAAGTTTAGTGGACAGTTAAGTAAAGGAGGTGTGTAGCGTAGTTCGAGAGAAGAACCAAAAGCGAGCTATACGCGGTGATATTGGAGCTGAGCACTGCAGTAGCAAGAGGTGGTCTACGCAATATCGGCGACGGTATTGTGACTGAGACACCTTAACGTCGGGACAGTGCATCGTTAGTCGTGTGTATAGGGGCAGCCCTGCGGAGAGGTATTATGCGCGGCTGTGTGAGTCAATAAAAAGCGTTTAGTTAAAAGCTGGTGTTTTCTTCCAATCCTCAGTGCGTACCCCTGCTCGCACGTAACAGTGTATTTAATTAAATTACGGAACTGCTGTACTAAATTCAATATTTTTAATTAAAATTTTTAAATTATGCTTGCACAGTCTCTTTTGTTACCCATTTTAGATTCCGCTGACGCCTGCTATCTTGACTTAACCGTAGAACAGCTAAATAAACTTGAGCGACTTCAGAATTTTTGTATTAGGTTCATATTTGGCTTGTGAATATATGACCATGTTTCTGAATTGTGAGTGAAAAACTCAAGTAGCTCCCTATTCGCTTTCGCCGGAATACTCACATTCTCACATTACTTTATAACATATTGTTTACTCCTAGTAGTCCTCCCTACCTTAAGGAACGTTTTGAATTCCTTCGCCTTTCTACTTCCCACAATTTGCGCACTCATACGTATCATACCACTCACTACACCTGCACACACTTCATCCTTTTATGATAACTCTTTTACAGTGCAGGCTGTCAAACTTTGCCTCTTACTGTCAGAGAGGCCAAAACATCGCCTACATTTAAGAACGCACTCAGAAAACACTACTTTTCCTTAAATAATTATGCCTAATTCTTATATTATAGACTATTAAATATATATGTATGTAAGTATTTAATTTATAAATTATGTAGTTTAAGTATGTTTATTTATGATATTTGATATTTAATGATCTGCACCACCTACATCGCCAGATTAAATTAAATAATTCCTTAAGTTAGGTTGCCTGGAAGAGATAGCTTTCAGCGATAAGGCCGCCTTTTGTTTCTACCATGACAATATTGTAATTGTTTATTTTGAAACTGTATATTTGGTGAGCAATAAAGTGTTATCTATCTATCTATTTTTTTGATGTAAAATTGCAAAACATGTGATGAGACACTAGGGAGGAAGGAGTCTCCCGGCTGTGAAAGGACGGGGAAGCTAAAAAAAGTTCGTGTGATGCAATTTGTGGGTGGCCCTTTTAGTAGAATACGAAGTTTTGAAACTATCGCAATGGGATCGTACTTTGAATATGTTCGCAAATGCAAGACATTGAAATGGTAGAATTTGGTCCCTAGAACGAGTACAGATGATACCAGTGTTATTTACCTTTCTCTTGTAGGTAGATCCCTTCAGATCGTACTTCTGGTGCAACTTGACCGAGGACGGCAGTATATTGTTCATTGCAACCAACCGCACGTTCTTACTATTACATTGGTAGCAGTACAATCCGAAGAACTTTGGCAGTAACGTGCGGGGGTTCTGGGAAAAAAACAATCAAAGTACACAATGGTAGATTTGTTACACAAGAGGTGACTGTGACCTACTTAGTCATGAGAAGCATTGACGTTCGTACGTTAGATATAAGTTTGAGTGCCTAAATAGGCCCTTCACCAGAGGTCAACACTCTGCTTTTCATTTCGAATATGAGGAAAGTAAATAAAAACCGCTTTCCATCAAGTGGCCCGTCTGCCTGTCTGCTGAACTCCTTCCTGCTTTAAAAAAAAAGACAGATAGACGGTCCACACGATGAAAAGCGGTTACCATCGCCTATGGACATTTGTAGCATAAAGGTGCTACCAATGAGCTGCCGCTCTCTAAAACAAGACTGGAACCTGGCCACTAATGCTGGAACACAACCCGAGGTTGTTATGGCAGCATTCTGTAGACCAGGGGTGACAAAGACCGTGAATCCAGACAGGCAAATGCCCTACCACCTGGCTGTGGGGTGTTTTCTCGCCTCTTACGACAAGCCGCCCCAACGCAGGAAATAGTATTCTCCGTTCCTGCGCGGATCCCATCCCATCACCTCTATCCTATACTGAAGGCTGGTAGCGTGTTAGCTTAACCTCTGATGTTGTACGTAACTGGTTCGTACTTGTGGGTTCATTTTTGTCTCTCTATAAGGCGAAAAGGTGATTAGGATTGCAAACAGAAACGACGCCATCGAATATAAAAACGGTAGAGGAAGTTTTTTAATTTTTTAAACATTCATACTTATCACACATGTCAAATTTGACAACCAACAAGTTACATATACACTCCCGCGTAATGGAGGCGCCTGATATTCGCGTCGGTAACACATAAGTTAAGCAGTCTGCACATTTACCCGCTTCGCAATTTAAAATTAAATGTATAGACGGACGGACATAAAAATTGCATAGGGGGTCCGGTCCCATGGTTATTCAAAACCTAAAATAGCAAAAGCCTATTGGCCACTCGAAACGAACGAGAGATTACCTGATCGAGGTTCAAGTAGTACCCTGGCAGAAGCTTCTGGAGAAACTCCCCTTCCTTGTGCTGTACCGTCTTTATGATGAACTCGTCGTCGTTTGTCAGATAGAAGATGCTCCCGGACGCCCCCGGATTGCTCAACTCCCGCAAGGGAGCGCTGCACATCGACATCTGGAAGACAAAGAGAACATTCCTTTTAGGAACTAGAACTGTGCGCAGCGGCTCACTACAAAGAAAAGAGAGATGAACCTCTTTCGCTCAGAAGAACTGTATCACTCATTTAGTTCTATAGCTCAGTTGGAAAATAGAATAAAAATTGGAACATCACATCCCACTTAAGTTTTTTTCAATAGCCGAAAGTTAAATAGATAACTTTTTATTGTAAACCAAAGCGTAGTAGAAAAATACGAAAGATAGTACAAAGGGCGGCCTAGTCGCTAAAAAGCGACTTGCCATCCTTGATAGGAATTGATCGATATAATTTAATACTACAAGTAATAAATAGACACAGTACAGAGCTAGAACGAGTCTAGAACTCCGAATGACCTGGGTTTAGCTTGTTCAAGAGCCGAAAGAGGTAGAGCGAGCCATTTTGTGACATAAATGGCAAAGTTGTAGACCATACTACCACTTGTGTAAACAAAATATTTTTCATCTTAATCCAAAAGAAATAAAGATTATTATAGAATACATTATACTAGTGGTGGCCCGTTGTCGAAATTCGACCATAATAATTTGTTGTAAAAGAATATACTTCTATAAGATATCCCCAAGGCTACTCTGTTAATTTGACTTTAACTGTAAACAAAAGAGTATATAATATATGCGTGTGTGTGTCAAATCCATGGTATAAGTGTAATGTTTTTTTTTATTGTTTCTTTTTTTATCGCAGGAGTTCAGCAGACATGCAAACGGCCCACTTGATGGAAAGCGGTTACCATCGCCTATGAACATTTGCAACACCAAAGGTACTATAACTGCGCTGCTGTTCTTTAAAGGGAGACTGGAACCTGGTCACTAATGCCGGAACACACCTCAAGGTTATGCCAACTTACATACTTTAGACCAGGGGTGGTGGCTATCCAGTCGGACAAATGTCCAAAGTACAAAGTTTTTGCGTCACGTATTAATTCGTAATTATAGATATTATTGTTTATTTAAATTTTTAAACTGTTATTGAAATCTGATTAATAACATTATAAATATAATAAAAAAAACAAAGTTATATTAATTTTTCGTATATATGTCTAATTTCGAGATTTTTCAACGTACAGAAGATATAATTTGTAATCCAGAGCGAACAAAATTACATGTACAGCTAGTTTACATAAATAATTATTATAAAAGCATAACCAGTCAGTCATTCTATTTGATTCCGCAATCTTTTGGGATATCCCCCAATGCGATTTTCCCTTTTTTTTCAAGCGACAACTCTTTGGTTGAATTAAAAATGGCTTTATTTAGATAGCGATTAAGTGTATTTAGATGTATTGTAGTGTTTATTTAAATTAAGAGTCGGAATTATTATGTATATTATGTTAGTAGCATCAAGTCATGAAAAAAAATTAGCACTATTAAGGTGGCGTGGACATATTATGAGGTAAGAAAGTTATGCAACAAAAAGAATGTTAAAATGGACGATTAATAGATATAAGAGTAAGGACCAAAAAAGAGATGGATGGATTTCGTGAAGGATATGATGATTTATAGTATGACAGCGGACGTATGCCAAAATAGAGCAGTATGTAAGAAATGGACATACCACATAGCGCCTACCTCAAATTATTGGGAGAAATCACCAAGAAATCATCAGGCTATACACCGAACAGATCTCTAATATATCTGAACGCTGTTGGAGCATACATGAAGTAACTCATCAAGAAATAATCAGGCTGTATACCGAACAGATCCCTAAAGTATCTGAACACTATTGAGGTATACATGAAATAACTCACCAAGAAAACATCTGACTGTATACCGAATAGATCTTTAAAGTACCTGAACGCTATTGGGGCGTAGATCAAATAACTCACCAAGAATTATTAGACTGTATACATAATAATCTCTAAAGTATCTGAACACTATTGAGGCGTACATGAAATAACTTACCAAAAAAACATCTCATTGTATACCGAATAAATCTCTAAAGTACCTGAACGCTATTGGGTCATACATGACTTAACTCACCAAGAATTATCAGGCTGTATACTGAATAGATCCCTAAAGTATCTGAACACTATTGAGGCGTAGATCAAATAACTCACCAAGAATTATCAGGCTGTATAGCGAATAGATCTTTAAGGTACCTGAACGCTATTGGGGCGTAGATCAAATAACTCCCCAAGAATTATCAGGCTGTATACCGATAAGATCTCTAAAGTATCTGAACGCTATTGAAGCGTACATGAAATTTGTATACTCACCAAAAAATCATCAGGCTGTATACCGAACAGATCTCTAAAGTATCTGAACGCTATCGGGGCGTACGTCTTGAACTTGAACTCGGAGTAATGATGCGCCGGTGTGTGATTGGAGCCCTCGTGCGGGAAGTTCGTGGTTTCGACCGTCATGAAGTCCTGCATCAGGAGATCGCGCTCCGGTTTCGAAGCGAGGCCACCGATCGCGTGCTGAATGCCTGACAAAAAATCAAAACATATTATAATAGTGAGTCAGCTAACTTAGTATTTTCATATCTTTAAGTTTTCCTCTCTACTTCGCGCGGTCTTCCGCATCTCTAATTCTTAAACAATTGGTGTGCGTATCACCTATCAGGACGTCAAGCTAACATTTCTTGAGTTTACCCCTTCTTTTTTTTATTAGGGGAAAAGCCAAATGAGGACTGCACACCCAAGTAACAACCAACCACGTCCTTTGCCTACGGGAAAATGGAAGCGAGACTAACTACGCGTGCCCTGGCAGGGGGGGCTCTTCTACGCCAGAGGAATTATATCGGCATCGTCCCTCTCAAGTCCTACGTGGAGCGGTTTGTAACTAGCTTCACGGAAGGAGAGATGACCGCACGTGGAAGACGGCGCGCACTATTCTCACTAGGGCGAGGGGGGTTTGGGGCTTGTTATTCTCCACAAGGGCGACTTCCAGCCTCTAAAGGTTATACCTTTAGGTGCCGGGAGTTGCCGCTGGGGTACCGGAAGACGTATAGACGTACGGGCCGGCGGAGTTTATTACCCTTGCCGGAGGAGGCATAAATAGACATTTGTTTCTATGGGGTCTTTCATTATTACTAGACACTTTCTCTTAATAACTTGATTTGTTAATATATCCTTTCTTTAATATGGACGGAGATGTCTTGATACTTATGACTTCATAAGTTTATACGCTCGAACAAAATCTACGAACCTACGAAATTTTTATATTTTTAATATATACTTATTTCGCGATACAGCGTATTGCGTAGCGCCATCTAGCCATGTAATGCTGATATTAGACAGATCAATGAAATTGAATTAATTTGGTTGAAAGGCACAGCACTGAAAGGACAGAATGGTATTCAATGTCATTGAATGATTCAAGTTTATATTTATGTGGGGTCACTCACTTCGGCTGATTCAATCATATTGAAAGGCAGAAATGAACCGTCCATTGAGGTATAACATGTTATATGTTCTAAGGAACCATCTAATATCGGCTTAGGAGATCTTTAGAATCTTTTTTTTTATGGAAGTATAGGTTTACGTTTGACCACTGTCTCACCTGATGTTAAGTGATGACGCAGTTTAGGATGGAGCACGCTTACCTAGAACTTGAAGATACCTATTCACTCGTGACTTGAAGACTTCAAGATTGTATTTGTCAGGAAAATCAAATTCCGGCAAATTATTCCACTCTTCGGCAGTGCGCACCACAAAAGATGTAGCCAAACGCTTGGTTCTAACTGGTGGTGTTTCCACCATGTTACGGTGGCGCAAACCGGTCCGTCTGGTTGTCCGATGGCAAAAAGGGGATGAAGGAATCAGCTCGTGCAATTCTAAGGAACATGTCTTCACTAAGCCTTTGTCTGTCCTTACAGTTATTCTATTCTTTACAAATACAATAGAGTTAACAGAATGTACAAGAGCCCAAGTTACAGGTTAGTTCAATCAAAGTAAGTTAACCATATAACTGTTATATTGCATGATAGTAAGTGTTAAAATATGTAAATGATTAACAATTACCGGTAATTTATCGCGGGTTCGTAACACTTCCTGTTGGGAAGTTATCGAGTTCCAAGGCTCTATTGCAATGTCAAGTATACATTAAACATCTGAATAATTTTCTTCGTTTACCGATCTTCTACTAATATATAAAGCTGAAGAGTTTGTTTGTTTGCTTGAACGCGTAATCTCAGGAATGGTCTGATTTGAAATAAAAACATCAGTGCTAGATAGCCCATTCATCGAGGAAGGCTATATATCGCACCCATTTTGAATCATTGGATTTAAATATCTATTACATAAGAAATAAGGTTCACAATTAAATAACTTGAACTTTTAATTAGGTCTCTATAATTCTAAGGGCGCGATATATCATCACCCTAAGACCAATAGGAGCGGAGCACCAATGAAAAATGTTTCAAAATCGGGGGATATTTTAACTTACTTTTTTTTACTATTCCACGCGGACGAAGTAGCGGGCAGAAGCTAGTCTATACATAACCATATTAGAGTATACAATAATTTTTTCGACAATGTTTTCTTTATTTGCTCTAAAAACAACAACAAAATAAGCTTGAACTACATACATCAAAACCATCATTTAGTTGTATTATAATTTTTCAGAGATGTAGGTATGTACGTCCATAACTTAAGAACGATTTACCGATTTTGATGACATTTTTTGCGTGTTTGAGTGGGTCTCCGGATTTTCTATTTAGAGACACAAATGGAACCGCCAGGTGCACCCTTACACAGGTTATAGGATCCTCCTAATCACCTGAAGCGATGATGATTTTTTTGCGTGTTTGAGTGGGTCCCCGGATGGGTTAGGTTCACAATTGGAACCGGTACGCGGCGCTGGATCGGGTCCTAGATTTTATTTTTTCAGGACAGGACCACATCTGCCGGGAACTCTAGTCTTTAATATAATAAATCTGCAAATGGTTCGATTTTGTACAATGCGTTTAAAATTTTGAAAAAAGTCAGGGGGGGTCGGTTATATTCGAACCATTTGATTCCGAAAATGTATGACGAATTTTTGTCCGTCTTGTCTCTGTTAGAGCATCACATGATTACTACTGAAAGGATTTCAATGAAATTCGAAACGGAGCTAACGGGGCGTAACTTAAGGATACTTTTTATCTCGATAAATGTTCGTCGTTTCCGTGGGATAGACGAAAATAACGATAAAAGATGGCACTGCGATCGCATCTTTTTCGAAAACTAATGAACGTATATGAAACACGACATAAGACTGGTTTATAACCCGAATTAACACTTAGGATACTTTTACTTCAATAAATGACGTAGTTTACTTGGAGTAGACGAATTAGCAGAATAGCTACGCTGCGATTACGATGTAGACGACCATCGCTGTAATTCAATAACAAATACGTTGTCAGGTTGCCCACATTCATTACGTATTGCTTCAAATCAGGTCGGCTGCGACTTTCCTTTATGTTTTGCTGTGCATTTGTCTCCACTATATTTAATTAATTTCTTTGTTATTGTAGTAAATTCAACAAGAAACTTATGTATTGAAGATTAATATATATAAAACACCTCATGTTTTACCGGTTTTTTTTTTATGTACGTAACATACAGCTAGCTACCTAGTTTCGTGTCGACCTAACCAAGTCGAGCACTTACATTCGTCTACTCGTTTATAAAAACCAACTTACCGCACTAGTATCATAAATAAATATATTTAAAACATTCTCACTGGTTTAAAAATCAGAACCAGTCGTTTCTAAGGAAAATAACTGTGACAAATAAAGACTTAGAGACTCGATGAATACATGAAGGTTCCGTTTTTACCAAAATGGCTAAGGAACGTCTAAAAATAATTAATTACAGAGAGTTAAAACAACGGCAACAATGCAAAGTTACGCCTCCTTTACACTCACGCAATGCCTGTCAAATAACAATGTATTACATGACAAAAACACGCATGACTAGCGTTTAACGTTAGCCACAGAAGGCTATTCGATGAGAACGCTGTCTCCTTGTGCGAGCGCGTAATGCATGCGAAGGAAGCGGAGTGGGAAGGTGAGGAGCGTTCGACCTTGCTCCGTTCGACAAAGGAGGGTGCACCGGCGCCGTAGGGTGTCCATCGCTCATCGGCCGCCGTGAGCTTCTCCTGTAGAAGAATTTCCACCCGCCTTATCCGCCACCTGCCTGTCCATTGAAGCGGAGCGGAGAAACTGAGAAATCCCTATTAATATTATAAATGCGAAAGTAACTACGTCTGTCTGTTCCGTTTTCACGGAAAAACTACTGGACCGATTTTGCTGAAACTAAGTATATAATATATTTTCGATACCGAGAATGAACATAGGAGGATACTTTTTATCCCGAAAAAGGGACAGTTTCCGGGATAAAAATATGTTCGATGTGATCGATGTGGTGGATATGGTCATAAGTACATATATGTAATTTCAATACCGACAATTGGCATAGATACTTTTCATCCGGGAGATGACATAGTTTGCGATATAAAATTAAGTGAATCTTCCGGGGTTACATAAAAATTTAATACAATGTAACCTGTAGTGTAACTTCTTTAAACAAGAGACATGCACTAGAGATTGACCCACGGCGCAGCCGCGGGGTAAACGCTAGTATTAACTAATAGGATTGGCTGCTTGTCTGTTTCTCCGCTTCGCAGCATCGTTGTTTTTCAATAGAAGGGCGGCCTTAGTGCCGTCGCGCCGTGTTCCGCGCGAGTTCATCTTTCCTCCCGTAAGGCAAGGCACAAACCGCCCCACAAAGGAATTGAGAAGCGAACACGCCGTGATTTGGTTCCTCCCAGCAGGGGATGAGGCCCATGGACAGGCGGGACCTGCGAGGACACGCGGAATTGGTCTAACTTACGCTAGCCCCGTAGCCCAGACATAAGGCTAAGGATGAAATACGGGGGATTATAGTAAGTATCCCAGCTCCGGTGGTGGGTAGCTCAAGCGGATCCCCCCCCCCCCCCCGCCCCATAAAAAATTATATTCGGTGACAATTATAGACACGATCTCATGCCGGCTGTACACTCTCCTAAAGGGACGGTGAGGCTGGGCGAGTGCAAAAGTGTACCGCGTACACAACTGCAACTGCAAAAGGACCGGTTTGCATAAATAGTATTAAGGTGAACTAATTCAATGACCAAATTGTACTAGAAAGGAGCGCTCGCTTGGATAACTGAATAAGCACAAGACTACACAGACTTTTGACGAGGAGGGAATAATAACCTTGAGCTAATCGTGTTTCGCACGGTGAGCGACAGTTGCGGTGGCCCACAATGACTTTGTTCAAACCAATATAATTACGCGTTTATTGAATTAAATCAACGGATTAATTAACCAGGATAAACTATTACTACAGTCGTTTTTCCTTTTATATTACGCAGACAAAATGTCTTTTTTCATTTGGGGACATAAAATAGAGAGGAACATCAATGATTTAATTATGTCTGTTTATAGACAAATGGGAAGTGAACAGCTGCAATGAAACGCAACGATGCTGTACCTACCATATATGGACTTTAAATATATATTTTTTACTGTCGAAAATGGATAAACCGACAGACAGAATAACTAATGTAAAGTGATTACCGTCACCTATGAACATTTGCAAAACCAGAGCCTTTAAGACGGGACTGGAGAACGAGATAGGAGGAACCGAATAGGGGAAATGAGATAGCGGTTATATGAATTTTCACGTCCTGTTTGAAAATTGTATTTTGTAGCGTTCTAAGAAAATCAAGACAGGGAGTTCATCCCACAGCACGCAAGAAGCGAGCACCGCGCACGGTGGACGTTTTCTTAGAGAGTTCTGCACTCTAATGTTCTATGGTAGCGTAACAAGATGTGTCAGTTGTTTATGACTCAAAACACCTTATCTGTAATTATATTAATAATTACAAACTAATTACAATAAGGAACATAAAATATGTTGTCTTGCAAATTACAAAGGGGATGGGGATTCATATTTTTTATTGTTGCAGTAGTTCAGCAGACAGGCAGACACGAGAGCCCACTTGATGGAAAGCAGTTACCATCGCCTATGAACATTTGCAACACCAAACGTGCTAAAAATACGCTGCTGCTCTCTTAAGGGACTGGAACCTGGTCACTAATGCCGGAACGCAACTCAAGGTTGTTATAGCGGCATACTTTAGACCAAGGGTGGTGGCCATTCAGTCGGGCATGGTGAGTTTCGTAAACGTATTTAATATCTTACCGCCTGGCTTGTTATATGTTTTATATGTATCTGTTTGTACTTTTTTATGATAAATAGGTTCGCGTTTGACCACGATCACGCCTAATACTAATGTAGGTCAACGATGTTGTCGAAGATGGAGCACGCTTACCTAGATAGTACCTATTAACAAGAGACTTGAAGATACCCTGTAGAATGTACTTTTTGGGAAACACGGACTCTGATAGTGCATTCCACAACTCTGCCGTACATAGAAGGAATGTGGAGGCAAAACGTTTCGTTTGCACTGGAGGCGTTTCCATTATTAAACGATGGCGTAGACCAGAGCGCCTTGGCGTCCGAACATTGAATGGTGTGAGGGGAATCAGGTCAAACAGTTCAACCGCACGCATACTTTCCGAAATGAATCCCATAAAAAACCAATACGACTACCAACCCCGCGTCGATGCTCTAGGCTTTGAAGCTTTGTATTGACAAGCTGGTCGCTACCCATCAGCCTCTTAGCTCTTCTATTGACTCTAGCGCTTCGAGGTGGTATTTAGTTGAGCCACTCCAAAGGTGAGAACAGAACAGTACATGAGACTTAATAGTCATACTAATGTCGTAATACAACTCAAGGTTGTTATGGCGACATATTCTAGACCTCGGGCGGTAGCCAACCAGAAGGGTAAATATCCTACCACCTGGCGTTGGATTGTTCTGTCGCCTCGTACGACGGGACGCCCGTCATTTTATTTTATCACGTATAGGTTCGCGTTTGACCATTATCTCGTTCGATTTGAGTGGAGATATGGTCTAAGATCGAGCACGCTTACCTAGAAGGTACCTATTCACACGAGACCTGAAGACACCCAGGTTGTAGGTTTCGGGAAAAACAGACTCCGGCAGTGTATTCCACTCCTTTGCGGTGCGTGTAATGAAGGTGGACTCAAAGCGCTTTGTTCGAATAGGAGGTATGTCTACCATATAGCGGTGCCGCATGCCAGTGCGTCTGGTTGTCCGATGATGGAAGGGAGAAGGCGGGATAAGATTGAAAAGTTCCGATGCACACTCTCCAAAATGTATCCGATAGAAAACCGACAAGGTGGCAACCCTGCGTCGATGTTCAAGACTTTGTAATTTGTCTCTAAATAGCTGGTCGTTGCCTATCAGCTTCCTGGCTTTCCGCTCAATCGATTCTAGTGCCTCGAGTTGGTATTTAGCTGAGCCATCCCAAAGATGAGAACAGTACTTCATACATGCCCGTATTTGTGCTTTATACAGCATCAACAGCAATTGTACTGTTTCTCCATTCCTGCACAGATAGAGATGCCCGCGGAACCTTCAGAATCGTAAAAATAAATTCTGCACAAAACGTGTTAAACAGACGCACAGATAAGCAAGTATTCTATCAATTTACGCGACCTTGCGTTTACCGACTGACCGACTCCGTTAGTATGTATGAAGAGATACGTACCGCTATATAAAAGCCACCTAATTTAGGTCAGTGGGATGAACGGATGAAAACATGCGTTTTATGCCATAAGAGTAGACAAGCATACAATTCAACCGATGGTGGGTGACTTTTGTCACCTATGTAGAGGACACTATAACATAACATCATTGTATTGTTACATAGCGACAAAGAACGCACACCTGCATGTCATAAAAACGCAGTTTTTTGCCTTCTATGATTTAGGAATTCTTTTGTTTGCTTCGTGTTCAAAATTTAAAAACATCCTATTGTTACCGTTCTTATTTTATAGCTGTCATTAGTGTCGAACTAATTAATCCTTTTTTTTATTGCATTGCGTCGAAGCTTGCCAGATGTGCGTGAACGGGGCCCCTTTATCGGTATTATACAGTTTAGTATAAAACAATGCCCGAACGGAGGGGTGGGGCAGTCAAGCGACGATTACGATACAAGCAAGACGTGTGTAGTAATTTCGATTAGCGATATAGTGCAGTGTAAACTGGTTTCATCCAATTTTATTTGTACCTGTTTTATACGTATTTGCACAGTTCTAATAAACTCTATAGTAATTCCAACGGCATTTATTTTAATTCGAGTCCTGTAGCTTGTAACAGTATCATGACGGCTTCTGTGGTTAAGTGGGCTAAGCCTTTGTTTACCTTACTGCAGCACAAAGGCTCCGGTTCGATTCCTAGTATTCCTGACCTACGGGGCCGAGATTTCAAGCCGCCTAACGGGCTATGTATAGACCGAGCTACGTTGGGTGTTTCTCTTATGGAAAGAGTTAGAAATGAGGATCTCCGTAAGAGAACCAAGGTAACCGACATAGCTCGGAAAATTAGCAGGTGGAAGTGGCACTGGGCCGGTCACATTTGTTGCTGGACTGATGGCTGATGGAGCAGACGAGTCCTGGAGTGGAGATCGCGTCTGCCACTTTAACTTGCTAATTTTGCGAGCTATGTCGGCTACCGTGGTTCTCTTACGGATATCTCATTTCTAATTTTATCCATAAGAGAGACACCCAAAATAGCTCGCTCCATAGCCCGTTGAGCGATTTGGAACTTGTGGACTAATCCTGCCGTTACTGTCAGGACAGAGAGGACGCACTGCTCGAAGAAGCATTGCGGAATGGTCGACGAAGAAGACTTGAAGAAGCTTACCGCGGCGACTACCTTAAATTAAATATAGCATCGAAACAATAATAAAACGTTTCCTAAACGATCCCTGAGTGCTTAACCGTGGGCGTATTGTTAATGTTACATCCTCCTGAACAGCTATTATTAAAAAAATTCACGTGGTTTAGAGGCAATAGTGGCGTGTTCGCGTCTAAATTTAAACATTGCACAATACAACAACTCTGACCCACGTCTACAGGGTTGTCGCGCACCAATCGTTTTGCCCGGCTGCGCGTGTAGTAGACATCCTATGAAAAATCTTCCCACACCTAAATATTGCTGTAGAGATGAGGCGCTCACCTTTGCTTCCGTGAGGCGAGTTACAGACCACCCCACGTATAGATAAATTTTTTTACCTTCTCAATATTACAGATAAATAAAATTGAAGTGTCTGATTGTAATGTCAAAATAATAACAGCTTTTTACTAAATTGATATGCATGTAAATACAGATAAATTAGTTTTACACTATTAAAACTAGTCAAATAATATAGTCTTTTTTAACCGACTTCGAAAAAAGGAGGAGGTTTTCAATTCGTCGGGATCTTTTTTTTTTTTTTTTTTGCTTTTTTTATGTATGTTCGCCGATTACTCCGTCATTTATGATCCGATTTACGTGATCCTTTTTTTGTTCGACGCGGAATAGCTTCCAATTGGTCCTCTAAAAATTTGTCATAGTTTGGCCCAGTAGTTTTCATTTTACGAACATTTTTTTGTTCCCGGTTCTTGGGACCTATATTTTTTAATAATAAGAAGCGCGGCACCATTCGTAGGTCCACCCATACATAGCTAGAAACTAAAAAGTAACAAATAAAATTTAAAAACTTCGTTTAAAAAAACCGACTTCAAAAACGAAAAAACTAAAATGTATAAAATAACTTATTTCTTAAGCTATTATTATTAATATATATTAGCTAAAACATCTTGAAGTCGGTGCAAAGTAAAACATAAAAATTACTATATTTTGAAAATTACTAAGCACCGACTTTAAGATGTTTTAGATAATATATATTAATAATAATAGCTTAAGAAATAAGTTATTTTATACATTTTAGTTTTTTCGTTTTTCTTGTAAAAGTTATACAGGAACATTTATAAGTATTTAGATCTAACCTATTTTGTGAACAGTAATTATCCAACCGTACTAGATTCTCTTGTAATGCTATAGCGACATCTACGCAATTCACTGACTGACTGAAAACTTTCACATCATAGCAAAATTTAAGATACTTTTATGAAACAACTGTCTATATCGGATATTAAAAACAGTAAAGGACCTAGCAATAAGCCTTGAGGTACTCCACTTGGAATGTGCATCCGTCCGGCTATGTATAAGCACATGTGCTATTACAGATCTCTGTACTAAATCTATTCAGCCGTTCTGACGTGATTCAGTAACAAACCTATCCACATCCATTCATTTAGCGATCCTAACTTACGCATTTATAATCTATACTAATGTTTGTGAGTTTCTTTGATTGTAGGAAGTAATAACTAGAATTATTTCACCGATTTTGAAAGTTCTTTCACCAGTAGATGAAAGATTAGAAGGCTTCACTAATTAGGAAGCTTGGTTTTGGGATTGATTTGATATACGTGGATTTTAGGTTAGAGAAATTGTCAACACGGATGCGTTTTCAAGAAAACCTTTATTTTTTGGTGTTACCACTCTATGAAACCATAAATTCCGCAACCTTTTAGTGTTGCCATGTGAATATTGGTTTAGTGCCATCTCGCGACACCTTATCGTAGATAATTGTGATTATTTTTTTGGCGCCCAGCGAAGCGGGTACGGGTCAACTAGTATTAAATATATATAATATATTAACATATGGTATATATTGATAACTGAAAACGTTACCACGGTTACAATGCGAATCAAACAGAGAGCGATACGAGGGAATTTAATATCCCATTTCGTACGCATCATCGATTCATAAACTACTTTAGATAATACGCTTTCGGTACTTTTATCGCAGTTTCAATCAAAAATGTAAACCTTTTTTTATATATTTTTTATTGTAGTATAGGTTCGCGTTTGACCACAATTTCGCCCTATGTGCAGCGGAAGATGTGGTCTAAGATGGAATACGCTTAACTAGAAGGTACCTATTCACACAAGAATTGAAGACACCTAGTTTATAAGTATCGGGAAAGACAGACTCCGGCAATGAGTTCCACTCCTTTACGGTGCTAGCAACGTGTTGGCCTCACTCCTGACGTTGCAAGTCTATAGACGATAGTTACCACTTTCCACCAGATAGTGCTGCCTGCCGATTCAAAACAAAACATATGTATAACACATAATACGTTGACAAGAATGTGTCGTGTCTACAACGACGACCTCTCTATAAGGAAGAATTTCGAAATTCGAATTGTTTTATATATTATTCGTTTTTTTTTCGAATTATTCGATTCGAGTTTCGAGTCGAATAATAATATTCGATTCTGAACGAATAATTCGGCAGTTCGAATTATTCGCACACCCCTAATAAAGAATAATAAATTAGATATATTTAATGCAAAACCTTTAGGTAAAAAAAATGGCTAATTTCTGTGCTGAAAAATCAAACCTCTTCACTAGTTTACTAATTTTTTTAAAGCTTTATTTTTCCTCGTCTAATATCCTAAGTGGTATCATTAAAACTAATAATGTCTAATTTTATAATAATCATTATAAAACTGAACATGAAGTATATGTATCGCATCACCATGGCGATCCAACGAGGAAACGTATCCAGCTTCTGGGCACCTTACCCATAGAAGACGGTGATCTGGGCTCAGTGTTCTACTTATAGTCTTGAGGGACTATGGGTAGAATACAATAAAAATGAGTTCTCTTTTATTGCATTACATTAATACTCAAAACGATAAAAACTATTTGTTGAATTATTATTACCGACATTATTTAAGTATATAATTTAGTTTACGAAAATATAATTTTAATAATGATTTTTCATCACGTTCGGATTCCAATATAGGCATAATAATTTATAAACTGTATTATATTAACGAATTCTTGATTATTATCTGTTGTCCAAATAAATAAATGATATTTATGAAAAAATCCCCTGCCAACCCTAGCGCTAACGTGGTTTTGTTTACAAAATATCTAGTCAGTGTATTAGTATGTACGCGGATTATATAGGAAGAGCTGACCGATAATTATGTAAACTATGGAATATTTTAATTTTCATATTTTTAATTTCAATTTACACTTTCGCCATTGTAATGATTTAATGCATTTATGGCGGGTTCCTACATCTTACCGACCGTTCATTTACCTTAGTATCGTTTGAAATTTCACATAAGCACACATACAAGTAATGCCAAATTTTAACCGACACGACGGTAAGGCAAGTGAATAGTAATGTTACACGCCGACAAAAGTGAGTGCACGCCTGCCTGCCATAAGCACACTTTATCACCTTTCCGAATTTGGACTTCTTTTGTTTACTTTGTCTTTAAAATTTGTAATTATAAAAACAGGCCATTGTGTATTGTATTGTTTATGATAGTCATTATCCAGGTGTGATTCTTGGAAATAATTGTTATGCGGTCGAGTATTGTGTCATGAGACATACTGTATTGGTGCAGTATAAAACAATGAAACAACTGAGAGATGAGGCAGTCAAGCGATAATCGCTAGCAAGGCAAAGACGTGTGTACATTCGATAAGCTATATAGTGACGGACTTTGCGCGTGTTATTGAATCGTGCAGTTTGTACTGGTTGTGTCCAGTTATATTTGTACCTGTGTTATACGTGTTCGTATAGTTCTAATAAATTCTATAGTGATTCCAAAGGCATTTTAATTCGAGTCCCGTAACTCGTAACAGTAAGATATACGAACCGGCCCTTAGATGTTATCTTAGTCGCGACAAGTTACAATTTCTCACTTATCTTATACTAATATATAAAGCTGGTGAGTTTGTTTGTTTGAACGCGCTAATCTCAAGAACTACTGGTCGGATTTGAATTTTTTTTCAGTGTTAGATAGCCCCTTTATCGAGGAAGGATAGGCTATACTATTCATCACGCTAAGAACAATAAGAGCGGAGCACCAATTAAGAATGTTTTAAACTCGCGGGTTTTTTTTAACTTCCTTTTTTTAAACTTTTCCACGCGGACGAAGTCGCGCGAAGATGCTAGTTCTACTTATAATAGTAGCCATTCATAAAGTACGTTAGTTGTAAAGGGTCTGACACGACGGGTCTATCTTGTTTAGTACACGAGTTCCTATGGCCACCTTCCGACTCCATCATCAGATCAGCTCCATGGTACCATATTATTGCATTGTCACGCGATATAAACATACGGGCCCAAACACGACGGGTCTATCTTGTTTAGTACAGGAGTTCCTATGGCCACCTTCCGACTCCATCATCAGATCAGATCCATGGTACCATATTATTGCATTTTCACGCGATATAAACATACGAGCCCAAACACGACGGGTCTATCTTGTTTAGTACAGGAGTTCCTATGGCCACCTTCCGACTCCATCATCAGATCAGCTCCATTGTACCATATAATTGCATTGTCACGCGATATACATATACGTGCAAAATTTCAGCTCAATTGGAAACCGGGAAGTCGATCAAATTTAACTTGAAAGATTCCGTTACATACTAACATACATACATACTAACATACGTATGAAGCTAATGAAAGCTTATTAAAAAGGGGGAGGATTTACTAGTATCTGTGAAGTCACGATTACAGCAGGGAGGGCGGTTACATCTCTACCAATAAATTCAAAATAAGTTCCACTGGAGAACATTTCTGAAGGTCATACATATAAGTTAAAATTTCAATTTAAGGAGGAGAAGCGTCAGCACAAACCCCAGCAACACGTCTAGTTAAAATTCCTTTGCTTCATATTGTTACGAGTTGCAAGACTCGAATTAAAGTAGTCATTAAATATATTACCGAATGTACAGACGTCTTGCTTCGCTTGTGGTTATCGCTCGACTGCCTAACCTCTCCATTGGGGCATTGCTTTATACTGCACAGATGCAATATGTCTGCTCGACTGCGTGGACCTAATTCCTTAAAATCAGTTTGTACTTACTTAAATCCGAGACACCTGGCAGTGATCACAATACAACAATAGGCCGTAAAAGAATACAATACATAATGGGCTATTTTTTTAAATCACAAACGTTAAACACAAAATAAACGAAAGAAGTCCAAATGCCGAAAGGTAATAAAATGCAGATGTGAATTTGACTTTGTCGGTCGTAACAATATTTATCTATCTCAGTCTGTTTTTTTTTAAATAAATACAAAAGTCATACGATTACCTACTTCACAGCTGTATAACGAGGAGTTTAACGGGGCACTGTTCAAACGGTGCCTTTGGCTTCCTTCTACCACCCCACCGTTCGCTATCGGCTGTTATAGCCTTATTTCCTTCAGCCACTACACTTCCATAAATTACGTCACACGTTAAGGGGGAGGCAGGGAGTCGACGAAGTGTGACAACGGGTGGGAGGGGTCCTAAATTTCGTTACGTCACATTTCAATGTCTAATTATATTTAGGACCGCTTGCATAACGATCGCCTTTAAATAAAATTAGTTAATCATATTCAACTGCCTAAATACGTTTTACACAATACGTATTGACAGTTGTTTAAACCTATTTAGCGGCAAATTTTGCGTTGTGCAAGACGCTAATTGTATTTATTGGTGTTAAATACGTTTTATGGTTCTTAAAAAATTTAAGCAACCTTATGCAAACGACACTTAAACTTTGAAACACGAAATATTCACGAAAACCTTCAAAATATTTCCAACTTTATCAGTGTGAGCAGTGTTTAAATTATTAAAAAATAATTTAAATGGAAATAAAACTAATTACGGAAATGCTGTCTTAATTTCATAAGTTCTTGATGTAAAATACGTGACATTACACTAGGGCGGAGTGTCGCGAATGTGACCAGCTGTGACAAGGGACGGGAGAAGGGTTAGAAAATCATGAAATGCGTGTGTAATTTCTGGATGGCCCCTTATGTACACAACATTTCGCAAGAACGTGTCTCTTGCGCACCACGGGGATTTAGAAAAAGCTCCTCCCAATTGAGGGTTTCCCACAGCGCTACGATATGAAGTTTTTTTGAAGTGTTTGTCATGAAATTATTCAGAACAGTCCCCGTTATACAGTCGGTAGAATAAGCAGAGAGACGTGAAGTCCCTCCTAATCCCACATTATCTTATCGATATCGTCGCGGCAGATTAATAGTAAAAAAAATGGTACATTACTATTAACAGAAAAGGCGCGTTAGATATAAACATTTATGAAGACAGAGTGGTGTCCTAAAGGAACGTCATGGGAATTGACAGAATACCGAAATCAGGCAAACCCACGAACTGGGCCCCAAGTGTAGAAAAAAAAACAAACAACACAAGCCACTCACCGAGCTGTATAGAGCCCATGATCTGCGAGGACTGGATCTTCTTGTAGGTGATCTCTCCTCCTTCCCCGACACGCCGGTGGCCGATCTTGCGGTCCGATTTATGCACCTTGCTGATGGCCCCCGAAGGGCCCACTGCCGGCTGGAAATCCAGAGACTCGTTAACAACATAATAATTATTTATAACTGTGACACTTTTTCGAGGTTAAATAGAACTTTTTTTAATTTTGTCAGGTGGTGGGGCCCGACTGGATGGCTACCACCCCGGTATAAAGTATGTCGCCATAACAACCTTGAGTTGTGGTCCGGCAATAGTGACCAGGTTCCAGTCTCTCTTAAGGGACCAGCAGCGCATTTGTAGCACTTTTGGTGTTGCAAATGTCCATAGGCAATGGTAACCGCTTTCCATCAAGTGGGCCGTCTACCTGTATGCTGTACTCCTGAATTTAAAAAAATAGGCGTGGACACGTTCGAGTAAGATTATTTGGCTATGGGGGTCTGAGGTATCATTTTGGAAAGGAGGTCTCTTGCCCAAAATAGTTTGGGAATCCCTGGTCTAAATAATGAATACTGCTTACCGTTGCCTAATTTGCAACACCAGGGGCAAAGACAACGCGTTACCAGCCTTTAGGATGGAATAGGACAGTCATGTACCCACGGCCCTGGCATTAGGGCGAACGATGGAACACCGATGGGTTTTACTGGGTATCCCTGACCGTGATGTGGCAATAGCACACTAGTGCTAGTGCCACCCCGACGTGACGAATCCCATTTTCCCGGCGGCTTGCCTGATCGCCAGATTGACAATTAAAAACTAGGAACTTAGTTTGAATAAAACTTGAATTTTAATTTAATTTTATTGTATTTTGATTTAAAAAAAAGTTACTACTTGTTAATTGCTTGAATAGCTTTAGATATAACATTATAAGCGCCTGTAGAAATGGTACCACTGGCACGCGTATACAAGTTTTGCCCTTCCAACAGTGAACAGTTACTTCTGATAATGGGGATACCTCAGGACTATATTTATTCGAATAAAAGAAAAAAAAAATTGCTCCACAATTGACGGTCTAATCGCGTAACAAACATACAACTAGAAAAACATAATATAGTAGAATTGAAAACCTCATTTTGGAAGTCGGAGAGAAAAGGTGACCACCACGAGCTCCGTAGCGGATGCTTCGAACGCAACCAGTAATTAACTCTAGGATGATTATTACAAACATTGGATTGGCGAGTTTTACACGTCGTTTATCTCCACGAATTTCCTTATATGTTTTCCTTCACGGTCAGCATGTATTAAATGTAACAATTCATATTATCTCTCAAAAATTGACTAAACGTTGCTTGCTTCCCCGTTCAGGGGACCTAAAACAGGTGCCTTTGGAAAATCGCTTTGTTAAATTGACATGTATCTAGATATACCGGTAGGTATAAAACATAGCATATATTTCCGCTTTGTTTTGATATTTGTCATATTCTTGATACGAATTTACGAAAGCGGCAGTTTTAAGCCTCCAGGATTCAAACCTACGTAATTGGAATGAGATGCTAGACACTAGACTACGTGACTTACAGGTTCCGTGCAGGAACAGAGAAAGAATACAATTTCCTGCGTCCGGGCGGCCTGTTGTAAGAGGTGACAAAACAACCCACAGCCGGTGGTAGGGCATTTGCCCGACTGAGTATGCCGCCATAACAACCTTGATTTGTGTTCCGGCATTAGTGACCAGGTTCCAGTCTCCCTTAAGAGAGCAGCAGCGCATTTGTAGCACCTTTGGTGTTGCAAATGTCCATAGGTGATGGTAATCGCTTTGCATCAAGTGGGCCGTCTGCCTATCTGCTGAACTCATGCAATAAAAAATAAATTAAAATGAATAAAAAGCCCAAAAGAATCCAGGTCTACCTTTGTTCCTCTGTAGATGAAAATAAATAAATAAAAACCAAACTAATACACAATAACAGGATATACGTCCTATAAAATGTCACAAGATACACACAACTAACAAATTTTTGTATTTAAAACAAGGAAAATATATAGGCAAATATATAAACGACGCGTTGCGAAGTCATACCGAAATAAAAATCGCAATCTGGGTTGATGTTACTTCAAATCCTCGACAGATGGCGTTGTTCAGTTTCTTGTATTGCATTTCACTTGTATACTTTTAAAACCTAGCAAGTGCATTTCAACAAATTTTACACCACAGCATAGATTTTTTTAAGTTCATTTTTATTAACCGACTTCGAAAAAGGAGGAGGTGCTCAACTTGGCCGGTATGTTTTTTTAAAATGTACGTACACCGATTACACCGAGATTTATTATTTCGATTTACGTGATTCTTTTTTAGTTCGATACGGGATAGTTGCCATTTGGTCCCCTAAAAATTTAACATGCCTTGGCCCAGTAGTTTTCATTTTATGAAAAAAAATTCATTCCGTTCCATATGTACACCGATTATTCTGAGATTTATGATCCGATTTACGTGATTCTTTTTTAGTTCGATGAGGAATAGTTGACATTTGGTCCCCTAAAAATTTAACATGCTTTGGCCCAGTGAGAGTAGTTAGCGTTAGCCCAAAGCAAGTATTCCAGGCGGACGAAGTCGCGGGCAGAAGCTAGTAGCCTTATAACTTTCGCACATCATTTCAAACATTCGGTTTCTATGTCGACGTGTAAATTAATTTCGTGGTTGTTAAGTTCATTCTCCGACCATTTCAAAACAGTGTTTTAAGGATGCCGCCCAGCGGAATAATTGCCATTACCGGATTAGCGGGGGTCCGAACCATCGAGGCTCTACTGTAGTTATGGCAACGCGAACAAAGTTTCACCGGCAAGGCCAGTTCATAGACAGATAATTTATATATTTATTTATTACATACTAGCCGTGACCGCGACTACGTCCACGTGGATTTTGTTTCGCGGAAAACTAAAAACACAGTAGCTTAAGTTACTCCTTAATTCATCAGCTACTATCTGCCAGTGAATGTCCCTTCAAAATCGGTCCAGCCGATTCAGAGATAAGTCGGAACATCCAGACAGATAAAAATTGCATTTTTGGAATCTTCTGGTCCTATTTTATCCCCGTTTTTTTTACATAATTATTTTGACATTACAAACAGACACTACAGTTGTATTGATCTGTACAGATTATTTCATAGTAATATTGTCTTGCACATTATTGTATTTTTTGTTTTGGTGAACAATAGTGTTGTCTATGGGCAGATTTTTCCATCATCAGATAAAAGTTATCAGTTGAATAAATTATAACCTGGCTAAATTCAAAAGTGTAACAATTCATCTGTTTTATTCATGCAACTGTCATTTAAATTTTCCCATGTTGTGTTTTAAATTTAATCCATAAACTGTCTGCGCCCCGCGGTTTCACCCGCGTGGTGGTGGAAAATCGTTACATTTTGGATAATTCCCACTATATTTTTATAAATTAAAGCCTATGTGTCATTCTGATGTGTAAGCTATGTTATTGTAAAGTTTCATCAAAATCCATTCAGTAGTTTGTGCGTGAAAGAGTAACAAACATACATCCATACATTCTTACAAACTTTCGCGTTTATGGTATTAGTAGGATAACTTTTATCTGGTGATGGAAAAATCGGCCCTATATCAAATCTAACCATATCTGTTATCTAACATTATTCCAGAACTCCTGTGTGCCCTTGTAAAGAACAACAACGAAAGGACCGTGACATCACAAGGGCATTGAACCCGGCCAACTTTGGTCAAATTAAAACATGGCGGGCGACATGAGCCGAGCGAACGTTGGCGTCTATTCAACGTAATATTAATATTACACTCAACTGAAACGGTTCCGTAGTCATAGGCTGCCAAATTTTTTACATTTATGCCACATTCGTAAAAGTACGCCAGATTTGTCAACAAGATAAAATTAGCAGGGATGGGCCGAAATTCGTATTGACCGAATTGCGGCAGCTGAAGCCGAACTTGAACATTTCCGCCCTTTGGTTTAAATACGGAATATTCGGTGCAAACAAAAAAGTAAAATACCGACATGCACTACTACTACTTGACTGCAATGAACAGAAATCCAGAAACCTTTATATTACTCTTATGTTATTTATTTTCCTGTCTGGGGCGGTGCTTGCAAAACTACTCTTATACAGCTAGAACGGGCACAGAGAGCAGTACTGAAAGTAATGCAGTTTAAACCAATGGACTATCCTACCACCCAACTCTATACTGACTCTAATGTATTAACAGTGCGGCAACTGTACATACTTCGTGTAGTTTTGCGACGCCACTCAGGCCTCCGCCTAGACTCAAATGTTTTTCTGAAGCGTCAAGGTCACTCAGTATGTGATGTACCTGCTAGACGTACTACCTTTGCCAGCCGACATTATGTCTCAAGTTCGCTTTTATATAATAAAATAAACAACAAATTATCTATTTACTCCCTAACTTCATTAAAAATTAAAAAGAAACTTGCTGAGTTCTTGCAAACATTAAATTATTATGAAACTGAAAATCTGCTCAATAAAATTGGAGCCTAATTGCACACTAATCTGGCCACAAATGAATGTAATAATATTGTATATACACCCAAGAGAACCCACAACTAACCAAGACCAAGACACAGGTGCAAACCTAGTTTGGGGGTTAGTGAATTGACACGTGAACTAGTTAGATTTAAATCAACTTGTAATTCTATGTCACTGTATCTGGTTTTTGTTACAAATAAATTATTATTATTATTATTTTAGTTAGGAACATTAAACCTTAACTTGTGTGTGTGATAAAAATTAAATTAAATTAGTTCTTGTTATTGAAATCTTATAAATCTTTGCCTAATTAGATAGACATCAAGTTAAAACAAAAATGAAATAAACTTATTATTCTTCTATCAAACATCAACAAGTAGTGTAACTGCTTAATAATAATGGGTAACTTCAATTTTTTTAAAAATCAGCAATTATAACCTTAATTTTGATTGAAACCACTTTTTTACAAACTAGAAAATAAGAATTTAAAGTTATGTAATGGTGTTCTTTTTTCAAAGATTTAAATTCATTTTTAAGATTATGGTGTAAAAACCCCAAAAATTCGGCGTTATCAAGTCACTATGTTTCGCTCTCGAGAAAGTGCGGCGAAATTAAAGCAAAGTTCGGCTGAAATTCGTATTCAGTTCAAACCACATTCGGCCCATCCCTAATGTTTATATTATACTAGCTGTCCCGACAGACGTCGTCCTGTCTCACCTACCGGGTCCAATTATGAACCAACTCAGAAACCTTCTTTGGCTCATGCACAACAACCTTGCTACAGATCATCACATTATCAAATGCATATATAGTTTACCATTCTATAAAGGACATACAGACAAACATTCATTTTTATATAAGAGATTCTAGACGGATTAACCAAATTGAATCAACTGTGTTGAAACGCTCAGATCTGAAAGGAAACAAATGGTTTTCAATAACATTGAATGATAAAATTTACGTTTAAACGGATCACTGGTTGATTCCTCCAAATGAACAGACTTTTCGGAACTTTACAACTATACTACACATGCCACTAAAAAGAAAATGTAATAATAGATCAATATTCTATTTTCGGTATAATCGAAAACGAACGTAGGTACAAGCCTATTATTACAGGTAGACGCTAATTTATTGTCGGAAGTGCCTAAACTAACTGTATTTGGGAGTTCGCAAGACCAATTTCTTAGGATTAATTAAAGTAACATATATGTTGTAATAATAACAGCCCATAAAGGTCCCACTGCTGGGCTCGGGCCTCCCACTATAGAGGGGAACGGAAGAAAGGTCAAGTATACCCGTCACGCTTGCCCAAGGCGGCTTGGCAGGTTTGACATTGGGTTGTCTCAATGTGCAGGTTTGATCACGATGTATTCCTTCGTCGTTGTTAGCACGTGGTAATTATAACAATATGCACATTGAAGTGACAGGAGTTGAAAAAGGTATGTTAAGGTGGTTTGGGCATGTAGAGAGAATGAATGAAAGCAGCATCACAAAACGAGTATATGACAGCAATGTGACTGGTAGAGTCGGTGCAGGTAGACCGAGACGTACTCACCATGATCAAATTGAAGATATTTTGAAGAAAGGTCAGATAAAAAGTAGTTTAAATAAGCGTGTATGTACGAAAAAAATAATGAAAGTTGATGTAGTGAAAAGTGTTTGTGAGGATCGTAGAAGGTGGAGATCCATCGGCTCTGCCTACTCCAAAGGGCAACAGGCGTGACAATATGTATGTAAGTTTTTTAAATTTTTATTGCAGGAGTTCAGCAGACAGGCAGACGCCCCACTTGATGGAAAGCGGTTACCATCGCCTATAAACATTTGCAACACCAAAGGTGCTACAAATGCGCTGCTGCTCTCTTAAGGGAAACTGGAATCTGGTCACTAATGCCGTAACACAACTCAAGGTTGTTATGGCGGCATACTCTAGATCAGGGGTGGTAGCCATCCAATCGGGAAAATACCCTACCACCTGGCTGTTGGTTCTTTTGTCCTGCACGGATAAAAGTATGCAAATTAGGTCAGAAATCTGTCCAAGTGGTGCATGCGTTCCGGCCAGGATCGAACCTGCGCCCTTTAAGCTTGGGACGCGTGCGCTAACCATTACGCTACCACGACATACCATTACATATCGAAGCAAAAACTTATAAATAATGATGGGTCCAAAACGTGAGAAATTCTCAACTCTGAGGCATCCGACAATACAATAGAGATACAATTAAGAAATTATTTTAACGAAAACAATAAAACTACCTTTTCGACGACTTCGTACTATAATTACACACATACATCACGTCTATTTCCCATAGGGGTAGGCAGTGGTAATGGATCACCATTTGCTACGATCATAGCAGACATCTTTCGCCTTACAAGTCAAGACAAAAGTCACGATTCCAAATCGATTATATTGCCATTTCGAGTTACAGACTCAGGCCTCGTTAATTTGCCTCAATATCGGTTAAAATTTGACATCAGCTCTATACAAACAATGTCATATTTCTACCGAGGGTAAGGCAGGTATAGTCGACGATCCTACCGCCTTTACAATGGAGAGTGTTTCGAGGAACTGTTTGATTTGGTGCCAACGTCTCAACCCCAAGGATGTACACCCCCATTTCCTGGAGCTCCCACGATCAATTTCGCGACGGTTCTCTAGAACCTTTATTCCGCGTACAACAATGATCAGGAGGGAACATCCCGCCGAGGTTTTCCCTCTGCGCTACGACATGGGGTCGTTTAAGAAGCGCGTTATAAATTAGTAACCACCTCCGATCAAGTGCGCAGTCCGCCTGTTTGCCTGCTGTAGGCAATAAAAAAAGGCAGGTGTGAATGAATAGTAAGGTATAAGACCCGGCTATTATAACTCGGTAACTTAAGCGTATGTCCGGCCTAGCGACTCAGCATTGTCAAACTCTCGGTCGATGGCATACAAAATAATGGCGATTATGACTCATTCATTCTCATACACAATGACACCGAGTTTTTACTGAGAATACATACTTGTTTAAATTCTAATGAGTTGATTTTACACTATATTTTTGTACCATAATAGCAGACTCGATAGACGTTACGGCCCATCCATAAATTACGTCACACGAATTTCATGATTTTGACTCCTCCCGTCCGATATTGAAATAGTAGAATTGGGGCCCTGGAGTGCACATAGTCTGACGGCTTGCAGCAAAGCAGTTACTGTCGCCTATGGAGGTTTGGGACACTAGAGTTGTCACCAGCGCGCTGCCGGACTCGAAGCAATTTTATGACAAACCATAAAAAAAATTCCATATCATTAATGTGCATGGGCATCAGTATCTTAAAACTGTACGAACGTGACGATATAATAAAAATGGCTACAATACTCATACCCATTCTCCTAATACAGTGTTTTTCAAAATCTGTGGGTCGCGACCCCTAGGCGGCTCGAAGAGCCTTGCTTAGAGGTTCGCCGGCAAAAGGGAAAAAAGAGTGCGTGTAACGTTTACACGCGATTGAAGTAAAACTTGATTACAACTTTTTTTTTTCAAAAAAAATTTCAGAACTTTTTGATTGATTTGTTTAAACTATCTATTGACAAAAAAATATTTGAAAACCGGATGGTACGCCATATTGCGACGCCATATTGCCGTAACGGACTTCCGTTGCATTGTCGTCCAGTTACCTCCTAGTCGCGCCTAAAAAAGTTTTACTTCAAAAGATAATTTAAATTTCTACCTCGTACTTAGAAACTTTCAATTCTCAGCAGCTTTTTGAAGAGTATAAGGCCCTATTAATGAGTATGAGTAACAAAATAGAGAAATCTTTTAAATTACTATCTTTTTCTCTGTCTTTGACCCAAGGGGGTCGCCAAAATTTTTTAGCCTGTAAAGGGGTCACGTATTCAGAAAGATTGAAAAGCACTGTCCTGATATTAAGCCCTCTCTTACATTTGGGATCAGCATGATATGCCTCTTCCTTCCGTACTCCTCTATCACACCACAAATGATTATTGTCATCCTAAACACAATCCGTTCCATATCTTATTTGATCTACCTCCACTGTTTATACCGTTCATAAGAAATGAATCCTGCAGAGAATTCAAGTCGCTCTGACTTGGAAGTCGAGTGTAGTGTACACACACCCTTGGATCTTTATGTTGCCAACTTACTGGAGTGCTGCCAGATTCTGATAAAATTGCCTCTACGCCGAAACAGGGTCTAAGTATTTATGCATCCTTTTTCCTCAGACTGTATATTGATCCATGTATAAAAACTTATTACATTTCTTTGGCCTAAAAGTCCCAGTCTCTTTTAAGAGATTAATCGGCAGATAAACACACACTGTGTAACTCCAAAGTATGTTGCGCTTGTATTATAGCTAATATACAACAAACCACTCTGGGGCCGATCCCAGATACCCAGACAAGAAAATAACGGAAAGTTCAGTTACGAAATCTATCATGCCAGTAATCACACCCGGAGTCTCTGCGTTCTAGTGAATGGCAAAGGCTTAGTCCGTTCAACCACAGAGCCGTCAAAATCAAATTCACCAAAAAATTACTGTGGAATACAGTAAGGCCTTGTTAATCCGGAATCCGTTAATTCCGTGATCGCAGTAACTTAGACCAATGTTTTCCAAACTATTTTGTCTCGTAGACCCCCTTTTTTTACATGAGGAAATGCGTTGCCGCACCGTCGGCCGCTCGGGGAATTCTCGCGGCCGGGCCTCCCTTGACGCCGATTAATCAATACGACCGGCGTCGGACATACCCACTAAAATCCCATGGGTGCCTTCTTCCGCCTGGGTGTCGGATCATGGTATATCGCGCGAGCATTTAGGCCGGGCGGTGTGCGGACCCCCACATTTCGTTTTCGCTGACCCCTTGAAGTTTGATATAGAGAGGGTGCGTGTGGATCACTTTGGGGACCTATGACAAACGGCGGCCTTATTAAACTGATTTGAAATAGGCGAAAAATAACGAATTTTTGCGTCGACTGAGAGACCGAAGAAGCAGAAAAATATTAGTTTCCAAGAAAGATTAAATTTCTGTTTCTGTTTCCAACATATACATCATTATATTATTTATGTCTTGTTTGTCTCACTTGTCTTTACTTACTTTTCGTTAATTGTATGAAAGTAATTTAAGTTAAACATGTGTTTTATTACAAGTATAATATTGGCAGATCATAATCGGGACGCCTTGGTAATCCGCAAATGGCCTTGTTTTTGCCTGTCCGGATTATCGAGGTCTTTCTGAACCTAAAAAGCGAGAGATAGAAGAACAATGAATCACCGCGCTATCTAGTAACGTAGGGTGCATTAATGCATTTGGTTGATTTAAACATAATAATTAATCCTTATTTTATCCCTATTATAACATTATAAATGCGAAAGTAACTTTGTCTGTTACGCTTTCATGGAAAAACTACTGGACCGATTTGGCTGAAACTCGGTATATATGTATTTTCGATGCACATCCTCGGCATCGAAAATATATACATACGATACTTTTAATGCAGAAAAAAGGGATAGTTTCCGGGATAAAAATGTATTTGTCTCTCTGTTTATTATGCTTTTAAGGAAAAGCTTTTGAACCGGTTTGGGTGATATTCGAGATATATGTAAGTTCAATATCTAGGATGGATATAGGATACTTTTCATCCCGGAAAAAGGGATAGATTTATGTAAAGGTTATCCCGGAAAGTAGCATAGGTTTCGTGATTTTGTATATTTCTTCAATTTTGTTATTTTTGGCAAGTTTTGTCATTTATTTAGTTTATAGATAGAAAGGGGATGGGATAGTTTGTAATATAAAATCAAGTGAATCTTCCCGGGACAAACAGCATTAACATAAAAAATTAATACAATGTCATCTGTACAGCCTGTTCTTGGGCCGATTCCAGACATAGTACCATAGACCATAATAAATAACAGAAAGCTCTTGTCCGAAATTTACCATAATGTTACAACTCAGGTCCCGACAAAAACAAAATCCATATTCGAAACAAAGCACATTTAGTACCCGTCGGCATTTGAACTAAAACCTTGAAATTCTTTTATGATCGTCTTCTTTTGTTTACTTATTTTCATACGGCCTATTATTGTATTGTAATCATTAGCCAGGTGTTACGGATTTTAAATTAAAAGCTGATTCTAGGAAATTCCATCCACGCTGCCGGGCGGACATATTGCATTTGTGCAGTGTAAGACAAGGGCCCGATTGAGGGAGGAGTTAGTCGAGCGAAAAACAAGAGCGAAGCGAGACGTGTGTACTACAATCGGGAATCTAATAAGTGACGGACTTTGCGCGTTTTATCGAATTACGACCTTCTGCATTACGTTTGAACTTGTTGTGTTCGGTTATATTTGTACCTGTGTTATAAGTGCTTGTATAGTTCTAATAAACTCTATAGTCATTCTAACGGCATTTAAGTTAACAATACTATAAATTCAACCCATAATCTATGCACATTTATAATGGACCACAGACCTGCACAATAAAAGCAAACGAGCATATAAAACATACAAAAAACACCAACATCACAACCAATTCTTATCATTTCAACAACTATTCCAATTATTGCAGTAATATATGTGGTTAATATTTATGCAGTCATTATCTTGTTGCAGATATTGAATAGACCTTTGACCTGTTTGTAAGTATGTTGTAACAGGGTTGTTTCCAGCGTAATTAAGCACAAAACTACTAGCATAAACAAGAATTAACTTCCTTAAATAAAACATATACAAGTGAATTATTCAAGTAGGCTTTCAGGGCTAAGTCATAAAGTACATGAAATAGTTAAAAATACTCAAAGGAGCCTCAAAGGTGATTTTGAAGAAAAAAACATATATATTGTAACACATATTTCTCATTGGGGTAGGGGTAGGCAGAGACAATGGATTATCACTTGAAAAACAATATTCTCCTATAAGACCATCCAATAAGACTCCTCCCTCCCCAGTGTGTGTTTTTATTTTTTTTTATTGCAGGAATCAGCAGACAGACAGACTGCCTACCTGATGAAAATTGGTTACCATCGCCTATGGATATTTGTAACACCAAAGGGCCTGGCCACTAATGCCAGAACACAACTCAAGGTTGTTATGGTGGCATAAACTAGACCAGGGGTGACAGTCATCCAGACAAGGTAGATACTCTACCACCTGGCTGTGGATTGTTTTGTTGTTTCTCATGACTAGCAGCCACCCGGCTGCAGGAAATAGTATTCTATCTCCCAGTCCTGCGTGGATAATGTCCATGTGATTGCTTTTTTACATTTTTGAAAACCTATAGATGTTTTTCCCACTGCTGAAAGGGGCAACATTATATAAACTTTTATTTACACTTGGTATCATCTAATTTTCAAAATACAATAGCTCTCCAGACAAAAATCCTTAATGGGGATTTTTGGGCATCTGCAGCTTCAGTACTATTATACAGTATCACAATGTTTATTTCTCTTAATCATATCCGACCCTTCAAATTATACAGACTTAAATCAAAATTTTGTATGATTGGACTTTGATCTCTAATACATAAGGCATAAAATTGAAGAACTTGATATTTTTAATTAAATAAAACATTAATAAAATAATAATAAACATAAAAATAGCCTTTATTGCGGAAAAAACAAAAAAAACCTAATCCGCTAATTGGTATCTAGTTTTGCCTCCTTCTCAGCTTGTCATTGGACAAAGGCCTCCCTCAAGCTATTTGCTGCCCATTTTTCTGTGTCTGCAGGTTCTGGACCACAATTTCACTACTATTTGTTTAAAATTGTCCTCCCACCTCTTGTATTGTCGTCATCTTCGCCTTTTTCCGTCTCTGGGGTACCACTCTGTTATTTTATGTGTCCATTTGTTTTTATTGTCTCTCATTATAATTTTTCCAGTCCAGTCCCATTTCAATTGTTTTATTATTCTTGATGCGTTTTTGAACTTAGTAAATTAATTGATTGTCAATAAGTTAATTTTGTCTTTCAACTTGACTCCTATTGCATGTCTTTCGATATTTTTAATTAGGTCTGTATAATTCTAAGGGTGCCATGTAATTTCATATCATTCTATTTAAAACAGAGTTTTAAAATCATCTAACTGGATTAATTATATCTTCTACTTCCGCAAATATAATACCTATTATCTAACTGAAACTAATTATAATATAAAACGATTTTTTGAATGCCTGATTAAAATTCTACTACTGTGAATGTTTATACAAAAAAAAGACAATATGCTCTAACTGTCTTAGTTATGCAAATGTATTTATTACACAAATGTGGATAAACTGAATAAATTTTATACTATAGCATTTGTATAACTTTTGATTCAGTATAGTTTATCTGAAAATATTATGGCCTACCCATCTCTTTTTAGCACATCTATTCACTTCAAATGTTGTAGCCCATTAGTAAAAGGAGTTGCTTCAGCTAATAACCTACAGTTCAGCTGAGCTATACATACATAGGCTTAAGAAAATGAAGTAACAACATTGTTAACTAAGATCTGGCTTAAAGGCATGGCTGCTAAGCCATAAACCTAAATAAATAAAAAGGGTTTGCAGCACTGACCTCCATATATACAAGTAAGCTGGACCTATGATTAGCCAAACCATAGTGAGACGATTTGATTTTCGCCATTTTGGCGCTGATCGCAGAAGTGGGTGGGAACGGAACTAATAATAGTGATGGGACAATGAGATAAAATACATTGATAAAAGACATTTCCAACAGCAACAAACTATTCATTGGCGAGCCCAAATAATTTGTCGTGACAATTTTTTTGTACAATCACACCTATGATATATAGGGAATGGTTTTTACGGCTGCTTACAGACGGATGTCTATATATTTGTTGATTATTTGTTTCAATAAAATATGAAAGTGACTGTTAAAATTATCTGACACTAAAGTATCCTTGAAGTGGTTCGGGTGTGATTTACATATATGTCCGGGTTATTCTAAGTAATGAAGGGGGGAGGGAGAAGGGGGCGGAGGAAAACTTACCCCTTATGCAACTCCTATGTGGCGAATATGTATAGTTCCTGAGATATTAATGTTTTTGTAAATCTAACCTCACTTCTGATTTTCACTAATATTGCACTTTATCATAGATCCAAAGTTGCAAAATCCAATGAAAATCGAATATTTAACATAAAAAGTAAATAGTAAATGGTTACCACTCAGTTCTGGCCAAAAATGAGTATATTTCTAAAGTTAAATAACACTTTATTATTGTCAAAATTAACAGATCATTGTCATGAGTTTCCATAATTAATTGAATATGTTCATTTTCCACTCAAAACCAATTTGAGTTGTTAAAAATAAGTCTTAAATATATTCCTAAACACATTCACCATTAAAATCATCCGGACATATATATAAACCCAACCCCAGTCATCAGCGAAGTGCTTTGAATAGATGTAATCATATTTTTTCGGACGCAAACTAGACTTTTCAATGTTTTTCAGCCATAATTCCAGTCTTCTTTTGTCAGTCGGAAACCTGTGTATTATTTTAAAATTATATGTATTTGATAATAACAATTGGTCATTGGCGATTTCCATTCTTGAAAGTAAATAGATATTGATAGGAAAACTATCGATAAGTTTTATCGACAGGTAACTTTGACAGCACTATTAAATTTTTGGCAATTTGCAAGTTACGTCAGATTTAGTTCTCTTCCCACCCATTCAAATAGGCACAATATAGAGCTGTCATTTCATAGGGTATCATAGGTCCAGCGTACTTGTATATATGGAGGTCAGTGGTTTACAGTCATTTAAAAAAAAAACCTATGTACAAATCAAAGTTATAAATCATAAATTTAAATTTGAAATTCAAATTCAGATTTTTGATGTGATTTTTCCTTGATCAATAGCAAATTCTTATTCATAAACTCCCATCACTTTTTATTCTGAGAATTTCGCAGATATTTTTCTTGTAATGATTTTAAATGGATGATAATTGGCCAGATTAAAGAAAAATTCAAATTTCAAGGTGATTTTTACACTGCTAGATAGCAAATTTAATGTTATAAAATGTGCGCTATTTTTTATCCCAGAAATTCCACGGGAATTTTCCTGGGAGTGGTTTGAAGTTGTTCAGGTGCATAAAAATTTGCTTATCCCAACAATAGCTTACATTCCTTGTTTAAATACTGCAATGCTTCGTGTCCTGGGAATCCTGCCAGAATTTCAAGTTAAGTGTGGCTTCGGGCATATCCTAGTATTATTATAATGGCGAAAGGGGGTCACAAGATATTTTACTTAATTTTTTGCATTTCTCATAGGTCGCAACTAAAAAATCTTTGAAAAACAATGTTGTAGCGAATTACTAAGCATTTGATTTAAGATTGCCATTATTGACAGTCACAAAATATTACCATAAACACTAGTAGAATTAATGGTCAGATCCTGTATCTTGCTGACCTTTTATTTATTTACCTTACGAGCTGTTAAAAATTTACATAAGCTGCATACAAGTAATGCTAAAACTCAACCATGAATAAATAGTAAGATATAGAAACAAACCAAAATAACTGATTTGAGTGTTAATATTTTAAAAGTAGTAAATCGTGCAACCATTTACTGATGGCCTCTATGGTTGAGCAGGCTGAGCCTTTGCCGGTTTAAATCACGGTATGGTAAATTTCAGAAATGAATTTTCTCTGTGATTTAGTCTGGCTGTCTAGGATTGTTCCCAGTATAGTCAGTTGTATATTACTCATAACACAAGCGTAACTTGCTTAATTTGGGGGATATACAATATGTGTGTTTGCCTACCAATTATTTATTTACTTAAATTTTTTTAATATTCATTGTTTTTTTAAATTTAACTATTTGTTAATTAGGTTAACTTTAACAGCGGTATAAGGTTAGGTATTCTTTGAACAGACAGGTAATAGGTAAATCTCTCAACTAGTGTCAATTAAAAATTGATATAACTACTATAGCAAGGCAATAAAGTATATACACAATTACTGTTCTTCTATTTTTTAGTCAAGGAGTACTGATTACTTATAATACAGATCTGCAGAACTAAAATAGGCACCAGTGCCATATAACCGGTTTATATTTGTAAATTGCTATGAAAGAAAATAAATAAAGTTTCTATTCTATTGGTGTACAATTAGAATAATAATGTGAAAAGAGATTTTGATAAATTCTCAAATTAATAAAGTCAATAAGCTTCGAGTTTTTCTGACTTAAACATATCGAATGGAGTTATATCCTAGGCTGACTGGATTCTTAGCACCATACCAAAACTAAGTAATTAAAGGATGATTGAAGATGAGTGAGGTTTTAACTTATATAGCCAATGAAAGGACATAGAATACAGAAAAGTGCAAAGCTAACTGTATGTAATAACTAATAAAAAAATCTTTTTCTGTAACTTTTATTACAACAATAGTTAAAGATCAATTTCCCACAGTAAACAAAGATATTATGAATGCTAATTGAACAAATGGCTAACATACAAGTGTCCACTTTCTCCTCATACCAAACATGCAATTTCAATAAAAGGGCAACTTGTTCTGACACAAAACTGGCATAAAGTAAAAATTTAATAAGTTACTCACGTCGTACGGTACATTTTTTTCAGCAAGCGATGTTTTATCTTGATCTGTAACGATGGAAAAAGTATCTATGAGAACTTGATAATTCGCCTACTCGTAACTTGTAAAATAGGATTACAACGATGGAATGCGGCGTTGCATTATTAAATTTAGAATATTACCATCGTCCTCAGAACCCGAAGGGCCTGTTGCATTATCCTTCTTTAATGCAGGCAACTCCATAATTTCTATGTGATCCGTGTCCCCTGAAGCCATTTTTGTTTTCTTTCACATCCCCTATTTTGAAGTCTTAACTGTGTTTACACTTAGAACACTATTTATCATGGCTCACATCACACACATATCGCAAACATAACTATTTCACTATAATTTAATTATGATAAAATCAATTTCTTTGGTTTACGCAAAATTACTCCAGAGCATCCGTCTGACACAGTCACTAACCATTCATAAAACTGATAGAGCTGAGCAAATATCATACATTTGTACTTTGTAGCCGAGTAATGAGTAATCGAGTATATCTTTCTTTAAAAGAATCGATATGTTGAAAAAAATTAATTCAATTGCTTAGTAAAATTAGTCTTAAACATAGGTCCCGAAAATCCTGTGATAATAAATAGATTCCAGATACATAAAAGAAACTTGCTAAAAGTGTATATACATACATTTTTGTTTGTCAGTTTCATGGATCAAGTTGGCTAATTTCTAAAATTGATAAAATTGCACAAGTGTAAATTATTATGTTGGTTTAATTTATTATACGAACTAATACAAAGTAAATTAATGCGCATAAAATAATATTCTATGCGCAAATGGGAACCTATTTCTTAGAGCCCTATTACACTATCGTAGAAATATGATTATAGAAATATGATCATAGAAATATGAGTCATTGTTATATGAAGATCTTATGACAATGGAATAACCACATATATTTCATACTCTCTGTGATCATAGTTAAGAAGTCCTATTTGACAACAAGCGTGCAAATATGATCATATTACCGTCTAATCTAACCTGTAAAATGGCGACAAATGTAAGAATTTTGACTGATATCTTGTAAGACTTTTTATCTTTCAATCTAAGTTCTTCGAGCAAGGTGTTATATCGCCTACCTACCTACGATCTAATCCAAATAAGTCTTTGTTTTTTTTGTTGTTATCTTGATCATTTTTATTTTCTTCTTTGATGCAATTAATAAAATTGCACTCATAGCTTAATAGATAAAAGAAAACACGGCTAAATATTTATTCTTCTCGATAGTATCTCCTCAGTAGTTGACAAAGTATGACGTTCTAAATGATCGTAAGTGTAATATCTCCGCCCGATCTTGACATACGCGAGTGTGGTATTCGGCCATGCCAAGCCTACCCATTTAAAGAAACTGCAAATCGTGCAGAATAAATTCATGCGCAGAGCCGTCGGTGCTCCCCTCTATATGCGTAACGTCGACCTCCACCGCGATCTGGAGCTTCCCTCTATCAAAAACTACATTACGTCGCTCTCGCGTAAGTATTTCGATCTCGCGCCGCACCATCGAAATCCGCTCATCGTGTCCGCGTCCGATTACAAGCCTCGGCGAAAGGCTCTCGTGCGACGACCGCGTAATGTCCTTACGGACAAGGTCGACGCTATCACAAAACGGCTGGCCCGGATCAGCCCACCCGTAGTTAGGACGGCAGGCTGGCAGGCACCGACAGACAGACATAGACGGCGGCGTCTCAGACAACGCCAATCACGATCTCTCCACGTCCTCGAGAGGGACGCAAGGAGACATAGCCCCCCCACAGGATAGACTAGGCGTGTTGTTGAGAAGTTTCTTTCGCCGTTTCTTCTCTCCCAGCCATAACACGTTGCGAAACGGCAGTAAGATAGCGTGGGCCGCCGCGAACCGCCGATCCCGGTCCGCCGGGATCCTTCTTCTCGGGCTTTATATTACCCGTCGCCCGTTCTCAATTAGTTCATTGTGTCGCCCATTGGCGGGCATCATCAGATTCATCCCTCTCTCATGGCAACAGTCCAGCCGAGGTAAAACTCCCTAGGGAGCTCCCCCAAGCAAGTTGCCCCCGGGCTCGAGCGCCTTCGCCTTGCGAAGGCGCTCGCCCCAAAAACCCCGGTAAAGTTGTGAGGTCTTCGGACCAACAACATAAAGTCAAGTCAAATAAAAAAAAAAAGTGTAATATGTAAAAATGTAGAACAGCATCATATAAATATGATCATAGAATTTGACGAATATGAGATCATATTAATATGATAAATATAATTATGATAGTGTAATTGAGGCCATAGTGATTGGCTGAATGTGATTGAAAGAACATTTTTTTTTTTTTTGTTTGAGGCGAGGAAAAATGCTGACCGATTTACGCACTCTCAGGGCCGTCACTAGGAAACGGCGCGCATCCATCGGGGGCGATAACGCTAGCAATAGTATGCTTTTTTGCGCTTCGTCCGCGATGGCTTGACACTGAGGAGTGTGGAAGACTCAGAGCGATGCCGCACGGGCGAGCAACCTCAATACCCACTAAAAAACCTCTCCTCCCGTCGACCCTGCGCTTTGTTGTGAAGGAAAGACTGAGATATAGAACATAGTTACGCAACAGTCGATCCAGCGCAATAAAGTGCCTGGAGTGTGCCCTGGGAGAACACACCCCACTTCGAAACGGGGGCTGAATCCCTTGCGTTGCCTAGTAGCAAGGGGCCCCTATGATTGAAAGAACATGCATCAAGCTTTGTTTACGGTTTAGGCTATTACCTACGTGTACGCGCTCTTTCGTTATTGTCTTCACCCAACCGATTTCTACTGTCATTTGATGATTGTTTTACTATCGAATTTTCAATTATTTATAACTTATACATCTCTAAAAATTGGGTTATCAGTTGAAAAATATTTTTTAAACCATTTTATTTTATTATAGTTATGGCTTGGCAACTAGGCCTTTAAGCCAGATCTTAGTTTATAATATACATTTAGTTTCTTCAATTACTTAAGCCTATATGTAGCACAGCTGAACTGTAGGTAATCAGCTAGTGCCATTCAACGGAGTTCTTGTGACAACTCAAAAGGCCACATTTGACTATACAGTTCACATTTCTCACAAAACACATAATCAATACTCAAAAACTATCAATATCCTACAACTATTGTTCATTTTAGAGTAATTTTACACATTTTTAGAAAATAAAACTGCATAGCACAACACCTTTCAGTTCCCGCCAAAAACTCCTTTTTAAACCACAAACAATAGAAAAATGTGGGCGGAGTGAAAAAACCGGTAATCACCGGTAATTTATCACTGTCAAAAGGTTTTTATTTAAGATATAAAAAAATTATATATTCAATTTGTTCAAATATAATTACAACATTAATAAAATCAAAATACTGGTGTAGTATTCTTGCTGAAGTATATTTATCTTAATGGTAAGTTTTTAGTATATTTGTTACTTATAGCAACACACAAGAAAACGCCATGTTTATTTCTTTCCCGTCATATCTTTGCCGCGGTGAGATTTTTCTAGGTTATTATTTCTTATCTTAGCGTCTTTGTGATTTAATGTCATAATTACAGTAAACCAACGATAATTGTATTGCTCATCAATTAATATATATTCAGTTGAAGTGTTTTCTAATTACAGAAACCGTTGTGTACGGTTAGTGCTTAAAAATCAAGGAGCTAAATCAAATCTGTCCACAATGAAAATGGGCAAAAAAGTACGTGAATACAAGTCGGGAGACTTTATATTTGCAAAAGTTAAAGGATATCCAGCATGGCCTGCACGGGTATGTGTTAAATATTATCCTAACTGCGTCATATTTGTCAGAAACAATTAAAAAGCAAATTTTAGTTTTTCTTTGATTTGGACGAGGCGGGAAGCTTACCGACGCCTCCGTTTAATCTCAAGCCACAAGGCCTTTTACAGCGAAGCGAATAGCTACAGTAATATGTATACTTTCTGTCAAGTCTGTGATAAGGATGTATTTGTTTTATTACTAATGAAAGTATAATTTTGTTACATATTACAAGATACTTGATAAAAGCATTTAACTGACGCTATATAGGAATAATTGTCTTGAAAGAGTCTCTATAAATTATGCTAATTTTAGCAGATATATGATAATAAAGACCTCTATAAGATTAATTACATTTGAATTTTATTAATGTAAGTATAGCATAACATTTCACTCATGAGAATAATGCTATTTCTTATGTAATAAGATCCACATATATAAACATTTTATATGTTCGTTCATTGTTAAAACATGGCAATAATTGTGAAGTTCTGTATCTATTCCTTTAAGTATTAGTAGCTTGTACAACTAGGTACTGCATATTGCAAAAAATTATTATATTAAAAATTGCAGATTAAAATTGCAAAATTACTCAAAATATCATTTAAATGGTTTTTAATGATGTCTAGTAATAAAAACTTTATTTAATTAGGTTGAAAATAAAGACTATATAAGTATCTAGACTTGATTTGTCTTAGAAATAAATAACCAGTTTTAAGACCATGTACAAAATATGGCTAAACTTGCCTCGAAAGTGTTTGGTTTGCTGAACTAGTCCAAGTATTACTTCATCCCACAACTATAACTTGTAGTTCATGAAGTGAAAGTCAAGCTACAAATAGAGTACTGCTCACAGCTAGATAGTGAGTAAAGAAAAGAACTAAAAAAGAAATAAAAACATGGCGGCTGTGAAAAAGAAAAAAATGTTTTGAGTAAAGATTAGGAGAAAGGGGAGTTTATGGAACAGTCTCCTGCTGAGACAGAGGTTCTCAATCTTTTTGGAACAATACACCCTTTAGAAGAAAACAATGCCACTATCCCCTGTTCCCTATTAATTATTGTTATTTGTTAGGTTTACCTTCCAACCTGGCTTGTGGCTGTACTAGGTGGACCAAGTTTTTACCACCTAAAAATTTATGTTTTTTTTGGTTAAGATTTGTGTGTTCATAGTATTTTCATAAGTTTTTATGACTAGTAGTACACTTGATTAAAACTATGTTTTAACTGTGCCATTTTAGTTTTTAGTATAAGAAAGAGAGTTGGTCTGAAAGAGAGTGTCGGGGTGATGGTATGGAAAGGAATGCTCCAGTGGTTCGGGCATGTGGAAAGAATGTATGATGAAAGAATGACCAAACAGATATACAATGCGAAAGTGGATGGATGCAGAAGTCGCGGAAGGTCACGACACACCTTCCATGATCAAATTGATTGTGTACTAGCAGAAGGTGATGTCAGGAGCCTTAAGAACAGATGAGCATGCATGACAAGAGCTATGAATGTCAAAGAAGCAAGTGAGGTGTGTAAGAATAAGCCTGAATGGCGCTCTGTTGTTCGTGCCTACCCCCCAAGGGACCTGGCGTGAAGTTATGTATGTATATGTATTTTAGTATATTCATAAATTGTTGTTGTATGTTGGTTTTAAATTGTTCAATTTTTATTTCAATGTTTCTTCCCTAAACACAGCTACAGAAAAGTGCTTGAAATATCGAAATAAAACAAAAAATCTGGTTTTATTCTGGAATATAAATGGTAGTTTTGATAATGTGGTAATGCAAGTGTTGCACTCATGACTGAAAAAAAACAGAGGATGAAGATAATAGAATTGACAAAAAGAATGTTAAAGTGGAATATTGATGAGTACAAATGTGGAGATGGATGGATTGTGTAAGAGATTACATGATTTGTGGGTGTGCCAGGGAATGTATGTCAGAGTAATGGAGTATGGAAGGAAAAGACATACTTTGATGATCCCAAATAATTAGGACAAGGTGAAAGTAAAGAGAATTTGGTGATGCATGGTAAGACAGTGAATTCGTTAGGAAGGCTTTTTTATTGCATGAGTTCAGCAGACAAGCACATGGCTCACCTGGTGGAAGGTGGTTACCACTGTGGATATTTGTAACACCAAAAGTATAATCAATGTCTAGCTGCTCTCTAAAGTGAGACTGGAACCTGGCCCCTATTGCTGGAACATAACTCAAGATTGTTATGGCAGCATACTCTAGACCAGATGTTGATAGTGATTCAGACTGGAAAATACCCTATCACTTGGCCGTGAGTTGTTTTGTCACCTCTTATGATAAGGCACCTGGCTTGTATGAAATTGTATTATTTTTTAACCTTTAAGTTCCATAGCTAAATGACAGTGAATATTGCCAGTTCTAAAATATCAATAATGTGTGTTATTGTATCAAAGAGGCTATACATATTATGTTTAAATAATCTAATCCATATATTTTTCAAACTGTCCTCTTTAATTTCAGGTGCAAAGGTTGAATGGGAAGAAATACTTTGTGTATTTCTATGGCACGGGAGAAACGTAAGTATTGCTATTGATTGTACGCAGCTCGTCGCACATATAATAACAAATGTTGTAGCACGCTGATGGATATTACGCTAGGATACCTAGGTCGATGTAGTGGTGGAAGTTAAACACTGATATTAGGTGAAAACAATGTAATAAAAATCACTTATTATACAAAGGCGTCTGCCTTCGACTACAATTTTAACAGAAGAGAAAAACAAAAGCAACAACAATGTTGCAAGTAATAAAATCACATAAAATGTTATGTTGGTGTTGCCAACATTGATCACCTCATCATCATCATCCGAGTGTCAAATCTCGGTTGTGAAACAACCTTGAGTTGTGTTCTGGCATTAGTGACCCGGTTCCAGTCTCCCTTAAGAGAGCGACAGTGCATTTATAGCAACTTTGGTGTTGCAAATGTCCATAGGCGATGGTAACCGCTTTCCATCAAATGGGGCGCCTGCCTGTCTGCTGAACTCCTGCAATAAACAAGAAACCTTAATTTTTCCTCTAAATTTACGGGTGCAACTTATGTAGTCCTTTCTCTCCTTATCAATTCTTGTCCACACATCCATTGCAACATTCTCATTTCAGTGGAGAGCAAGAGTGAAGATGTTTTTGGTCTAGTACTTCAGTAGCCAAACATTCAGATTCCATAACATGACCATGGTGTTACAGATAACTAATATGTATAAACATATAATGAAAGATCGCTATTAGTTATACACCCACTGTACAATTTAGTTTTTTTTAATTGCCTGTTTTTTGTGTAGGTTATATAGATTAACTCTTTAGTTAAGGGTCATTCATAAATTCATGATTTTTTTATACATAATAAAAGCACGTTTTAACAGTTTTAAGTGTGGTAATTCATTTAATTTTTATTTTCCGTTTCACGGCTACTGAAAAGTGGGCGAAACTTCTTAACTAAAACTAACTCCTTTGGCTCAGCGACCCTGTGAGTCTTGGCCTCCGAAAGAGAGCACGCCACCGTCTTGTCAATTGTGTTCTTGTAGTGCAGTCAGGTCAGCTTTCACTATCCTTCCAGCGATAATTGAGACTACCAACCAGTCACCCACCGACTAGTCGCCCCAAGTATGCTTTTTTCACTCCCTGATCCTCCTCCATCCGCTCTACATGACCGAGCCAGCAAAGACGACTATTTGAGGGCGAAACGTCAGAATAAAAAAAAACTTTATTCAAAAAAACTAAAATAACTTATTTATAAAGCTATTATTATTAATATATATTATCTAAAACATCTTAAAGTCAGTGCTTAGTAATTTTCAAAATATAGTAATTTTTATGTTTTACTTTGCACCGACTTCAAGATGTTTTAGATAATATATATTAATAATAATAGCTTTAGAAATAAGTTGTTTTTTATACTTTTTAGTTTTTGAAGTCGGTTTTTTTAAACGAAGTTTTATTTATTTATTTGTTACTTTTTGGTGTCTAGCTATGAGTACGCCTACGAAAGGTGCCACGCAGAATGGAATTTTTTTCATAAAAAACGTTCTTAAAATGAATACTACTGGGCCAAACTATGTCAAATTTTTAGGGGACCAAATGGCAGCTATTCCGCGTCAAACAAAAAAAGAATCACGTAAATCGGATCATAAATCTCGGAGTAATCGGTGAACATACATTTAAAAAAAGATTCCGACGAATTGAGAATCTCCTCCTTTTTTTGAAGTCGGTTAATAAAAATCAAATAAATTACCTCGCTTAGAACCATTAAAGCATAGTTTTGTTATTGAAATTGATTGTAAAATAATTATAAATAGATGATTTTTGATTTCTTATTCAGAGCAAATCTACCACCGAACATGATATTTGACTACGCTGAGAACAAAGACAAGTTCTTGACGAAAACAGTCAAGAGGCGGGACTTTAATGACGGTGTGAAACAGATAGAATATGACTTCGCAAACAACATCCCATTGGAGCAGGTCGTTGGTGCTCTTGCTGAGGTAATTATATTCTTTTTTTAAATTATATGCTTGCCCACAGTAGAATTATGTTGTCCATGCAGTTTGGGTCATAAATAATCGGAGCGGTGAAGCGAGTATTTCGCTCTCTCTTCCACTCACGGGCCTTATGGGCGGGCATAGTGATATGCATTATTGTTGTCGATAAGCGTTATCGATAGTGTATTTAGTTTTGTCATTTTGTGGGTTAGTGATATAAATGAAAGAAAAAAAATTGATAAAACAACGTATTTATTAAAATAAGAATAATAATTATTTAAAATAAATTATTACTAGGTATCTATGTATTAAAAAAAACTATAAGTACAAAAGTTTAGAATGTAACAAGTTATATTAAAAATAAATATAAATACTTATATCTAAGTTTAAAATTAACAGCAAAAAAGATATTAATGATTTTTATAAGAATGATAATCTTTCTTTGATAAGAATGAGTTGTTATCGATAATGGCGTTGCGTCCGCGCAACGTGCTCACCGCCTTAGCCGGGCTGAGGCTAAGCTTTGATTTATGATCCAAACAGCACGGACAAAATAATTATACTATAGTACTAAACCAAAAATATGTATAATTACATATCATAGATGTTACACTGTATATAAGATAGAAGCGCAACTCTCGATTCAATTTTGCATTTTTATGCTTGTATCCTCTATAGATGGATACACAAGTGAAAGTGTGAAAATTTGAACCAGTATGTATTTTTACTATCTTATGCAAATTCTAATTAACCAAATATTAATAGCATTGCAAATTATATGTGAAACGCTATTATTATATACTAGCTTCTGCCCGCGACTTCGTCTGCATGGTTTTTTTTTTAAAGTAAACCAGATCTTTCATGTTATAAATTAATTCTAATATAATTCATAATAATTGTTTTAATTACGAGCTGGTTTCAGACATATTAAATGAAAATTTTGTGGCATCTAGAATGACTAGATACATTTAAAATGTTAAACGTTAACTAACTTGATTTTTCACTGTGCTCTGAAGGAGATCACGGCATTGGTATTTTTTATATATATACTGAAGTTGCATCGCTATGGTACATATAATTCTGCACAACTGTTGTTCTTATAGTTTTCTAAACAAAAACCAACAGTTTCTGAGATATGGAGGCCCAAAGATTTCATTAAAAATTGGTTGTGAAATCCTGGCACACAATTATGAGTTTATTTGAGGTCACGAAAACAGTAGGCACATTAATGTGGTTACACACTACATTATTCCATCAAGTTATGTCATACAATCACTACAATTGATAAAGTATTAAATCAATAAGATCTTATCCTCACTAATTGGGAAGGATGATTGAGTGTAAGTATATGGTTATCGATATTGATCAACATATGGTTAGTAACAATCAAAATGGCGATATCGCCATTCGACTGATTATTGATAATCTGCTGATCATAGCAATCATACATTATGAGAACTTTGCTAGCTACTAGTATTCTAAGATTTCAAAGATTAAAAAGGTCATAATAGGGCATAGCGAGAAAATGTACCACCGCCTTAGTTGATGGGCACACAAACGTACTGGTACGTGAGTGCGTGTGATAAGGGTGTTCTAAGGGTGACTATTCCAAAAATGTATAATCAATTTTTGAGTTTTGTATGAACACGAAAATATATATTTTTTTAATCGTCCCAAACTCAAAGGGTGCGATTTCCTATCCCGTCTGAAATGCTTGTACCATTTAGGCAATTTTCTGAACTACTGCGTATATTCTTACAATAAGCACATACTAACAATGGTGAAGGCAAACATTGTGATGAAATCTGCACATCGAGATAACTAGTATCTCAAACTTAGAAAGCCACCACAAGCGTGGCGGGTATACAGTCCGTTCCCATCTCTATAGTAGGAGGCCCTACCCCAGTTGTGGGATATTTATGGGCTGTTATTATTATCATAATATAAATTACATTGCTTAATACCATTGTAATTATGATTATATGATGGTCTCTGTTCTATTTGCAGGCAGCACCTGATGCAAACACAACTGCTAATGAGTCCACTTCAAATGACACAATAGACGATACCGGGGTTGACACTACTGCAGCTGATGAAACTATGGCGGATGATGTAAGTAATATTACTATATTACAACTGGCAAAGAGTCGCTCTCAGCTGATTTAGCTGTCACCCTATTGTAATAGCATACTTAGGACTTTGAAATAATATTGTTACGAGTTTTGCGATACTCGAATTAAAATGCCGTTAGAATTATTATAGAGTTTATTACAACTATACAAACACATATAACACAAGTACAAATATAACCAAACACAACAAATCCAAACGTAATGCAGAAGGTCGTAATTCAATAAAACGCGCAAAGTCCGTCACTATTAGATTCCCGAATGTACACAGGTCACGCCTGTATCGTAGTTGAAGCTCAACTGACCCCCCTCTCTCAATCTCAAAATGCAAATGCCGGCAACGACGACACAATTTCCTAGAATTAGCTTGTTGTAGAAGACTTAGGTAAGAAAAATTAAACTCGGGATACGTGGTTAACCTTGATTTGTAATGCCTTAAAAGTACACGTAATGGCGTGAAAATAGATGGATAGGTGCATTTAAACGATGTTCACTTTATACAAATTATGAACGCCTGCACAAACATTATGGCAACTCTGTTGGCCTGTGTACCTTTGCCAAGAATTTCTTCATAACACTTGTACTTGTAATCCGCAACATATGGCTAATGATGCTCCTGAGCGAGTACAATAGGCTGGTATCCACAATAACTAGAAACGTATGCCGATAAATAATTGAACAAAAGAAGACGATCATAAAAGGATTACAAGTAGTTCAAATGCCGACAGGTAATGAAATGTGCTTTTACAGATCTGTATGTGGAATTTGTCTTTGTAACAATATGAATGTGTTGTATAAATTCTATACTTGTACAAAGTAATGTACCATAGTCAGCATTTTACAAATTAACAACTGCGACCTAATGCTTAACAATTGTTTATTTTCAGTAATAAAATCAGTGTCATTACACCGCTGGTTGCGTTTGGTATTCTTTACAATTTACATTCACATTACCCTTCCCTCCTTAACTAAAACTATATACATACTACAGCTTTTTTGGTCTTTCGAGCCTGATATCCGGCTCGAAGGATCAAAAAACTACTGTAATACAACTTCGACTCCTGTTTAATTTGGAAACTAAAACTGTATACAATATACATACTACAGCCTTTTTGGTCCTTCGAGCCGGCTATCAGGTTCGAAGGACCAAAAAACTACTGTAATACGACTTCCACTCCTGTGTAATTTGGAAACTAAAAGTGTATACAATATACATACTACAGCCTTTTTGGGCCTTCGAGCCGGATATCAGGCTCGAAGGACAAAAAAACTACTGTAATACAACTTCGACTGCTATGTAATTTGGATCAGTACAATGGCTTGATAACAGAGATATTATTTAGTCTACTACATAGATCCATATATTGAGTTAGTCTATAGCCAAAGTTAATACTGAAAGTTACTGTCGTTAATTTGTCGAGGAGACTTACAAAGGCGTTTTCAAAGAATTGTTCTAATATAAGTCACACAAGAAGGGTGGTGCATCCGTGCAGGAACGGAGAAAGAATACAATTTCCTGCGTTGGGGCGGTCTGTCATAAGAGAGCAAGGTGGTAGGGTGTTTGCTCGACTGGATGGCGACCACCCCTGGTCTAAAGTATGCCGCCATAACAACCTTGAGTTGTGTTCCGGCATATGTGACCAGGTTCCAGTCTCCCTTAAGAAAGCAGCAGCTCATTTGTGGCACCTTTGGTGTTGCAAATATCCATAGGCGATGGTAACCGCTTTCCATCAAGTGGGCCGTCTGCCCGTCTGCTGAACTCCTGCAATAAAAAAAAATAAAAAAAATGATAATAATTCCTTAATATAATAATTTAATCTTACTCATATTATAAAGAGGCAAGGTTTGTATTTTTGTGTTTGTAACAAATAATGAAAAAAACTACTCGACTGATTTTAAAAATTCTTTCAACATTAGAATGCTACTTTATCCCTGATTAATATATGCCATATTTATTTCTAGAATAAATTAAGGATCCCTATTAAAACTTCAATAATGTAACCCAAGGTGTAAAAAAATTAAGTGTTTGAGTGGTTCTGGGGATGGTTTAGATTCACAATTAGACCCGCTGAAATCAGTCTCTACATTTTATTTTTTTCAGGGCAGGGCAACGTCTGCCCAAACCGCTATTGTTTATAAATAATATGTTGCTTGTATTTATGTTGATTATGAAGCTGACAAACAGGCAGATGATGGTAAACACATTCCATTGTATGGGCATCTAATGGAAAGTGGTTACCATTGAAGCCTATTTATTTCCAGCCTTCATGATAGCATAGAGAGTGAAGTCACACTGATCGAGCGGGCCTTAAAAGCTGAAATCAAGGCTAAGAAGGCTGAAATTCCAGCATGGCTCATTTAAATAAATAAAATTATATGAATATAATATTTATCTGCACTAGGCAAACACAACGCAGAACGACACTGCTGTCGAGGATTCAGATGACACTGGCACTCTTGTTATTGACGAAGGCAAGGTAAGGCTTTAAATTATATCAGAAAAAGTAATATATCTCTCTGTGTTAATTCATTTGGATTTGACACTACATGAATGTTTTCTTTCTCAGAACAGTTATTAAAGATATAGAAGCCGTGCGAAAATGAAAGCCGAGTAACAGTTCATTTATTCATATGAAGTGAATACAGTATACACGAGTGTGAGTGAAAGAAGATATGTCATAGATATTTTTGTTTCAGATAGAGATCTTAATAATTGATTACATTTTATTTAAGAAAAGTAAAATGAACCAACTTTAAACTAGTTAGAACCCTGTAAATAACAATTTTTTTTTATTTAAATTTGTTTGGGAAACATTCAATAATTAATATTCTTAAATATAAAACACAAAATTTATGCATATATCAATCAATTTTCCACTTAAAAATAATTTATATGATAAAAATAAAAGTTGGTTCAAACATTTCATTACAAAAAAAAATTGCAGTGATTTGCATAAAATGTCTATTTAATTTAAATGAAGTCAATATTGAATAAATAAAAAAAATCATCACAATAGTTCTAATAAAATAGAGGTAAAAAAAGGAAAGACTTAAAAGATGAAAATGTGGCTTACAAATTCTCAAATAATGCTTCGTGTATAATAATGTGTATAGACTGTAACTATGTCGCTGTTCTTTCAAATGAAGTTTTTCTTTCTTTTCTTTCTTTCTAAAAAAAATATATTGTCCCTTTCCAACTTGATTTCAACACCATAATTGATAATAGTTCAGAAGTATATATTTTGTTACAATTTCTATATCTATAATTGATTATTTTAAAGGTTGTCCTTCCACATTTTTGCATACACATCTTCTTGACATACTTAAATCTGGTTGTGAGAAAATGTATGCGGTTATAGACCATAGCATAATTTCATTGTTAGTTTTTCTTTTAATATAGTAATTATTGTAAAAACTGTCAGTTTTCCCAACTTCTTACAGAAGGGTAGAAAATCAACAGCGAAAACACCAGCCAAAGAGCCGATCAAAGCAAAAGAGCCGAAAACTCCAAGAGGGAAAGCGAAGAAAGAAGAAGCCAAAGAGGAAGAAGGAGATAAGAAGGAAGAAGAGATAGTCAGCAGAAGTGGAAGGAAGATACGGCCGAAACGGTAAGCAAATCTCTTTGTCTACACCACTAATTTGCAACCGGTGAAAACCATTATAAGGGGCAATATATATCGCTGTCAACACATTTTTGAAAATATAAGCAGACTGAATTTAATTACCACAGATCCGTATTCCACAGTCACAGTAATAATTGTTATAAACTTTTTGATTCAGACAAAGTTTCATAAATAATAAAATATTCCCAAGAAGGTTTAATAAAAAAGAAAAAGAAGAATAAAATCCTTTGCCCTTTGTCTTTGATACAAGACAGAGGAAAAGTGAATAAAAAAATATCCAAGACACCGGCCATCTCAGTGTAACTACATAACCAGAAACCAGAGCTACAAGACCCCTGACATCCTACTATCTGTATACAAACACAGCTCAACTAAACTACATAATGAAAAACCAGAGCTCCCAGACTTCTGACACCCTACTATCTGTATGCAAAAACAGCTCAATGAAACAGCACAACCAGAAACCAGAACATCAAAATCGCTATCATCCTACTATCTGTACGTAAACAGTTCAATGAAACATCACTTAATTAAACCAGTGTTCTAAGACCCTGTGGCGGATTGGTGCAAGGAAGAAGATAGGCTTTGTATTAGAACGAATTATTTATTTCTGGTTTTAACAATTAAATACAAAGAATAATTTCGAGAGGTATCGAAGGAATGACAATGTCAATAAAAAGTAAAAATGTATAGAAAAATAAATGTATACAAAGGTCGTCCTACAACCCCTACCAGCCCACTATCACTATACAAACAGCTCAATAAAAGGTCACTACCATAGACCAGAACTCCAAGATCCCTGACACGCTACTATCTGTATGGAAACACAGCTCAAAAACCATGTTTCTCCATCCATCATAACTTAAACTAGATGCTCATACTTTAGCCATACTAACCAGAGCTCTACTTATATTGGAATTTGTCTGGACCAGTACCGCCAGTTCTTACCTACTAATGTAGTTAACCTATTTGGATTTAACCCATAACAATGGCTATACTCTAAGCTTGTAAAGTCATTTGTCTTAAAAATCCATATATTATGTGATGTCAATTGTCGAAACATAGCTAATTTAGATGTAAGCTAGGGTAGCGATGTTGGCATACAAAACGAGCCTTCAACATCAAATGTTTAATAGGTAGTAATAGTTTCTAAGGGAAAGCGAAATTGTTGTTTTTACTATATTCCAAGCATTTTTTTTCATACTTCATACCTTTTAAACCTTCCCTGGTCTTCCTCAAATAATTCAAAACCAAAATTAGCCAAATCAGTCCAGCCGTTCTCGAGTTTTAGCGAGACTAACGAACAGCAATTGATTGTTATATATATATAAATCAATTTTTATATACAGTGAAACCTGGTTAAGTGAGACATCAAGGGACCTGCAATGTGGTTTCACTTATAGAGGTATTCCACTTACCCAGTGCCTCAGATATCCTGGTATAAATAAATAACTGTCTCATTTACAGAAGGTTCCATTAATAGAGGTCAGAATATAGGTTATTTCAGTTCCAGAGGTGCGATTATTTACAGACTTCATCGCGTGTCTTCCCACTTTCTTAAACAGATATTAACTTCAGTTTTTCACGCACGGATAAAGATTGTAGCTTTCGTTTTGACATTTTTAACCGACTTCGAGAAAAGGAGGAGATTCTCAATTCGTCGGGAACTTTTTTTTGTTGCTTTTTTTTATGTATGTTCGCCGATTACTCCGTCATTTATGATCCAATTTACGTGATTCTATTTTTGTTCGACGCGGAATAGCTGCCATGTGGTCCCCTAAAAATTTGACATAGTTTGGCCCAGTAGTTTTCATTTTACGAACATTTTTTTGTTCCCGTTTCTTGGGACCTATATTTTTTAAGAAGCGCGGCACCATTCGTAGGTCCTCCCATACATAGCTAGACACTAAAAAGTAACAAATAAAAAATAAAAACTTCGTTTAAAAAAACCGAAGTGAAGTCGGTGCAAAGTAAAACATAAAAATTACTATATTTTGAAAATTACTAAGCACCGACTTTAAGATGTTTTAGATAATATATATTAATAATAATAGCTTTAGAAATAAATTATTTTATACATTTTAGTTTTTCTAATAAACATCCGTATGATATTAAAGTGAAACTAAAACTGGAGGTCATTGAGGCTCAAAATTACTTACGTAGTTCAGTGCGGAATTTGCGGGTAGAATAAGAATAAGTAAGTAAACAAACAAAACTACGTTATCTCAGTTACAGAGGTCTATGCATGTAAATTCACTCGCTGTCTCAGTTATAGAGGTAACTATGATGATAAATCCAAAGGATGAATCCCATAGAGGTTTCCTTTGTCCCACTAACATGAGTTCATTGCCAAAGTGTTGGGACCTCAGCCTGAGTACCAGTTATTTAGGTTTCTCACTTATCCAAGTTTCGCTGTATATAGAATTATAGATTGTATTCGGCACATGCTATTTTTTAAATATGGTTTGTATGGACATTTTTGTATTAGATATATAGACGAGCAAACAGAAGAGAATGCAACTTTGCCGTCTCCGTCGCCGGCGCCGAAGAAACGTCGCGCGGCGTCACCGCAAGAGGAGAAGAAAGAGAAGGAGAAGACCGAGCCAAAAGAGAAGGGGCCCGATAAGACAATGAAGCACTTCAACACAGTGACACAGGTGAATATTGTATTGTATTGTATTGTGAAGCATTATGTCTGTATTAATTGTATGTATATCTGGTTGGACAGAGAGTTGGTCTGAAAGAGAGTGACGTAGTGAAGGGAAGGAAATGATTGCTCCGGTGGTTCGGGCATGTGGAAAGAATGTATGATGAAAGAACGACTAAACAGATATACAATGCAAAAGTGGATGGATACAGAAGTCGCGGAATGCCACGACACACCTTCCATGAGCAAATTGATTGTGTACTAGCAGAAGGTGATGCCAGGAGCCTTAAGAACAGACGAGCGTGCATGACGAGAGCTATGAATGTCAAAGAAGCAAGTGAGGTGTGTAAGAATAAGCCTGTATGGCGCTCTGTTGTTCGTGCCTACCCCGCAAGGGACCTGGCGTGAAGTTATGTATGTATGTATAGTTGTATATCTATGTATGATGTTTGTAATGTGTTATTATTTACACTATATATGTATATACATATTGTTACAAGTGCGCAGGACTCGAATTAAAATGCCGTTGGAATTACTATAGAATTTATTAGAATTGTACAAACAAGTATAACGTAGGTACAAATATAACTAGACACTACTAGTACAGACTGCACGATTCAATAACACGCGCAAAGTCCGTCACTATATCGCTTATTGAATCTACGTCTTGCTCGTATCGTAATCCTCGCTTGACTGCCTAGCCCCTCCGTTCGGGCATTGTTTATAGTAAACTATTTAGTACAACAAACGACCGCGTGGACTGAGGTTTCCGAGAAACCGTAATCTGCACACCTGCGACGGGTAAAGAAGTTCAATAACAGTAGGCTATTGTCTAATTGCTAATTTTAAACACGAAGTAAACAAAAGAACTCCGAATGCGGGAAAGGTTATAAACTGCGTTTTATGACAGGCAGGTGTGTCATTACCTTTGCCGGCATGTAACAATATATATATAAATAACAGTGCAATATCCGTCCGTCCTAAGATGTACTTCTATAAGTAAAAATAATACTATCAATTTTTTTGTTCACAGTCTGAGCTTGCAGATATCAAAGAGCCGTTCAAATCTGGTGAGTGGTTTTTTGCTAATTACCTAATACTTGTGTGGAAGAAAAACACTTAATATGGCAATAGCGACATTTCTAGAGAACACCAGAAATATTATTTTACGCTTTGTTATTGCGTAACCACTAGACTTTTTCGCCCAGAAAAATTCCCGGCATAAAAAGTAGCACAGATTTTAAGTCTAGGAATTGGCTGTCGATCAGTGAAAACAGTATCGCAATCGGTCCAGCAGTTTTTACTTGAATCCCAAAGAGACAGAAAAGAAATTTTAAAAAAAATTCATCGTGTTCTCCATGGTTTATATAGTCTATTCGACAATTGCAATCAATAAAATAAGTATAAAGAAAGACAAATAAAATACGTTAACAGTGCTAAGTCAAGAATCATAAGAGGCAAGTCGGAATAAACAAATATTTTTAGTTTCTTTGATGATGCACTAACGACTTTAAATAAAGAATTTTAAAAATTGAGGTTTTTGGCGGGTACTGAAAGGGGATGTTGTGCTGTGCAGTTTTATTTTCTAAAAATGTGTAAAATTACTCTAAAATGAACAATAGTTGCAGGATGTTGATAGTTTTTGAGTAGTGTTTATGTGTCTTGTGAGAAATGTGAACTGTATAGTCAAATGTGGCCTTTTGCGTTGTCACAAGAACTCCGTTGAATGGCACTAGCTGATTAGCTACAGTTTAGCTGTGCTACACATAGGCTTAAGAAAATGAAGAAATTATATTGTAAACTAAGATCTGGCTTAAAGACCTAGCTGCCAAGCCATAAACCTAAATAAAAATAAAAATTTCTCTTTTTAAATATGGTTCTGTATGATTTGTGTCTAGCCAGTGACAACTGACAAGCGTTCATGAATATATCCTTCACGCACAAACCCCAGGGGGACTTGTAAGCCCCCGCGGACTAAAAAAGCACATTCCACTAAAGAGTTAAGTTTTTCAATATAAAATTCAACTTAAAATATTAACAATATTCCACAAATATTGTGGACTTTTAATAAGCATTGTCAGATATTTTTAAATTGCATATTAAAACAATCCAACCTCCGAGTTCTCCCATAACATTTAAAAAACAATTAACGATAATTTCAAATATGGAATCTGATTTTATTTGTGTGTTATTAAATATGGATTGTGTTTTTATAATAACGTTCTCATACAGACAAAGAAAAAATGTAACTTAATCTCTTTCGTTCCATTTTCAAATTCGTCAACATTTACGTACGTATTTTATGTTACCGTTTACGCAATGAGAGTATGGGCGTAGTTGCCTTAGCCTGGTCGTGAGAAAGACAAATCGACGGATTGGCGCGAACACATTTAGAAAACAAAAAGACTTCGTTAATTTTTGGACAAACATGGACGATTTGAAACAAGAATCAGATTTATTGAATTACAGCTTAGATATTTTCAGTCAAAAGGATGATAAATTTGACATAAATGATTTTATTGCTAAATACGATAAAGATATGAAGAGTGATACGATCGTGAAGAACGATTTGAACAATGGTAAATATTAATAAAGTACCAATTAATATTTTTAAGTGTAACGTTTATGTGTTATTTTAGTTAATTTCAGAATGTATGCGTTAAATTTCTTAACTTTACTTCGCATTTTACTAATCTAGTTATCATACTTGAAACGAAGTTTTAACAGTTTATGAAGAATTTTTTTATTTACTATAGTCCTGTCCGTCCGATCCCAGTAGAGCGTGGCACGACTTTTTTTGGAGAACTGGCTTTGGCGAGTACTGTTAATAAGGCACCTACGTTTCCACAAGACCGTATTAAAAATAAATAATTCAACCAGGTTTATATAATTTATTCTACTAGTACTTATCTGATGAATGAAAAATCGACCCTTAGACAAGGGTCGATATAACCTGAATTTTAGAGAATGAATAACCAGTAGGCGTTAATCTATTGCACATAGTGGCAACAAAGTACATTCCTAGAATTTTGAATTTATTTGGTATACCAATAATTATTTAATTACATTAATCCTGAGGATTATATTGCTTCTTAAAAACAAACTTGACAAATGCAGTAATTAATTATAGGTTATTATTACATACAATTGCATTCAACTATAAAATCGTTTTATACATTTACAGATACGAAAGAAAATAATTTAAACAAAGATGACGAAGATGTTGCTAATAATAGTAAAAGCAAGCTATCTTCGAAAAAAAAGTCTAAAAATGATACTAAGAAAAAGAAATTCGTACCACCTACAAAAAAAGCAATTAACAAGCCTATATTGGAAACGCCAGTGTCCAACAACGAATGTTTGTCACAAATATTCCAAAGCTCACAAGAAAATTTTAAGCTGAATGATCATTGGCCACCAACACCCAATATCGACGAAGAATTTAATTATACTTTTCATAACTTAAATTATAACTCTGTGGTTAATAAAGGTTCAATACAGTTTGAATATAAACAAGATAATATATTCATAGAACATGGTATTTGTGATAAAATATCTCAAATTAGTAACAAAATATCAAATACATATTCACAAATAGATATAGACAACGAAAATGATTTAAATAATTTCACTACAGATGTTTTAAAAAATAAAACTAAGAAAGACCCGTTATCTAGCGCACTGCTAAATTCTCTGACAATACTAAATGATGATTTCATATTGTCTCAGAACATACTTACACCAGAATCTCTAGCACATGACAATTTTAAAGACCCAGAATTTAACAATCTGACAGAACTACCACTAACACGAAATTATTCATCGAATTCTGTTGTATCTTTAGATAAGGTTTATAAAAATTTAGATGCAGCCAGCTTTGAAAATTGTACACATTCGCACGAAGACATAAATAATAGTTCCGAACGCAACGTTTCTTATAACGTACCTAATATTACTGATACGGTACCTCATAATATATTTGATGATGGACCCAATATTTCTGATAATATACGCAGTGGTTATGAAAATAAACACAAAATACCTGTTGGTGAAGATTATTTGAAATTGTTTCAAAGTAATCCGAATGGTAATATCGATACAGATAATGTAGATATCGACACTGTTGTGAATATTTCAAATGATATTACAAAATCGACTAAAGAATCTACGAATTCAAGTAAAATTATAAACAAGTTAAATAAAAACACTAAAGGAACAACTAATTGTGTAGAGATGACAACTATATATGGTGATATGGGTTTTAAACTGTTCTATTCTGAATTCATAAAGAATTCAGGCGTATATATAGAGAATGACAATGAACACGCGAAGTATAGTATCCAAAAGATAAATGAGATGTATCGGAATGACAATAAAAAATATACAAAAACAAGGTTGTAAAATAGTACTTTTATTTAACATTAAAATACTTTTTACATTAATAAAATTTTCAAAATGTTATTGTTGATTTTATTCATATATGTATATATCTGTGGCCGCGACGTCGTCCGCGTGGAATTTGTTGTCAAAACCCTTGGTGCTCCGCTCCTATTGGTCTTTCTTAGCGTGATGATATATAGTCTTTAGCCTTCCTCGATAAATTGGCTATCTAACACTGAAATAATTTTTCTAATCAGACCAGAAGTTCCTGAGATTAGCACGTTCAATCAAACAAACAAACAAACTCTTCAACTTTAAAAAGCAAAAACTGTTAAAAACCCCTTTTTACGAAAATTGCGCGGACGGAGGAGTATGAAATTTCGCACACTTATAGTTTATATCGAGAAGGAGTGCAAAATGCTATTTTTTATGCATAAAAAAATATATTAAATCAATAAAAAAAACATTACACACACTATCATGTATTTGACACATACTCGCATATATACTCTTTTGTTTATTGTTAAAGTCAAATTAACAGTGTAGCCTTGGCGAAATCTGTGATTATAGTCTTTGACAACAGAGCCTTAATAATGTTCAAACTTATAATTGAAATTAATTAAATGTTCGAATTTTGACCACGGACGACCACTGGTCTATCTAAATCTAACAAATCTTAAAACAAAGTAATAGTTTAAAGTACCTTTTGCATTGATATATATACTTAGGTCCAAATGTCGCTTACGATAAAATGCCTGTAAAGGCTAGATAGTACTTTCCGCATACGACAAGGGTCTGAAGGGAGTTTCCCGCCGTGCATTATTAAATTTCTCAGAGACCAGCAACCCTGGTGTTGCAAACATCCATAGACGACGGTGACCGCTTTCCATCAGGTGTGCCGTTTGCCTGCTTCAAGTAGTATATAAAGAATAATATTTTATGGTCTAAAATCATCTGTGACCAATTGCTGGCTTTTAATCTTTTGACAACCGAATAATTATACCATCATTTATGACTTATAATAATATATTTATTTTTAGACAATTTGATTTTTTATTGACTGCTGAACTAATATTAGAATTATGTAAGTATTTTTTATAATGTGATTTATTTTTTGGATCATTTTTGTGACCAATAACAGAAAAATTGTGAAATGACATGATAATAATAGTATTATATAACTAGCTTGTACTGGCGACTTAGTCCGCATGGTGCGGTTTTTTAACTATCCTACGGGAAGTTTTTAATTTTTTGGGATCAAAAGTATCCTATATGTTGACCAGGGCTATAAGCTACCACCATACAAAATTTCATCTAAATCGGTCCAGTCTTTTCGACAAACAAAAAATTAAAAAAAATGAAGATTAGTTCTATTTCACTTCTTACATCCCCCTGACACGGTTTTTATCATTCTTTTTCATTGTACAGAAATTCGACCTCTACAGTTTTATTATATGTATAGATGGCTTGGCAACATTATAAACTGCCTATATTGCACGTTCGAAAGACAAACTGCCGTTCCTACAAAGAACACCATCTTCTTTAAATTATATGTATTTGACAGTTTATGCAATAAATGATATTCCATTCTATTCTATCTTGTCAAAACAGATGATGCTGAGAAGGAGAACATTTTAATAGCGTACCTACCTTCCGGGCAGTATGTTGGTATAAAGCTGTTCCAATCGAGGCCAGCAACATTCAAGAACGAAGCAGCAAGACTACAGTGGGACAAACAGTCTGCTACCAACGCCATAACTTTGAAACAACAGCTTGGTAAGAAAATATCTTTTTTTTTTAATACAAGCTTTTGAAATCCTGGATATCATGGAGCAGCAGAGTGCTAGCCAACACAAGTAAAACGAGCCCAAACACGACGGGTCTATCTTGTTTAGTACAGGAGTTCCTATGGCCACCTTCCGACTCCATCATCAGATCAGATCCATGGTACCATATTATTGCATTGTCACGCGATATACATATGTGTGCAAAATTTCAACTCAATTTGAAATTGGGAAGATGGTCAAATTTATCTTGCCAGATTCCACCCGAACTTACATACATCCATTGCAAGTTAAATAAAAGCTTGCAAACAAGATTTGTCTCCGATCAAAGTAGTGTAAAACAATTAGACAGTATATTTCTTTCGTTAAATTTTGTTGACCAAACTAAGTGTCGATTGAAACATGATCTCGATGTTTTCTTAAGTTTTCGCGACTTGTATACATAATAAAACTACGTTTGTAGGTCAGGTTCCAGTGCACAAATCAACTTGATTCATATTTTTGAAGTGAAACTTCTTTATCGGCGTTGGAAAAAAAATTTACCGTCACATTTTTCGGTTACGCGACACGACACATTTTTTTGTTACGCGTCACATTTTTCCGTTACGGTCGCCCCTACCACGACCGTGGTAGGGGCTTTATTTATTTAACCAATTTAAAGAAGTTTCACTTCTTACGTGTGTACAAAAATAAACGAAAAAAAGTTTGCGTGTACTACGCACACTTTTTTCGTTTATTTTTCCTTCCACCCATTTAAATCTCTATTAATATTATAAATGCGAAAGTAACTCTGTCTTTCTGTCTGTCTGTCTGTTCCGTTTTCACGTAAAAACTACTGGACCGATTTGGCTGGAACTCTGTATATATATGTTTTCGATGCCGAGAATGAACATCAGGATACTTTTTATCCCGAAAAATGGGATAGTTTCCGGGATAAAAATATATTTGTCTTTCTGATTGTTATGCTTTTACGGAAGAACTAATGGGCCGATTTGGCTGAAATTCGGTACGTATGTAAATTAAATACTGAGGGTGGGCAAGGGATACTTTTCATTTTGGCCTTTTTGGTAATTTTGGTCTTTTTGGTCATTTTGGCTATTTTAGCCTTTTTACTCATTTTGCACATGTCGGTCACTTTGGCCTTTTCGAACATTTTGGCCATGTTGGTCATTTTGGCCGTTTTGGTCATTTTGACTATTTTGGCTTTTTTAGTCATTTCGGTCATTGTTACCTTTTTGGTTATTTTGGCCTTTTTGGTCATTTTGACCATGTCGGTCACTGTGGCCTTTTTGTTACATTTTGGCCATGTCGGCCTTTTTGGCCTTTTTGGTAGTTTTTGTCTATTCCGTCATTTTGGCCACGTCGGTCACTGTGGCCTTTTTGGTCATTTTGGCCATGTCGGTCATTTTGGCCTTTTTGGTCATTTTGACCATTTTGATTATTTTGGCCTTTTTGGTCGTTTTTGCCTATTCCGTCATTTTGGCCATGTCGGTCTCTGTGGCCTTTTTGGTCTTTTTGGCCATGTCGGTCATTCCGGCCTTTTTGGTCAAGTTTTGTAATTTATGTTGTTGACAGATAGACGGGGGATGGTACGATTAGCGATATAAAATGAAGTGAATCTTCCGTGGGCAAATACGTAAAAATGTAATAACCTGTAGCGCTTGCTCTATAAACAAGAGACACGCACTAGAGGTTAAACTCTAGTATTATATAAAATTATTTGAGCTAGGCATGTTTGCTGAAGAGTCTCTTACGCCGTTTCTTTTCTTCAAGCCATTACATGATGCGAAGTGGTGGTAAATGAGATTGTGGCGAGGCAAACACAGCCGACGTGCGCTCGGAAATGTTCGTTTATTCTCGTGATAACGAACTCCGACGCACCGCAGAACCCCGCCCGTAGCCGAGTCCTGGAGGACAGGCAGTCTTGGGTATATCGACAAGCCGTAAGGCCGCGCGCAATCGCTCCCACGGTACGCGCCAGGGAAGCTTATTTATGCGAGACAAAACAACGTGACGTTGTCGTCCATATTGTTATAGTTTAAGTGACTAGTACCTAAGACTCATGTTAACAGTATTTTATTTCTAATATAAACAATACAGTGTAAATATATGGTCGTTTAATTTTACCGACACCCATAAGATTAGACTCCCGTAGAGTAAATAATAACCATAAACAAAATTAAAATTAACAAGTTGACGGTAGGCTAAATGAAACTTTAACAATACTCATTGACACTTGACATTTTTGTCTTCCGTGATCAAGGCCACTGAAAAGTGACCGAAACGTCGGAATAATAAAAATCAAATAAATTATCGCGCTTAAAACCGTTAAAACGTAGTTTTATTACATACACTTGAATCATTTAATGTCGTTGGTTACATGTCGTTTCAGTTCGTTGCCTTTCAAAATATATAGTAGTAATAGTATCAGAACCACCACAAATTTGTGGTCAAATACAGATAATTGAAACGAACGTTGAACTGTTGCTTTCTCGCTCTAACTACGTAGAATTTGTATTAGAATAAAAGAGATGATATAATTCTCTTGGTTTGGGCGCGGAATTTCTATGCTATCTTTTGGAAAAAAATAATATTTTTTGTCCCCGTTTGAGAGTTAAGAGAAAGAAGTTTTTTTTTAGAACGGGGCCAAATCACTACGCATTCGGTTATCAGTCAGCTGGTGACGGATCTCAATTTGACAGACGAAGAAAAAGCTACATTGGACAAGGAACGGGAGACTGGTGAGTAACTTCGATACTTTGTTATTCGTCGTCAGCTAATAGCAGTTCATTTCTGGGGCCCAGTTTTGCCATTATTATCTCGTCAAAATCGTCAAACACTATCATCTCGATCGTAAGTTTGTCTGATTTCAGTATTCTGTTAATTCGAATGGTGTGCCACGGGCACGCAACTCTGTTAATATTTGTACGCGAAGACTTGCGATATGAATATTTTTTTTTTGTAGCTTTTCAATATTAATTTTGGCCTAACACCATTTCTACTAGTGGTAAAATATTGTTACGTGCGAGCCGGGGAACGCACTTAGGATTGGATGACAACATCAGTTTTTAAATAAAAGCAATTATTGACTTACACAGCCGCACGTAATACCTCTCCGCAGGGCTGCCCCTATACACACGACTAACGATACACTGTCCCGACGATAAGGTGTCTCGCTCACAATAACGTCGCCGATATTGCGTAGACCACGTCTTGCTACTGCAGTACTCACCTCCGATATTACCGCGTGTAGCTCGCTTCCGGTTCGTCTCTCGAACTACGCTACACTCCTCCTTCACTTAACTGTCCACTAAACTTGTCACTAAATTCACCACTTAACTGGTCACTGCCTTCTATTAAACTTCTCTTCCAACTCTTCCGTATCGCACTTGTCGCTTCACTGTCTTGAACTGAACAAAACTCTAAAGTGCCCGGTAGGTGCGCCATACGCTGTTTATATACCCGAAAAAATCTTCTGGGACCCATAATTTCGTTATTCTTTCATTTGCTATTCATGCCTTTCTATACATATATCTATCTGTCGTTTCCTACCCGAACCTTCTAGTCCAGAACTTTCGTTCATCATCTATCTCTTTCCAACATCTAGCTATCTCTGTCTTTTCCTTCCCGAACTTTCTGTTTTAGAACTTTCGTACATCGTCTATCCCTTTCTAAAATGAATCCGTCCTTGTCTTTTCCTTCCAGAATCTTCTACCCTTTTCTAAAAGTCTTTAGACCGGCTTACGCTCCCAGATAGTTCTACCCTCGCCACAATATTTTTTGAAGTTATACTTCTTTAGGCGCGTTAGGGAAAAATGATGAGAGTAAATTTCTATACGATGCGCGCGCACACCGTCTCACGAAAAACCTACACCACGAAGTTGGCTATAGTCAACCGACACCCTGAAGTTAGCTATAGTCAACATTTTAGTTTTGAACTTATACTTTTACGATGCGCGCGCACGCCGTCACGAAAAACCGACACCCTGAAGTTGGCTATAGTCAACCGACGCCTTGAAGTTAGCTATAGTCAACACTTTAGTTTTTCTATTGTTAGTGTCGTTTTTTCTACAAACGTAAAATAAGGCAAAAGATTTTATTCTTGAAAAGATTTTTATCTCGATACACCAAAGAAGTATAACTTCTAACGCGTGTACATAAGTACACACATATTACAAAGGATATTACAAAAAAAAAGTTGTGTGTGTCACACAACAATTTTTTTTTGTAATATCCTTGGACAGCGGGTTGCCTGGAAGAGATCGCTATAAGCGATAAGGCCGCCCATTGTTCTAATGGAAATGTATTCATATCGAATTGTGTAGGTTTTAGTTATGGTGAACGATAAATAGTTTTCATTTCATTATATTACAGAAGAGAAGAAGTCTCGAGTTCAGTTCTTGAAGGCAGAAATGAAGCTCATAGAATTGGACACGAAAATCAAGACATGCCTTTGTTTGGAGAAGGCAGATACTGATCTCTGTTTGAAACTGCTCGACGAGCTTATGGGTAAGTGTTTTTTAATGTTTAAGATTTGCATATTTAGCCAGTGTCGAAAACGAAAAATTTACTTGTATCATAAGATCCCACTCTTCCATACTGTTACGAGTTTAGCGGGACTCGAATTAAATTGCCGTTAGAATTACTATAGAGTATATTAGAACTATACAAACACGTATAACACAGGTACGTTTATAACCGAACACAACAAATCCAAACGTAATGTCGTGGTCGTAATTCCATAAAACTAACATAAAAAACTAAATAGATTATCGAAGGTACACAAGTCTTGCCTCGCGGCTGGTTATCGCTCTACTGCCTCACCCCTCCGTTGGGGCATTGCTTTATACTGTACAAATACAATATGTCTGGTCGACCGCTTGGACTGAATTTTCCAAGAATCGCAACTTGCTAATGACTACGATAGAGATATAATACACAATGGGCTGTTTTTCCAATCACAATTTTTAAACACAAAGTAAACAAAAAAAGACAGTCATAAAAGACTTTCAATGTTATTAGCTCAAACGCCGGCGGGTAATAAATGTGCTTTACAGATATGCAGGTGGCCCAAATTGTAACATTACTTAAATTTTATGCATATAGCGCCTGGATTAGAGTGAGAGAGGAGGGGCCTGCCTACCGCTGCCGTATGCTTGAGAGAGAGAGGGAAGCTAGACTGGCGCCGTAACGCGTTACGTAACGAAGAGGTTGATCTGGAGTTTTTGGCGGGAACTGAAAGGAGATGTTGTGCTGTGCAGTTTTATTTTCTAAAAATTTGTAAAATTACTCTAAAATGAACAATAGTTGTAGGATGTGATGTGATGTGTGAGAAATGTGAACTGTATAGTCAAATGTGGCCTTTCGAGTTGTCACAAGAACTCCCTTGAATTGCTTTAGTTGATAACCTACAGTTCAGCTGAGCTACACATAGGCTTAAGAAAATGAAGAAACTAAATGTATATTCTAAACTAAGATCTGGCTTAAAGGCCTAGCTGCCAAGCGATAAACCTAAATTAAAAAAAAAACAAAAGACAGAGAGGGAGGCCAGACTGGCGCCGTAACGCGTTACGTAACGAAGAGGTTCAATTATCACTTCAATATGTCAGCTTTCGTTGCATTAGAGTTGGACGTGAAGCCCCTGATGCTGCTGAAGCACCCGTCCTCGCTGGAGACGGTGAAGCGGCTGCGCGCGTACGTCGGCAACACGCCCTCGTGGGACCTCTCCGAGGACGCCGCCATCCTGTTCGCGAAGCAGGCGCACCGGATACGGAAGCAGGCCGACGTGCTCTACAGGGCCATGAAGGTCAGTGCCCCTACTGTGTATTGTTACGTGCGAGCGGCGGTACGCTCTTATGGATTGGAAGGAAACGCCAATTTTGAACTAAACGCTTTTATTGACTTCACAGCCCGCACGTGGAACCTCGCACGACTAACGATGCACTGTCCCGATGATTAGTTGTCACACTCACAATACCGTCGCCGACATTGCGTAGACCACCTCCTGCTGCTGCAGCGCTCACCTCCGATATTGCCGCGTGCAGCTCGCTTCTGGTTCTCCTCTCGAACTACGCTACACTCTCTCCTCTTTCACTTAACGAGCACTAAACTCGTCAGTGTCTTCTATTCAACTCTTCTTCCAACTCTTTCGTATCGCACTTGTCGCTTGACTGTCTTGAACTGAACTCGACAGCACAGCTAAGTATCTATTAACTTAACCCTGAAAAGAGACCAAATGTAATATTACTTTTGTCCATAACCTGCCAGCTGCCATCAAAATTGCCGCGCCAAACAAAGAGAATTATATCGTCTCTTTTACTCTAGTACAAATTCTATGTAGTCAGAGGGAGAAAGCATCAGTTTTACGTTCCTTTCAATTATTCTTTTAGCAACCATTCTTTTACTGTACAGGCTATTCGACTCTGGACTGAGTTACCTGTTACTGTTAGACAAGCTAAATCACTAACAATATTGAAGAACATGACAAAAAATCACTACCTGCAACAAAGTGATGTTTGATATTTCTATGTATATTTATGTTTGTGTGTAGATATGTATGTATATATTTATGTATGTAATATCAATAGGTGTATTATATATGTGGGATGGTCGGCTGGTAAGTAAAACAACACTACGAGCTTCTGTTAAAGCGATGCGCGTGCGTTTATTTTTATATACTTCCAATATCACGTACAATTAAAATTAAATTAATCAGAGCGTCTTGTGTCGTGCGTACGTCGTCCATTCCAATCTTCTCTCCCTTTCACTTGTCATCTCTTTCACACTATGGCTTCGTTCAGTAATATCATACATTCGTTACATCATGCGTTCAAGATACATCATTCCCACATATGTGTCTATTAAGTATAAAGTATATGTAAGTAGCTGCATATCCTCTAATATTTATGTATACCACCTTTGACCAATATAATATGTTTTTATTCCTGCCACGGGTTGTCTGGAAGGGATCGCTTGTTAGCGATAAGACCGCCCATTGTGCACGTGTAAAATATTTTCAGGCTACAAGTTCATCTGTACTTCTGTGATGGTGTACAATAAAGTGTTATCTATCTGTATTTGACCACAAATTTGTGGTGCTTCCCAATCAACCGTGTGTTCTGCAACAAAGGAGAATGACCAAAAGTCGTCTAGCAAAGTTGCATGTTGCAGAATCAAAATAACATCGAAATAGTTTTCTCATTTTTTGTTTACAATCAATTTCACTACAGAAATGTTTTTTACGGGACCGGAATTATGATTTTAAGATTAATATATTTTTTTTTTATATATTTTTTATTGCAGAAGTTCAGCAGACAGGCAGACGGCCCACTTGATGGAAAGCGGTTACCATCGCCTATGGACATTTGCAACACCAAAGGTGCTACAAATGCGCTGCTGCTCTCTTAAGGGAGACTGGAACCTGGTCACCAATGCCGGAACACAACTCAAGGTTGTTATGGCGACATACTTTAGACCAGGGGTGGTAGCCATCCAGTCGGGCAAATGCCCTACCACCGGGCTGTGGGTTGTTTTGTCGCCTCTTACGACAGGCCGCCCGGCCGCAGGAAATTGTATTCTTTCTCCGTTCCTGCACGGATAATTTTTTTATTAATTAACAATTGTTACGCATCATTTCCGTATTATAGTCATAACATGACGTTTCGTTCTCTCCATTTAGACAGGTTACTCATGCATGAGTTTTTGGACTCGAATCATCACAAAAATGACATCAAATTCTTGTACAGTTAAATAACTAGTGATATTATATTATATTTTACAACATATTGAGAGATTATTTTATCATTAAGTAAAAATAGTTATTTTTTCTGTGTTCCATTTCACGCAGACGCAACTGTCAAGCTATATGATATTGTCGATGATGATTAATACGTTTTGTTTATGGGTTAAACATTATTTATAGGTTATGTTCGTTTTGGTCTAATTACTTGAAAACCCGGTTAATTATGGGGAAGCGAACACTTTTATTCGATAATATATAAAGCATAGTCTATAATAAATAAAGATTTATTGTGCAACAACTTAAGACGGAATTCCGTACATATGTGGACATTGTCCTTTGTGGTGGTTCCGTCTGGATAAGTTAATATTTTCATTTCAGGACTTATTCACAACACCCGACGGTCTCTCGTTCTGGGAATATTTCTCGGAGCGTGTGTTGCATTTCAAGAAGGTCACGTCCAAGCTGACTTCGGATGAACTGCTGGAAATGGTGCACGAGCCTATAGGTGAGAATTCTGTGTCCCTTTCATCATCAAATATTTTGTTATTTCACCTTTAAAATGTCACAGTAAAAATATTTTAAACTAGGATATGTCTGTGACTTCGTCTGAAATTCTCAGGACACAAAGTAATTCGGATATCATTTTAGTGAAAACTGTGCTCGAATAAGTTAATTTTTATGCACCCGGAAAACTACAAACCGACCCCGGGGAAAATTCCCGCGATAAAAAATACTTTTTTTTTTATTGCCTTAAGTAGGCAAACAGGCAGACGACCCACCTGATGAAAAGTGGTTCAAATTCAAATTCAAATTCAAAAGTTTTTATTCAAAATAAGTTCCACTGGAGAACACTTTTTGAAGGTCATACATATAGGTTAAAATTTAATTTCACTTCCTAGTCTATGTACACCGCTTCGCAACGTGTTATTGCTGTTAAGGAGAAGAAGCGGCAAGAAACTCCCCAGCAACACGTCTAGCTAAAAATTGTTTTTCTTTATATTTGTTGTTCTATTTTTTATATTTAAGTACTTTTTTTTAAAAAGAACCGTCCGAAAGTCCGTCCGTCTCCATATGCGGTCTGATTTGCGCTTGGACCGGCTTAGCACACCAAGCTTTTTAGAAGCAAGTTTAGCTTTGCCTTTCAGGTGACCCCGAAACTGTACGTCGTGATATTTTACTCAAAAATTTGCCATCGATCAGTGAAAAAGTCACTTTGTGGAATTAGATTTTTTTTAAACTGGCCGTTTTAAATCATTCTCAGAAAAATTCCCGCGGGACTCCGAGGATGAAAAGTAGCGCAGATTTCAATTCTAAGAATTTGCTGTCGTTCGTCGAATTTGGCCCATTAGTTTAGACAAACAGACAAAATGTCTAAAAATATGCATTATGTTCTCCATCGTTTATATAAATAGGAAAAAAGCATCAGTTAAACGTTCATTTCAATTATCTGTATTTGACCACAAATTTGTGGTGCTTCCCAATGAGCCGTGTGTGACAGTTTCGGCTACAAATTTGTGGTGGTTCCCAATGAGTGCCCCGTGTGTGACAGTTTCGGCTACAAATTTGTGGTGGTTCCCAATGAGTGCCCCGTGTGTGACAGTTTCGGCTACAAATTTGTGGTGGTTCCCAATGAGTGCCCCGTGTGTGACAGTTTCGGCTACAAATTTGTGGTGGTTCCCAATGAGTGCCCCGTGTGTGACAGTTTCGGCTACAAATTTGTGGTGGTTCCCAATGAGTGCCCCGTGTGTGACAGTTTCGGCTACAAATTTTTGGTGGTTCCGTCTTACAGGTTAAACTAGTGGTCGCCGCGTGGTCGAAATTCGACCATAATTAATTTTAATTATAAGTTTGAATATTATTAAGGTTCTATTGTCAAAGACTATACTTCTATAATCACAGATTTCACCAAGGGTATACTATTAATTTGACTTTAACAATAAACAAAAGAGTATATATGCGTCTGTGTTTCAAATACATGGTAGTGTGTGTAATGTTTTTTTATAGATTTCATGTATTTTTTATGCATAATTTAAAAAATATATAGTATTAGCGTTCTGAATTCCAGGTTCTAGTTTTCTTTAAGAGAACAACAGCCCATTTGTTAGCACCTTTGGTGTTGCAAATGTCCATAGGCGATGGTAACCGCTTTCCATCAAGTGGGCCGGTCTGCCTGTCTGCTAATTTCCTGTAATAAAAAAATCCATCTCTATATAAACTATAAGTGTGCGAAATTTCATAGGCCTCCGCCCGCACATTTTTTGTAAAAAGAGGTATTAAGTTTTTGGTTCGCGTATTAATATAATAGTTACTGTTCAATCAGAAATGAGCCAACCGACATCGCACACAATGAAGTCCTCCATCGAAGCAGCGAACGAAGAAACGCCGCTTCAGGAGGAAGATGACGCCCAAAAGAAAAAAGTATCACCAGGTATTGGAAGTTACAATAATATTGTTACGAGCTACATGACTCGAATTAAAATGCCGTTAGAACTACTATAGAGTTTATTAGAACTATACAAACACGTATAACACAGGTACATATATAACTGGACGCAACCAGTGCAAACTGCACGTTCCAATAACACGCTCAGTCCGTCACTAAATAGATTATCGAATGTACACACGTCTTGCCTCGCTTGTGGTTATCGCTTGACTACCTCACCCCTCCGTTGGGGCATTGCTTTATACTGCACAAATACAATGTCTCTCGGCCGTGTCGACTGAATTTCTTAGAATCACACCTGGCTAATGACTACCGTAAAGATTACAATACACAGGGCTGTTTTTCCAATCACAATGTAAACAAAAGAAGATTGCCATAAAAGCGTTTCAATGTTATTAGCTCAAACGCCGACGGGTAATAAATGTGTTTTGTTTACAGATACGCAGGTGGCCTAAATTGTAACAATATTTTGACTTTGATTGGACTAGATCTCCATTTACACTGCCATGGTTTTTTTTTTAAAGTTACATACTTGCGACCCTGTAATTAAGATAATGATTATTCTATTATGACTCTGCTACGTCATAAATCTATTTACGAGCTAAACTCGGCCATGGATATAGCAGTCTGATGAATATGGCTTTCAGTTAGATATAATTTACCATTCAATGTTACAGCAAAAGAAAAGAAACCAGTACAGAATAACACACAAAAGACTCCGTTAAAACGACAGTCATCAAGAAAACAACAACAAGAAGAAAAGGACAACAATAAAGGCGCCGAGACAAACAAACAGACAGAAGAAGAAGAGAGCGCAGAGAATCAAGAGAAATCATCCACACAAACAGAAGTTAATAAAGATGACAATAATAAAGAGAAAGAGAATAGTAAAGATGTTAAAAGTAACAATAAAGAAGTAAAAGGCAACAAAAATAAAGAAGTGAAAGAGAATAACAAAGAAGCGAAAGATAACAAAGAAATCAAAGATACAAACAAAGATAGTGACAAAGATGTAACAGATAAAGAAGTTAAGGATAACAATAAAGAGGTGAAAGATAACACCAAAGATGCAAAAGATAAAGAAGATAAAGAATCTCAAGATGATAAACAAGAGACGAGTAAAGAATCTTCGGAACAAATGGAGGTCGATAAAGAGACCAGTGAAAGTACAGAGAAGAGTTCAAAAGAGACAGGAGATAAAGAAGAGAAAGAGAAGCAAGAAGGAGAACCTAGGGCGAAACGAATGAGAGAGGTATAGTTATTTTTTAACCGACTTCAAAAAAGGAGGAGCTTCTCAATTTATTATGTAAATATTTTTTGTTTTTATATATAAATATGTTCCGCCGACTTTGATAATTTCTTTTTGCTTTGGATTCAGTATAGTTTTACAGCAACAAAATAAAATAAAAATAGCTTATATTTCACTGATTATATTTTATCATATTTTATTCATCGACGGCGGTCATGTGGCCGCATTCGCATAGGCCTCCAGCACAATACGCTACGGTCTGTGGTATCTCACAAATCCTCTTCAATCTTTTTAGAGATCTTCTTTCTTGTCTCTTGTCTCCTTTTTCTATACTTTTGGCCAGACCCACCTATTCTCATGTATTTCGGTGCGCTGAATCCGTCAGTTTGGTCCATACACCCTCAACATTTTCAGTAAGTTGCACTGTTAAAAATGTGTCATACAACTTTTTTCAATACATTTGCGAGAAAACAGTTCAATTTATGTAATGAACCAAGTTTATATATCAATCTGAAAGTCTTATAAATCTTTGACGTTTCTAGTATAATAACTTGTGGTTTTTAAAGGTTTTTAAATACAAGCTTTTGAGATCCTGGATATCATGTAACAGCAGAGTGCTAGCCAAGACAAGTAAAACGAGTCCAGCCTATCTTGTTTAGTACAGGAGTTGCTATGGCCACCTTCCGACTCCATCATCAGATCAGTTCCATGGTACCATATTACTGCATTGTCACGGGATATACATATGCGTGCAAAATTTCAGCTCAATCGGAAACCGGGAAGTTGGTCAAATTTAACTTTAAATTCCACCCGTACTTACATACATATATAGGTACATCCATTGCAAGTTAAATAAAAGTTTGTAAAAAAAACCTCAAATCTGGAGACTCTGCACTTGGCATATCGTTTTTTTTTTAAATCTAAAACTATTTTCGTATCATATTTTCAGAGTAAGAAGACTGAAGCGCCACCGTCGCGGTCGCCGGCGAAACGAAAAGCCAAATCGTAAACTGCCGCATCCGTTTCCGATGCGAATTGTTGTATGTAATTTTTTTTATACAAAAAATTCTGACTCCACTTCTATAGAGTGGTTAGTATAAATGTATGTAACGGAGGGCTTGTATGGAAGACGAGTGCTGCGAAACACAATCGCCCAATGAATTCGATTCTAAAAGTCAGCCAACAAGTGAAACCGGTTAAAAAGTCTAAGTACAGTCGTGGTGTGAAAATGTTCGCCAGTTTTCAAATTGGTTCATTTAATGAACCGCGAGTACATATTACCTTTTCAAACTAATACACAGTACAGACTGTTCCACAGAAAATTGGGCCTACTTATGCAAAATGGAACCAACCCACGTACTGACAGTTTTAAGAAACAGCCGTTTTTATTAAAAAATTGCAAAAAAAATCTTTAGAATATTGTATATTCTAATGTACAATACTCTAAATAATTTTTTCCAAAATATCGACACATTATTTGTATGCAAAATTTTATTATAAAAACGGCTTTTTCTCAAAAATTTCAGTATGTGGGTTGGTTCCATTTTGCATAAGTTCCAATTATATTTGACAACTTGACAATGAAGTTTAAAATTACTAAGATCAAAGTTGTTTGATTTTCTATCCTATCGAAGAAGATTCCTTAGAGATGTAAAAACTTTTATGTTGATTTTAATATTTATGTTAAGCATAGTGATTATATCTCTTTGTTTCTTATTGTTAATCGCAGCGTCGGTCATTGTCAACATTGCAATTTTCTTTTTTATACATACATACATAACTTCACGCCAGGTCCTTTGCGGGGTAGGCACGAACAAAAGAGCGCCATTCAGGCTTACTCTTACACACCTCAATTGCTTCTTTGACATTCATAGCTCTCGTCGTGCACGCTCGTCTGTTCTTAAGGCTCCTGACATCACCTTCTGCTAGCACACGATCAATTTGATCATGGAAGGTGTGTCGTGGCCTTCCGCGACTTCTGAACGTTCTTTTTTATCATATCTATAATATATTTATAAACGTAACATTTTCAAATTTATATCAAAATGTTGCCAGAACTGTTTCTTGTACTCGTGCAAGCAAAAGTCGATTTTAAGGTGACGAACCTTTTCATTCCGCGACTGGCGTAGGAACATATAAACTTTTCTTTGGTTTTTTTTTTGAGGCAAGGGAGAATGCTTGACCGATTTACGCACTCTCTGGGCCGTCACTAGGAAACGGCACGCATCCATCGGGGGCGATAACGCTAGCAATAGTATGCTTCGTTTGCGCTCCGTCCGCGATGGCGTGACACAGAGGAGTGTGGAAGACTCAGAGCGATGCCGCACGGGCGAGCAACCTCAATACCCACTAAAAACCCCCTCCTCCCTGTCGACCCTGCGCTTTTGTTGTGATGGAAAGACTGAGATATAGAACATAGTTACGCAACAGTCGATCCAGCGCAATAAAGTGCTTGGAGTGTGCCCTGGGAGAACACACCCCACTTCGAAACGGGGGCAGATGAATCCCTTGCGTTGCCTAGTAGCAAGGGCCCCCCGTACCGGAACCTAACTCAGGGAGGGAAGTAATGCGCGTACCTGCCTCTCCGGGTGCCAGCTGAAGGCCGGCGACCTCGAGACATTAGCACGCGCCGCAGGACTTCGCTCCCTGTCCACTTTAAACTCAATCAACTGGTCTTTGCAAATAAAAGTTCGTTAAATAGGTTTTGTTGTATGAACCGAATGTTATATTTTATAACGAATGGTTTTTAGTCGCACACAAACACATGTTGAGAGAAGTGGAATGATACTTCCTCTTCTAAGTAGATTAAACCGGTTAATTCCGGTTTATATAACACTATTTAAGAATTCCGAATGAAATAATTGAGTTTTTGGCGGGAACTGAAAGGAGGTGTTGTGCTGTGCAGTTTTATTTTCTAGAAATGTGTAAAATTACTCTAAAATGAAAAATGGTTTTTGAGTAGTAATTACGTGTTTTGTGAGAAATGTGAACTGTATAGTCAAATGTGGCCTTTTGAGTTGTCACAAGATCTCCGTTCAATGGCACCAGCTGATAACCTACAGTTCAGCTGTGCTACAGTTCACATAGGTTTAAGAAAGTGAAGAAACTATGTTGTAAACTAAGATCTGGCTTAAAGGCCTAGCTGCCGAGCCATAAACCTAAAAAATAATAATGAAATAATTGACTATAACAGGTTATGTCCGGTTAATTTTAAACCGGTTCCAAGCCTTGCCAGTGAATGATACAATACGGTGTTTGACAGTCAATTGAGACACTTCGCGATGGTAACAATTCCTTGCCCATTGCAAAAATTAACTATTTTGATTTTTTTTATGTATGAAACCTTGTCCGAATGCAAATTAGATTAGTTTCGGGAGAAATTCGTTATTTTCTTGACTCCCTCTATAAATGTAGAAATTAGTCTTTGAGAATCAAGTGTTTTTATTGGGCGATTGTATTTTGTAGTATATTTGTTCAATGTTGAATTTATTTTTTAACTGCTAAAATTGAAAGTAAATTTTGATCTAAGTTTTTTTTTTGGTTTTTATTTTGACGTTTTACATTCAATCTGTCATCGCAGAATGACTAATGTCAACAAGTAATGTTGTCGTTGTTTTTAATATATTCTTTTAAATAATATACGATGCCATCGCAACTCCGAGTCGAATGTTAACCAGTGGGCCTAAGGCGGCCGCTTTCGTAGATTCGTATGACGAATATGACAAGTGTCAAAATAAATTGGAACCATATACAATGTTGTAGATAATGTTACGATTTACAGGACTCGAATTAAAATGCCGTTGGAATTACTATAGAATTTATTAGAACTATACAAACACGTATAAAACAGGTACAAATTTAACTGGATACAACCAGTACAAACTACACCGATTCAATAACACGCGCAAAGTCCGTCACTGTATCGCTTATCGAATGTACGTCTTGCTCGTATCGTAATCCTCGCTTGACTGCCTGACCCCTCCGTTCGGGCATTCCTTTTATACAGTACAAATACAATATGCCTCGACGCAAAACAATAACAACAAGAATTAGTTCGACACACTTGCCTAATGACTGCCATAAAACAAGGTATAATAACAATATAATGTTTTTATTAATCACAAATTTTAAACACAAAGTAAACAAAAGAAGTCCAAATGCGGGGAAGGTAATAAACCGGGTTTATGGCAGGCAGATGTGCATTCACTATTTGTCGCCATGTAACAATAATTTGGGGTCGATGGCGGACTAATGTTTCTTATATTCACATGAGCAATTTGAAGGTTATAGGAATGTGTAATCTATACTAATATTATAATAAAGTTTGTAAGTTTGGATGTTCGGGATAATCTCCGGTAGTACTGGTCCGATTTTGAAAATTCTTTCACCAGTAGAGAGCTACATTATTGCCGAGTGACATAGGCTATATTTGATTGTGATCAATAAATGAAACAAAGTAAAAACGTCTTAAGCCCATTGTAGTGGGCATGGATCAGCTAGCAGCAGTGTAATATACTTAATATTACACGATTAACAGGACAGACTTGAGAAAAAATAAAATACAAGAAAATGTGGTCTCAAAAAATAATAATTACTTGACATCCGAGTGCACGATGCAGTCACAAGATCACATTTTAACAAATATCTTACTCTTCCTAGTATGACTAGATACGTGTCAATTTCATTAAGCTATTTTCGAAAAGCGACCGCTTTAGGCCCTCGTACCCTCAGTAACGCAAATGAATGAATAGCAAGATATAGCGATATATAAAAGTCATATAGTGGTATGAAATGAAAATGTTACTTTTCGAATTAGATTGTTTGTTATCTATTATGCCCCTACTCCACCTGCCTTAGAGTTATTGAATGCGATTTATAGCATTAAAAATAACGCGTTAACGATTAAGTATATTAGGGTATATACATTATCTGTCAATGTTTAACGTCATTAAAAATTTCGTTTCTCCAATAACGCATTAAACACTAAGATTATCACAGGTCTTGTGGAGGCATTAGTGATCAATTTTAGCAGTTATATATAAATATATAGAGTTTTCATAAGGACTATAGATTTTACAATAAAATATAGTAAATAATATAAATTAGTTTTATATATAAAAGTTAAGGTAGTAAGAAGTTTGAAAAACTAAGAAGGTTGAGAAATTGACAGAATGGCGGCCATGTTGTTTCAATTTCGAAATTCGAATCCGCCGCCATTTTGTGACGCGATTGTTTGGGTTTATGGAAGGTACCGTTAATTAAGGAGGACCATCTTATAATTATGAAGATTCAACTAATAAAGTGTTTACTGATAAATATAAATATAACTTCAAAAATCGTTCAGAAGAGCACTAGTGTAGGCTAAGCCAGTCTATATCAGATATAGTATATTGCCAGGTGTGGTAGCCATCCAGACGGGCAATAATCTACCACCTGGCTGTGGGTTGTTTTGCCTCTTACGACATGCCGCCGCAATGCAGGAAATTATATCCTTTATCCGTCCCTACACGGATAACACCTGCTAACTTCACTCTGTTTATAACCGTGAAGTGTGTTGATTATCGTTTCAATGTTCAGTCAGTTTCGTTCATTCTTTTAAAAACAAAGGTGTTCCCTCTTACTTTCTAACATTCATCGAAATACACTGACGGACTCATAAACTGCATCAAAGTAATAGACGACTTTGAAATAAATATTTTAACCAAGTATGCAAACTTTCTATACAGATTTAAATTGAAACCTCTAGATTGGTTCGTGAACTTTAAAACAGCGTAGGGTCATATCCTTAAGTTTGGGCAAAGGGTTTCTCGCATATACAGCTCTTTTTGAATTGTCCCAAACATGCTCAATGGGATTAAGATCCGGGCTGCGTGCTGGCAAATTCATTGTACGTATCCCAACCTCTTCGCTATATTGTCGAACTTGTGCAGCAGCGTGCGGCCGGGCATTATCCTGCATTAAAGTAAAATTTTCGCCTATGAATCCCATGTAAGGCACCACGTGATCTTCTAAGATCTCTGTTATGTAGCGATGTGCAGTCAAACCCCCTCTATTACCGTTTTGACGGACCATGTCTATGAACACAAGTTCTGTTCGCCCGTTCATCGATATGCCACCCCAGACCATACACGAAACGCCTCCAAAAGGAACACGCTCCTCAATGCAACTTTGAGCATATCGCTCCCCACGTCGACGATAGACTCTTCTGCGACCATCTGCACCATATAAACATGTCCTACACTCGTCCGTGAACAATACGGAGGTCCATTGCTCTTCTGTCCAATTCAGGTGATCACGCGCAAATCTTAAGCGAGCTTGTCTGTGAGCTACAGACAACTTTGGACCATTTGCTGGTCTAAAAGGGGTGATATCCGCTTCCTTTAACCTTCTTCTTATTGTTCTCTGCACTCACGTTTACTCCACGCACTTCATTAAGCTCTGTTTTGATGTTAACAGACGTGAGGAAACGATTTCGCAGGGAAGTTGTAACAATGAATCGGTGATCACGACCGGTGGTTGCTCGAGTCCTGCCTGTACCACGTCTCCTTCTGTAAGAACCTGTCTCCACAAACCTTCTGTATATTCTAGAAACCGTAGACTAGTTTACATTTCTACCAATCGTTCGTTGATCCAAGCCCTCTCGCACCAATGCTACAATTTGAGCCGCTTGTTCGGACGAAGTATTCATATTATGGTTCAAAAACTCTCGATGAGTTAAAAAACTAACCCAACAATTCTGCTGGTAACAATAATTCAATTGACAAAAGAATAAAAAATCAATGAGAATCAATTTAAAACTTTGCTATAAATAACACGCAAATCTGATACTACGAGTAAATTTTCTTTTCCCGGCTATATTCATTTGTTTTACTGCAGTTCTATTTTAAATTTTCCTTTTTTTTGAGATTAAGAGCCAGTCTCTCCATATTTATATAATTTCATCTAAAAAATTTGCATACTTAATTAAAAAAATCATTTCAAAGTAATCCTGATATTGATGCAGTTTATGAGTCCGTCAGTTTATATAGGCTGCGTTCCATTTGAAGCTCACAACGACCACGCTCACGACCGCGATTTTTCCCATTCAACTTGTATGTGGACGTTACAATTATAAACTCAAGTGGAATGGATTATGGAGCGTTGCTATGATTAATAAATAAATGCAATTGGTTGAAGTGTACTTGATTTGAATATCGCGTTTTTTGTCATATGGTTATATGGTCAACGCTTACTTCGACCCACCTCTTGTCGTGGGTCGTTGTAAGTGAAAATTATGACGTCTTTAGTGACGTTTTCACGGCGACCATAACGAACGTGGTCGCTATGTAGAACGGTTGAAGGAGCATTTTGAGAGTTGTGAGCTACAAGAGGAACGCACCCAAAAAGTTTAAAACTCTTGAAATGTTGGCGGCCATCTTGTTGCGGTTTTGTAATTGGAATGCGCCGCCATTTTGTGATGCAATATCTAGTATGTAATATGCGGTATTTTCCTTTTGATATTGTTTTTTTTTAAGATAAATTATGTTTTGTGGTATATCGAATAAATTACTGTTTACATAGCTCATATCGATTTTCGGTACACATGTCTTATTGCAATGTCTCAGGTTCGACTCTTGGCCGGGATGTATGCATCCCTTAGGCAATTTTTCGGGCCTAATAATATTAAAGATTATATACTAATATTGTTACATAAATCTCGCGATATAGTATTCTATCGTGAGCAGACGTACACAGGGAGGTTCCTGGATGGGTGAAACCCGCTGTTCCGCGTTGGACAAGAGTAGCGTGTATGCTGTTTTCTTTTGAGGAGGGACGGTTTCTGCACTCGGCGATGTAGTTATGCCGTCCTTTTCTCTAATATAGAGTTTGATCCCTCAAAATTTTGAAGGTGTATTACCAAATTGACCCCAGATTCGGTCTTGGTCCATACACCCTCAAAATTCTTTAGGACCAAACTGACCCCAGATTCGGTCTTTTGGTCCATTAACCCTCAAGATTTTTTAGGACCAAACTGACCCCAGATTCGGTCTTTTGATCCATACACCCTCAAAATTCTTTAGGACCAAACTGACCCCAGATTCGGTCTTTTGGTCCATTAACCCTCAAGATTCTAAAGGACCAAACTGACCCCAGATTCGGTCTTTTGATCCATACATCCTCAAAATTCTTGAGGACCAAATCGACCTCAGATTCAGATTTGACGCATGGAAATACATAAGAACAGATGGCTCTGGTCAAAAGTGCAGACAACTTTTTTTGTGGGCCGGTGTTACTATATTTCCTTGTATGTGTAACAAAGTAATAAAACTATTTATTAACGCATTAATACAATAAATTCTGTTAAAAATTAGTTTTATAACAGTTTGAACACTTTTTTTTATCATGTTTGTTGTCATATTTTTTTTTTCAAATTATGTTTAAAATTGTTACTGCTAGCATGAGTTATCAATTTTATTATATGTTTATTTTTTGATGAATGACGTGTTTGTAATCATACAAGCATAATAGATGCTATAGATATATAACAATCGCCCAGTAAAAATGTAGCTCTTAAAATCCTCCTCCTATAACTTACCGACCGCTTTAATATCAGTTAAAATTTTTCACAAACTTCATACACGTAATGTCAAAATTCAAATAGACATAGACAACACTTTATTGTTCACCAAAACCAAATTCCAAAAATGCACAACAAGACAATAGTTACTTGGTAAAACAAAAGGCGGTCTTATCGCTAAAAGCGACCTCTTCCAGGCAACCTGACTCAAAGGAAATTCTTAAATTATCTATATTTATTAGATTGAAGATAAAGGAAAAAATAAAAATTACTTACATGGACCGCAGATTAGTCTAAAGTATTGTAAACTAGCAAATACATTATTGCGTAAAGCCTCGTATTCACGGTAAACATTTGTTTAGCAACAGTTGATCAACGTTGTTGATGAACAGCGAGAATGCTGCTGGAAACTTTGTTTAAATCAATATGGGTTGTCCACACACACCAGTCTGCGTTAAAATGTTGCCCAAGGAAGTAGTGTTGTTGTGTTCTCTGTACTTGATGTATGAGATTTCTAATAAAAAAAAAAGATAAAAAGATGGTGGGTGCGAAACTATCTCCTGCAAAGAGAAAATTTGATGAGTGACCTCAGAGTGTTGCAAACACGTCCACACACGTCAACATTTGTTAATAAACTGATATTTTCGCTCGCCGGGCGTCAACTCTGTCAACATGGCGTGATCAACTTCGCAACACAAGTGTTGCACGCAATATGTTGACAGCAACTCGGCAACATGTTTATGCAACCACGTTGCTAAAGAAATGAATACGAGGCTTAAGACTAACATGTTTCCTGAGTGAATTTTTAAATATGGCAAAAAAAATTTAGCTTTCTGACGTCAGTGGGTAAATAAATGGTGGGGATTAATTTTCACTACTACCTAAATAAATTTCCAGACGACACCATTGAGTTATATGTACTACGTACTATAGAAGCTATTAAAAAAAAAAGTTCGAACTTGATGAAAGTGTTTTAAAGTTAGATATTAAGGGCATACTTTATACCAGTATACCGAAAACTTTTTGTGTTCAAGGTACATCTAGAAAAACGAAAATTATTGGAGGTACACCACAATTTTTTTTAAAGTATTATTAATCAACATTTATTTATTAATCACCAAAACAATATTTATTATTAATCAACAAACCTAAAGTTTAAATGCACACCACACCAGTGTGCCGCGGTACATACTTTGCGGACCACTGCGTTATACTAGTCTCGATGCCTTTTAAGATGTCAGGTAAATAATAATTGTTTTATTAAAATAACGTAAATAAAGACAAAAAAATCGTTACGTCACTTTTAAAACAGTAAGAAGTATTAATAATTTATTTACATACAATTAACCTGTAAGACGGAAATTTGTTGCCGATTACAAATTTGTGGTCAAATACAGATAATTTAAAAAACGTTATACTAATGCTTTCTCCCTCTAACTACATGGAATTTGTATTAGAATAAAAGAGACGATATAATTCTCTTGGTTTCATTTCATTAATTAAATTTGACCCTTGGAGAAGGTTAAAATCTGTATCTGTTATGTTCTATGGGCATATGTTAGCCTTACCTTTGTATTTGATAGACAACACACAGACAGGTAGCTTCCTGGAATTATTACTTTATTTTAACACTTAATTTAATAGACTAGAGGCATTAGTAAACCACAAATTGAAAGTTTTAAAAGAATAAAGGTGTGTGGTATACTCTCTATAGAGGTAGCATTTATTGGCTTCACTTTTTACTGGGCAGGTATTTTCTACATGAAAGGATACTAGTCCTTTCATGTAGAAAGCAATGGTTCTGCTATACACAGTTTTTCGTGTAAAACCGTGTACTGCACAGCCATCTACTACCAAACTGGTGAGGTGATAGTTTGATTATATATTAAAGCTTATATCCCACGTTGGGATATAGGGGAAACTACCATTGTTGACGCCTTATTAATTAATTTAAAACATTAAAGACCGAGTTTTCAATCGTCAGGCAAAAGTTATTTATCGAATAAAATACAATAAGAATATTATATTAATATGATATTTTATTATTATATCATTATATATTCATTTATAAGATACTGATTCGGTAGTGAGAATAATGCAACATGCCTGTTCTTAGCAAATTTCTTGTCCATCCAAAGGTTGTCTGGAAGAAATCGTTAATAGCGATAAGACCGCCCTATTGTATTGTAAAATTGTATTTCTGTTAACTGTATCTTTTAAAACACAATAATGCATATTCATTCATTCAAGAATAAATTAAAAATTATAGTTGAATGAATAAAATAGTTGAACTGTTTCACTTTTACATTCAGTCATGTTGTAATGTATCCCAACTTGATTTTAATTATTTTCTATGTGTGTTAATACTATGTTTCTAAAATTTCATTTTTTGATTCTTATTTATTAAGAAATTTTAGAAATGTAATATTAATACATTAATAAGTGCTTTTTCCTAAAAAGCAGAAAGTATCTAAAATTAAGTTAGCGTAGTATTCCTTGGAGGTGGCGATCTGATGATTGAAAAATATGATTATTGCATTACATTAGAAATCTTTATATTTTTGGGAGTTAACTCCTTAAGAATCGATTTTCGTATAAAGCCCCCGGTGTGGAAATTTTATGAGTGCATTTAATACAAGTGTTAACTCGAAAGCGTTGTGATTTTTTATTATACAATTTTAAACTTCAATTTAACAAAATGAGACAAATAATAGATTTTTTAATGTTTAAGGAGTAAACTCTGGGCGTGCGTCGGAACTGTCAAAAACTTTTTATGTAGCCATAATGAAAATAATAATAAATAAATATAAGATTTCTTATTATCTTGAATAAATTGTCTTGGTGTCAATAATGGTAGTTTATTCTTGGTTGATTTTCATCCCAAGATGGAAAAGATTACTTTGGGATAATTCTACAATCATATATTTATTGTCTATGTTAAAACTCATGTTGGTATGACTAAAAGTACAGTAAAATTAGGATAAAATCTTTATATCGTCTAGAATTTAAATCATAGTGTTAGATGAACGTTGTAAATATAATAAAAACTTCTTTATATATTTAAAACATTGTTTTATTCAATGCCTTGAGGGGGAGAGCAAGAGAGAAAGTTAAAAGAGCATTATATAGTGAAACATGGATAAGTGGCGCCTTGATATGTGAGAAATCTCTGTTATTAACAGCAATAACACGTTGCGAAGCGGTGTACATAGACTAGGAAGTAAAAAAAAAATAACCTACAAAAAGTGTTCTCCAGTGGAACTTATTTTGAATAAAAAACTTTTGAATTTGAATTTATTGATAATTACAATGAGTTCACGACACTTGCATTGAAATACCTGGAGATATCGGCCAATTTGTCTGCGTTCCATTACAGACTCGCAACGACCGCGATTTTTCCCGTTCCACTTGCTTGCCGGCGTTACAATCCTAAACCCAAGTGGAACGGTTCCTCTTGACATGGGTCTTGTGGTCGAAAATGAACGTCATTAGTGACATTTTTGTCATGACCGCAATGACCACGGTCGCCTTGTGGATCGGCTAACGGAGCATTTGTGGCGTTGTGAGCTACTAATGGAACGCACTGTTTATAAACCTATAAGGAAAAATTTAGGTAATGGCCAATATATCTAAAACTGACACTTAACATAATTTTTCATGGAAAGAATGACTAAACAGATATACAATGCAAAAGTGGATGGATGCAGAAGTCGCGGAAGGCCACGACACACCTTCCATGATCAAATTGATCGTGTATTAGCAGAAGGTGATGTCAGGAGCCTTAAGAACAGACGAGCGTGCATGACAAGAGCTACGAATGTCTAAGAAGCAAGTGAGGTGTGTAAGAATAAACCTGAATGGCGCACTGTCGTTCGTGCCTACCCCGCAAGGGACCTGGCGTGGAGTTATGTATGTATAATTTTTCTCTTTTTTTCATCAGTCGTGGTGGGGGAGCATAAAGAGAATTACCCATTAATTACGGCACACCGTCTTTTGTATGGGCCGCATAGAGGTACTAGATCAAGTTCCACGGGCCGTAACTATATTTTATTTAGGTCTTTTTTATGACTAAAATTCATACCAGACGGACTGATGGTCCACGTGATTTAGACAATAAGGTATATAACAAAATTAATTATTAACCGTTACTATGCAAGTAACAAACGTAACACTACATTTGCCTAGAAGCGGTCTCCACTCTAGGACTGGTCTGCTAAATTTTCGTCTACATTTAAACCCGTTCAGTAGTTTTCACGAGATGCTCTAACAGGCATGAAAATTCTAAAAATTCTATGTTCGGAATATTATTATATATTATATTATTTTTTCTAAGCCCTTCTCTGTACAAAAAGAAAATTTTAGAGCTGTCAATGGATGTACCTGCTGCTCAACACTAACAGATATTAGACAAGTACTGTAGTGAATTTCACATCTATTGACCACCAAATCTTATAAAATCTTTTTTTTAAAATGTAATTCTCTGGATAAAATAACTGATTGACAGACAGACGGCTTTATTCCTTTTTTATTATAGTTGTGGGCAACATCGTTGGTTGCGCCACAAGTAATATCTAGCAATAGTTTATATTTTTATTTAATCTTAGTGGTGTAATTGTTCGTTGCCCTAAATAAAAAAAAAAATGCTGGTTCAAATTAGTAGGTACCCCAGTTTTTTTTTCACATTTTTTAAACGAATTATTCCAATTCGAACCATTTTCAGATTTATTATAGTACAAGTAAAATATTTTAATCATTTAGTTTTAATTTTTTTATGTTTATTATTTACTCTATGGGAGCCTAATCTAATTTACCCCCGCTTCGCAGCATAGTGGCTTGAAGAGAAGACGGCACAACAAACTCTTCAGCAAACATGCTTAGCTCTAATAAATTTACATAATATTAAAATGGTTGGGAGGTAAAATATGACATAATAATAAAATGCAAATAAACGCGCTTAAAACCGGTAAAACGTAGTTTTATTATGTATAGATAAAACATTTACAAAAGGTTTTTAGTATAGGTTATCTACAGTCGTCTTTTGTTAACAGTGGGATACATTGAATATATCTTCTTCATTGTTGCTTTTACATTTCTTTCATCTGAAATTATCAAGAAAAATAAACAACAAAATATACGAAAGGATCGTACCACTAGTCGATTTTAAATAGGACAGTATGGAATGCATAAATTACGTAAATAGAGAAATAAACATTGTGATTCTGAGTAAAAGATTATTATTAAATAATAACAATATATATGCTGTGTTACACACCACAAACATTATATACAAGGTACTAGGAGATACGGTATTTGTAAACAATTCAGACACCCTAAATTCAACCACACAGAACACAACACAATCAGAACACACATAATCACCACACACATTACTATACACCGAAGTGACATACACACATCATCCACGAAAACACAGACAGATGAAGAAGAGACGTACACACACGCAGACCATTCTGAACCACCAATACCGACAAAAGTCGAGAGAAAGTTTATTTCCAAAATTAATATTTATTTGTATAATTAACTTTAATTGTAAATAACCAATAAATTTATTTCGTAGGAAACGACAATAATGCTTTATGGATGTCAGCCATACCGTCATATTTGAAATAGACTTTACATGCTCTAAATTAGTGACAAGACGGCTCCTGTGGCTGAGCGGGTTAAGCCTTTGCTGGCTTACGTCACTACAACGCAGAGGCTCCGGGTTCGATTCTTTGCATGGTAAATTTCGGAAACGAATTTTCTCCGATATTTTGCAAATTAGCCCCCCTTGATTTTTTCATATTTTTAAACGTATTGTACAAACTCGAACTCTCTACAGATTTATTACAAAACGTACCTACTAGTTAATGTAATAAGTGTAGTTGGTTTAGTGTTTTTGGTAACGCGGCCCCCGACTAATAAAGGACGCGGGTCCGAATGCTGGCCGGAAATCATGCATCACATAGTCAGTTTTCTGACCAAATGTGTATATTGTTACAATTACCACTTGCTAACAACGGTGAAAGAAAAAATCTTGATAAAACCTGCGCATTTAGATAACCGATGTGTCAAACCTGCCAAGCCACCTTGGAAAAGCGTGGCGGATATATTGTCTGTTCCCCGTATAATAGGAGGCCCGAGCCCAGCAGTGGGCCATTTATGGGTTGATATCGAGGGCTTCATAAAAAATGGGTGTATACGCAAAAATGACTTATGTAATATCATTGCTATTATAGCGGATATACAGACATACACTTTTATACTGTATAACGATGATTATATAATTTCGGCAAGACTTACGCCTATTATCCAAGTCCTCTCGTCTAGTCAATCTCATATCAAATCCCAGGCCTCGATACTGATCGTTACTACGCCAGGATCTTATCGATTTGTTCTCCATCATATGTATATTTGACAATACGGGATGATACTCATTCTCCCTAAAGAGCCTCAAATATGCCTCTTCTCTTCGAGGTACTTCATGTCTTTTTCGGTAATTTGTAGGTCCTGGTCTATAGACATATGCATTCCTATTCCAAGTATTAGAAATATCATATTGACTGGTGTTTTTATCAAGCAAAAGATCAGTTTTAGCTTCATTCTCAGATATGAATTCGAAATCTGATGAATTGTAATCGGAATCTGTATCGTTTGAAACATTTTTATTATCTCTTTGATCTTCTAATGTTTTTGTATTTTTAATGCAAATTTTTGATATATTTTGACCAGAACTAATAGTATTCATTGTATTTATAACAGGATGAGAAGTACTAGCTGCGCTAGTATAAAGATTGTTCTGAACTATATCTGTATTTTTGTTATTATGATAATTTTTATCAAATTTTGAGTCATGTTTCGCATTTGCGTTATCTTGAATAGTCTTTGAATATTGATTTTGTTTTGGTGTTACTATATTTACCTTATTGATATTTTCTTGAGTAGAAATTATATTAGAATCATGTAAGCTTGTTTGATTATTGCTTTCTAATTTATTACTGTCAACTGGGTTTATCATGTTATTTGGTGTTTTTCTTTCTGTTCTATACTTAGCAGTTACATTATTAAAAGATTTTGAACAAATATCATCTCTGTTTTTGTTTTTATTCAAGCTACTATTAGCAGTTTTTTCGGCTTTGGTAGTAAATGATTCAATATTGTTTAACGATACTTTAGTAGGGTTTTTAATGTTATTTGTGTCACAAATATATTTAACATTTTCAATTTGTTTTAGTTTAATGTGGCTATTGATATTAGCCGTATTTTTGACAGTTTGGATGCTTTTATTTGTCCTGTTAAGAATATTTAAATTATAATCCACAAGATCTTTAACTGCTAAAATATTCCTCTTTGCTTGAAATCTATATTGTCTTAGTCCAACAGTATCGTTCGCTTTAGTTTTGGAATAATTTGTATGGGAAAAATTTCTTCGAATATGCCTTAAGCTATCTTTATTATAAGTTGCAGTAAATTTAGAGTTCTTTTCAGTTGTACTCTTGAAATTATACTCCCTGTTTGTTATAGTAGAGGAATGTTTATCTATTACATTTTGAATAATTTCTTTTCTATTAGAACTTATATCTGTAGTGCCTGTGTCTTTCGGTTTCTTAGAATTTTTCGAAAATTTATGTAGAGTATTTTTATCACATTCCTCATCAGAACTAATTACCATTGTAAAAAGATCGAAGTTGCTTTCAAAATTATTTGATAATAAGTCGTCAATATTATTATTATTTAAAATTTCTTCATCAACTTTCCTTTGTAATAAACTTTCATTATTATCATCTGGGACCGTTTTAGAAGATTTATCACAGTCCATATTTTCCCTAGGAAGCGAACATGTTTTCATTTCTTGCATGTCTGTCATTTCTACAGCAGTTACTTTAGATGGACTTTCTATCATAGAATTTCTATTTGTTGTATTTTCATAGTTTTCTGTATCTGTGGCAGAAAATATCTCAAAATCTAATACAATATCTTGAAATACATCTTTATCGCCTAAATTTCGGTCGAATTTATTAATGCCAATGAATTCTACGTTATTATTTGGTCTAGTATATTCTGTTTGATATGTAAACGCATTCACAGTATTTTCGGTACAGTTTTCTTTGTTGTTAGTCATTTCTCTTTTATCACAAAGATTAATATTAGCAACTATTACATTTGACTCTTTTATACCATTCTTATATAAATTTCTTTTATTAAATTGAATATTTTTATCATCGGTTAAGTCTTTAATCACAGCTAAAGTATCGTTATTAGATATTATTGTGGCATTTTTAGCAGAATAATTAGCTGTATTTAAGTCATTATCAGATGCTTCATCTTGTTTCTTGTGTTTTATATCAATTGTCTTAATGATTTCGTCTAAAACCATATTTATAGCAACCTCGCCGGTGTTACTGTTGTAGTTTGCTAATTTATCAAATTCATCAAGATCTATGTAGCTATCATTCTCGATGTTATTAAAATAAATTTGTTCAATTTCTTCATTCTTATTCAAAAACTTATTGTTAGTATCAAAATTATTAAATACATTACATCCATTGTCAAAGCTTTGCAACTGCATCTTATCGTCATTGTTTATATCTATTTGTTCAATGATATCTGTTGAATTAGTATTTTCTTTTCGTTTCGTTATTGAATCCCCAATCGTTCCTTTATGATACTCATTAAGTTTATCTTCTTCGCTATTATCAGTTAGGGCTGGAATATTCTTATTTAATATTTTTGCTGAATTATCATGATGCTCATTTTGGTCTGCTTTTTTGTCTTCTAGAGTAAAAGCAACTTCCTCAAGTTGACCATCAGCATCAGAACATGAAGCCATTGCTATCGTAGAGTTAAATGTCAATTTTTTAAGTACTGTTAATGACCATATATTTTGGAAATTTGAAAATATATCATTCAAATATTTCATTGACACCTGAAATAATTACTATTTTGATAAAGGCGTTGTTATAGTTGGCTATTGGTCAATATCAATATCAATAGTGTGGAAAAATATATATAGTGTAAATTAACAATAAACATTCTTGCACTAAATTTCATTATTTACTTGTATTTCTTCCTTAAACAGACATTAGATGGTTCATTTCAGTCTTTCAAATGGGATGAATAAAAGCAGATGATCCAAATAAACGTAAAATTAAATCATGCTATGTCCCATCATTATCTTTCAGTTTGTTGTCTTTCAGGCAAATTAATTCAACTTGGTTGATTTGTCTTAAATCAATATTGTATAACTAGTTGGTGTTTATCAATTATTTACACGATTAATGTATGGTCTAAGATAAATTATTCTAATAATATAAATACAAATAAAAACTAAACACTAAAAATAAATTAAATTACGAATATTTATATATATTTTCATTAAGTGTAAGCAAAATAAAATTCAGAAAAAAAACTTAATGATAAGAGAGAAGAGAAGAATAAGATCGCTCTTGTACTTAAGCTTCTTCAACTTCAACACAACAAACACAAATTATTGATTATTATAGTTTATGACAATAATCATACTTTTCTTTATTGCATCAAAGAAAGCAGCTCAATTATATTCGATACATTCTATAATCGCTTCAACTAGTATATAAACATATAAATAATATGAAATATGATCATAAATGTATTATAGTAGAAATCTATGAATATTATATAGGATTATGTAGGATAAATACAGTTGAAATGAGAGCTTTGAGAAGTATATGTAAGGTTAATGTAAGTGATATGATAAGAAACAGTGTGATAAGGGAGCGTTGTGAATTGAAAGAAGATGTAGTGACAAGAGTTGAAAAGGGAATGTTAAGATGGTTTGGTCATGTAGAGAGAATGAATGATAGCTGAATCACAAAACAAGTATATGATAGCAATGTGACTGGAAGAGTCGGTGCCGGCAGACCAAGACGTACTCACCATGATCAAATTGAAGATATTTTGAAGAAAGGTCAGATAAAAAGTAGTTTAAATAAGCGTGTATGTATGAGAAGATTAATGAAAGTTAATTTAAGAAAATATTATTAATGATAGTTGATGAAGCGAAGGGTGTTTGTCAGGATCGTAGCAAGTGGAGATCCATCGTCTCTGCCTACCCCAATGGGAAACAGGCGTGACAATATGTATGTATGTTATATATAGAGAAAACCCCTTTTATCTCGTGTTTGTTAAAGTTAGACAAATCACAAACACAACAAAAAATCTTATTTTTCAATATTATATTACCTCAGAAAAACTAAGAAACTTCCAAGTAACTATTTACTGGTTAATTAAGTATTTCTTTTTTTCTAAAGCAGCTAAATTAATTTAAAAATCTTTATAATTTTAATAAACTCCACAGTTCACAATCTCCACAGCATATGTCTTCAAGTATTTTTCAATATTCGCGGGAATTAGAGCGGTACTACTACTAAACCGCTTTTTACGCAAAAACCGGTTTAAAAATATAGTTTTTACAAGGTTGGTAAGCGCAGTAGTGTTTTTCGTGCATTATCGAACTTTTTACTTGTCACTGCCAAGTGACAGCGTGACCAGATTTAGTAGATTTCTATTTTTTGGTAGATTTTGAGGTACTGGCAACAGAATTTAGTATGTAAAAATTATTTGGTAGATTTTAGTAGAATTCACGCTTTTCAGTTATTCTAGTGGTTTTTTGGTATATCTAGGGATGCAACATCGCTCATAAAAAACATCGATGTTAGGATATCTATGTTTTCAAAAGTGAAACATCGATGTTTATGAACGATGTTTTTTTATCACCATTTACATAAACTTTTGACGCTTGTTCCTGCGATGCAAATGAAACATCGTTTTTTTTAACATCAATGTATGGCCCAAACCACTTTAGCAAACCTTTCTTAATTCTTGCTTTCACTATCATCATCTGTTACACCACTACCACACACACACTTCTCAGGTATGCAAGTTGCTTACGTTAATATGTGGAATATAATGTAATTTTTAATTATATTTTTATCTAAATAATTAAAGAAACCAAAGTTTTTCTTTAATTAAATTGTAAAATTTAATTTAAAAAACCATTGGTTTCTTTAATTGATGGTGGTTTCTTTGTTATTTTTATTATTTTATCGTTTAATCAAGAAAAAAAACATGTTTTACGTTGTAACACGACAGCAAAAAAATATAGTAGATTTTTAGTATTTTCTTGTTCTTTTTTGGTAGAATTCAGTAGTTTTTAACCTCCATAAGCAGTAGATTCGTCAAATAAAATCTGGTCACACTGAAAAGTAATATTTTATGTTATCAACGTCACTCTGCCGAAGCGTCGTGTCCAAGGAAGCGGGATCGGCCACATAAGGGAGAGATAATGTATCAGCGGCTCGCAACGACTACGTTCACGGCCACGATTTTTCCAGTTTGACTTGCTTGCCAGCGTTACAGTCGTAAACCCAAGTGGAACGATTATTCGATCCACCTCTTGACATGAGTCGTTGCGTTGTGTGATCGAAAATGATGACGTCATTAGTAACATTTTCGCCACGACCACAACGACCGCGGTCGCCTTGTGACGGCTAACGGAACATTTTGGGCGTTGTGAACTACCAATGGAATGCGCTGATTATAACCTCTTCTGGAAAATGGTCGCCGGCGCATGAAGTTCTCGACAAATCACAATCCATTATCTTAATCAAAATGAATTCTAATGTAATCAGTGTTGTTGGACTATACATTAAAATGATTGAAGACCACAAAAGATGTTAATTTCATAAATATTCCCACATATTCATGCCATGCCATGACGAATAGCCGCAGACAGGCTGACGGCTCAACTGACACAAATCTGACGAGCTTATACATATTATAAACGATTGTATACATCATTTGATAACATTTTTACTAACATACGTCAAAATGGAACTCGTGAACAAAGTTTAACCCAAACCAGATTAGTTTTAAACTATTTGTTTGATATAAAGAAATACACAAGAAATTTTATATAACTTTATTTTGGCGTTAATCAAAGTGCGTTGTTAGTTTGTTACATATATAAATGCGATTTAACTTTTATATAGGCCAAATACAAAACGGCAGTAGTTTTGAGAACGCGGTAAATAACCGGTTTTTAACCGCCTTCAATGGAACACCAAAAACTTTCATTTAAAATAAAGTTTGTTTTTAAATATTACCAGTGTTAAATAAAATGTATTGCTTGGTCTAAAGATGTAGTAGCTACCAAACCATAAATTAAAAAAATACTGTCCATTGAAAACGGTTCTATAGAAAGTTTTCATTACATCTAAACTTATCACGTGTTGCATATTTGTTGAAACAGCAAACAAAAGATCTTCAAATCTTATAATATACAAAATATTAAATGAAACAATATGAATTAAACAATACAATAATTTGTCACTTTTTGCCAGATTTTTTTATACCGCCGGACACAAGTGGTCCTTTCTGTGACGCCTTTGCTTTCGCTTCCTGAAAAAAAAAGAATTACTATTAATTCCAAGGCTTGCTCGTTAGTAATTCCGAACACAACTCAAGGTTGTTACGGCGGCATACTCGAGACCAGGTGTGGTAGAAATCCAGACGGGAAAATATCCTACCACCTGACTGTGGGTTGTTTTGTTGCCTCTACGACATGCCGCCTAACAGCAGGAAATTGTATTCTTTCTCCGTTCCTGCATGGATACAAGTATAGGGCTTACCCTATTAGGGTAGGGTCATTACGAATTTACATCATTGCTTCATAACGTCATGTCCAGTAAAAGATTGAGTATTGCGTAATACCCCCAGGCGATTTATGTCATCGAAGATAAATAGTAGATAAAATATGTAATAGACAACTAAATAGAAATACGACTTCTTTGTAAATGTTTAAATCTTTGTTAAAAGAGCATAAAAATAGATAAAAAAAGAGGATAAAAAGATGAAAATATAAGAATGTCAAAATATCCTGAAAAAGAAAAGAACAGCCAAGCCAACTTGTTTGTCAGGAGATGGAGCAAATTAAAAAGAAAATAAATGTAATTATTTCAAAATGGAATCTAACATAGCCAGCCTTCTAGGAACGTTACCCATAGATGGTGACCAAGGCTCTTCTCTAGTTTGTTGTTTTATTATCCCCGCAAATTGCTAATGCGCTGGAACCTTGTCAAATTAACATTCACGTGACGTCATCCACAACTTGTCATGTACGCGTACTCGCCGGCCAGTGTAGCTAACAGTACTGAGTGTTCGGCTACGGTTACGTCACCAAAATGGCGTCCAGACGCAATAGCAATTTGCGGGGATGATAATCGAATAGTCGGCCGAAGTTCATATTCGGTTCAAACCACATTCCACCCGTCCTTAGTTCATATACCTTTCAACACCCATAATTAAGCAAAGAGCCAACGAAATAAGAGTTTAAATTACCTGCAGAGCCTTCTGCTGTTCTTTCATTTTCTGCTTATGCGCTACATCATCATCATCAAGTTCTTTGGACTCTTTCTTCGGCGCCTTAAGAGGTTTCTTCTTACCACCTTCACGGCCTGACATCTGGAACATAAAAAGAAGTATTTCATACAACACCTGTAGGGAAAGCACGTTAGTGTTTTGGTATAGCACGCGGCACGCAAATTGGCCACGCACGTTCTACACACATATACACGTTGTGCTTGTGTAGAGTCTGTGAATAACCGCGTGGTGTGACGTCGCACTGCATTTGCATCATGAAAAGTCTGTCCGTCTCTCTCGCGCGCGGTCAAGCTTACTAGTATGAAGGTGACAGTTGAGTAGACTCCTTCCCCGCGTCACGCTTGACAACCAGAGACCTAGAAAAACGACTTTTGCGCATCTTACGACTTTGGCCAAGTTGCGTGCCGGGGATTATAGGCAGGGAACATATATTATTATTAATTAAATTATTATTTTATTAATTTTTTTTAATGTTTGAAACTGTTTTAGAAATTTTTATTAATGTTCAGAGTATTATTTTTAGTGTTGTCGTTATCTATATTTTAATTTTGCAGGCTAAGGTAACACAACACATACTTCACAGTCTAAAACTAAACATTTAACACTTTTTTGTAATAAGAAAGAAAAATATTTCATTGAGGACAAAATAGAGAATAGAGAAGATTATATCAAACAATAGAAACAAAATAAGTTCTAATTTTGTTTTGCTTTTTGAGATATTCGTCGCCTATGGATAAGTGAAACACTAAGGTAGCCTATATGTTGCCTACCTCGTTGAGACTAAGTATTTGTTTATGCCCGTTTGGAAGAGCCCTATATTGTATATAGTGCTCTGGGAATTCCGTGGGAGGGAGTCTTGCACACATATGGAGCAAGCACCACATGCAGTTGATGATGACTTCCAAGTGTCTAGATAGTGGGGACGAACTCCTAATCTCCGGCGAGTGGTGTCATGATAGATTGAAGACATAAGCACCAAATCAAATAGCTCATCAGAGCACTCCGTGTCTCCCTCAAATTGGACCCAGTCTCAGCATATGTTGGCCCATTAAGACCAGTTAATAAAGAGGGGAATGTAAATTTTTAATTTTTCCTATTATACAAATTTATAGGAAAAAAAGTAAAAGAAAATCTGTAGTTACAATAAGTGTTGATTTAAGGAAATGTGTAAAACACACTAAGCCATAGTTAGTATATGTACATCCATTACTCTGTAATGCGGAGGCTAGTGCCTAAATATTCACCTAGGTGCTGGCCTCTATGTGTAACATAAAGAATAGACAGAGGTATTATATACATGAAAGTGTAAATAAATAATAATTAATAATCGGCACACAAACACACACATTGTATATCCTCAAATGAAACAAGTTGTGCTTGTGTTATGGGTACAACTGACCTCTTTGGGGTCAATCCCAGATACCCCAATCAAAGTAAATAATGGAAAGTTCATTTTTATTAAATTTATCATGCCAGGAATTGAATCCAGGGTCTCTGCATTGGAGTGAGGTAGGCCAGCAAAGGTATGGCCCACTCAAGCACAAAGGCCATCACATCAAATAAATATATATTAGAGTTTAAGAAATTTTGAAACAAAGAAAAAAAGGTAATTCTTCTATTTAATTTCAATTTCCATAGAAAAATGAGGTACATAGACACTTATAAAATAATAAATATTGTCATAATATCAAAAATAAGAAGAAAACTACCTTCAAAATAAAAACAAGAAGCACAAATTTAAAAAAAAAATTGAACACTTGTTAATTTATTAATTTTTGTACAAAACTACTATTTATTTTATAGATAAAACTCCACATAATACAACCAGCATATAAAAACTAGTAAAGAAGATTAATTGTAACAATGCCTCATTTGAAAACACCAATCAAACAATAAAATTAAATCACAAAATGTTGTTACAATACTGACATAGAATTCAATCAACATCTAAATTTATTATATTCTAGTTAATTAATTTGACCTAGATAACTTATTTTCGTGAAAACATGTTGTGATCCGCCAATTAGTGTATTCAGAAAATTCACAACAAATTCAAGGCTTCCATAGATTACCATTTCAACAATTTCCTAGACTGTTTGTGATACTCACAGCTAGAAGTCATGCTTGAGTCTTTACTTTTTAAGCAACTTCAAAAAGGAGGATATTCTCAATTTTTTATTTTTTGTATGTTTGTTATTTATTGCTCAAGCACAACACAGGCTGACGGCCCAAATGTGATGGAAAGTGGTTACCATTGCCTATGGACATTAGCAACACCAGAGGTGCTGTTAATGTGCTGACGGCCTCAAGGGAAACTTGAATCTGGCCACTAATGCCGGAACACAACGCAAAGTTGTTACAGCGGCATACTCTAGGTCTAGACCAGGGGGTGGTATTCATCCAGACGGGCAAATACCTACCTAGCTTTAGGGTTGTTTTATCACCTCTTACAACAGGCCACCAGCCTGTAGGAAACTGTATTCTTTCTCCATTGCTGCACAGATAAGTCAATAATATTTAAAGACAGATACTAATCAAAATAAGTAGGTTATAAATTAGTATAATTAATTAAGAAAACTAAAACTAATTAACTATTTTTTCCTGCTCTCTTATCGACAAAACTTTGAGATCTGTTATAGCTAATAGAGTGCAATTTATTATAATTTGTGCAAGATTTAGTATTCTTATTCCTGTGTGGATAAATTATGCAATTTCTCCATCAATTGCGGTCTCACTGTCACAAAGTCATGATCTGATTTACACCTTTTCGTTATTTTCAGTGTTAGTGCTTGATAAAATAACAGTAGTGAAGAAATTAAATTGCAAGCTGTGTTCACCTATTTTAAAGCTATTTAAATATTTGTACAAGTAAAAAGTAGTAGTATTTATTCAAAAATAAAATTGGTTTCAAAACTAAATAACAAAAAACAAATATTTCTTACATCTTGAAGTTAGTGCCTTATAGTTCAGAATTTAATAGTAATGGAAGGAGTAGACCAATCTACTACTTAGGAAGCATTCACAATGCCTCACCTCACTGACTCACTGACTTACCATCTTTAAATTATGTTGCATGTTAAAGGGGGGTGGGAGGATTGGTTGACAAAGTGTGACATTGTGTGACTGAAGTACAAACAAATCATAAGTGTTCTGTTTTCACAAAAATCACTGTAATCCTAAAAGTTGTTTTTATCTATAGCTAGTAGTACAAGAGTATAGTATGCATCGCCCAAAAATATATAATAAAATCCCAAAAGAGCTGAAAGCTCTGAAAACTAAATTATTTAAATCACGACTAAAAAAACTACTAAGCTACTATAGTGTAACTGAGTTCCTTAATGATAAGTTTTAAATGTAAATGATAAGTTAGAATATTAAGAGTTTAAATATATTATAATACTTGTACTATGTAAATATCATTACAAACAAATCTGAATTTAAATTGTGCGTCATTGAGTATTTGTAAATTTAAGGCTATTATATGTATAAATTTAAGATTAAAATATTAGTGATGTTAGTTATAACATTATTCAAATAGTATGTAGGTTTATAATACAACATTAAAAAAATATTGTACGCCCAACCGGCAAAATACATGTGCTCAGTGTATAACAACAAGACCTATTTGTAAAACCATGTTTTTATACAATAAATTATTTTGATTTGATTTGATTTGTAGGTAGTAAGAAAATATTACACAAGTTACTCATTACATGAAAACAAATGAGTTTGTACGAAATAATATGATTGAATTTTAAGCAAAATATAATCTAAAATTCAATACTTCGTGACATAATATTGCACTTGGATTAAACAACACAATACACTTAATATATGTTGCTCTGAACAAGTGCATTAAAAAACTCTAAAGTAAAAAAAAAAGTGTGCATCTCGGGACACCCGACAGGAGTGATAACTTATACTAATCTAATATATTGAACTATTTAATATCGAAATTGTTTAACTTGAGAAACACTTAGGTTATTACTTAAATTTTATGGATATCAATATGCTAATGTAAGGAAAGGTTATTTATTTAAGGAAAGATTATAAAATATATTTTATTAGGTTTTATTGTAGGTACATTAGAATTATGTGTATGTACATTCATCATTATTTAATCTAATTACCGAAAAACGGCTAGCACTGTGGGTTAGAGTGAGAGAGGAGGAGCCTACTTCCGCTGCCCTATGCATGAAAGAAAGGGAAGCCAGACAGACTAGCACCGTAACACATTACGTAACGAAGCGGTTTACTCTTCCATAAGAAGTTATTACTTCAAAAAATCAATAGAATTGTAATTTCTCATTATCTAGTAGTCATTATTTTTTCATAGCTAGAGTGTAGCAGACAAACAAACAACCCGCCTGATGAGTAGTGGCTCAGGTATAGATATTAGTAGCACCAATGTGTTGCTAAACTTGTAGGGACATATACCAGAACACAACAAGGTTATGGTGGTATGCTCTAGACTGTCTAGACCACGGGTGGTGGCTATCCAGATGGGCAAATGCCCTACGACCTGGATATGGGTTGTTTCTCGCCTCATACAACAGGCGCCCGGCCGCAAAAATTAGTATGCTATTTCTGTTCTTGCACGGATAAAATTAATCCAAAATAGCTTTTAACTCGCTAGTAGAACTGCCAGAAGGCCAAACAACATTCAAAAATGAACAATTTACGTGTTTTGTTTAGATTAAAGAGATTGAAGGCTTTCTATATACTAATATGGTGTTAGATATTCCATGATAGAAATATGCTTGTCTATTTACAGAAGATAGAGGACATCATTGTGTACTAATTTTCGGCGAGTAGGTAATAAATGTTAGTTAATATAACCTCACTTTGGTAACATCGCAAAAACACCGATCGGAATGTTTCAAAGGTTTTTAAATACAAAATACGTCCTAACTTACCTTGATTATTTGAAAGGTAAGTAATCGACAATGGATGCTACAAATCTTGAATTAGCGAGACTGTTTTTAAGATTTTGTTAAAAATATGGAGCGCAAATCGAAAAAAGACTGTATACTGACAAGTAGTGACATTTAACAAAATGACACTGAAGTAAAATTTTAGTTTATTGATTCGAGGCAAAGGAATTAAGCTCGTACAAACATTAAAAGCAGATTTAGAGGCAATCCAAAAATGGTACCATTCACTAAGCAATTCATATTTTCTATACGAACAATACTTTTCCTTAAAATAAAGGTCAGAATTATAGAACTATTGAGTATCCATACAATTTGAAATAACACTACAACAATAAATACTATCAACTAATCAAGTTCGCGCCAAAATTGAGAAATTATACGGAACTTATTTTACAGACACAATTTATATTCAATATTTCCATTAATAATGATTTTTTTTAATAATGACAATCACTATCATATCCGATATGTATATGATGTATCCATTTTATATTAAACTCGCTAATGGTGCTGCAACGCATCGACTTTCATACCGTTCAACTGATTGTTCTGAAACTTAGAGTCAACAGATTTTGATGAATAAATTTTTTTGCGACAACCTAATTGCGTTTCGGGGGTACAGTTGGGTTTCTACCTGATGAATATAAAAGCAAATAAACTCCCGAGTATAATTTGAATTTGTTTCGTGTCAGACTAAAAAATCCATGACCTCATGATTCTAGGTGTTTTCTACTTTTCTATGACCAGTTTATTGACCTTAATCTCTTACTTCAACACACACTTCCAAACATATATTTCGCACACATACAAACGTCGTACGCATTGAGTGGTACGCGTGAATTTTCACGCCCTACGCCGGCGTTTTTCGCATTTTTTTAATTACAACCCCACTGCGCTATTGTTGCACAGCCCTAGTGGGAGGGTAAGCTAGCTTCAGGGCTGGCAAGTATCTATTGAAGCTCGCACTAAAGTCTGAAGGTAAAATAAAATAAAATTGGTATGTTCTTTGCTTTTTTAATAAATATGATTTTGCACTGTATCTGTATCTAGCCAGTGTCAATAATAATAACAGCCCATAATGCCCCACTGTTGCACTCGGGCGTCCCCATTTTTAAACGGACAGTCTACATGCCATGCTTGCATAAATTGAAAACCTGCTCCACAACGGTTATCTCGATGTGTAGGTTTCATCATGATATTTTCCTTCATCCACAACACATGGTAATTAAACGACCTTCTCCTTCCATATCTGGACGCTCCTTATAAAGATACTGTTAGTTATACTTGTTAGTAGTAGTACAATTTATTTATTTATTTATTTAAAAATAAACCTGCGCAGTACAGCGCCCCCTTTTATTTCCCACCAACAACTTCTATAGTTATTATTAAATATGCGGAATAAATAAAACTACACTAGTTGCATTCGTACTGATTTACTTTTTTTTAAAGCGCGGGACTTGTCTCTGCACAGATACACAACAGTTATTATTCTGAGTCTTGTAACAAAACAGATTTTTTTTAAGATTTAAGATTTTTTTTAGCAATGTGATCTCGCTTTGCAGCCCTATGACACATTTCATCGAACTAGGGAACCGTAGTCAAAGAGCAAGCATCGCTACCACGGCAATATAGAAATACAACTACTAGCCGTATTCATAGAATGGACATTTATTTGATATTAATTAAAATATTGTACAACTGAAAACTCGTAATCAGCACTGCAGGTTATCAGAGGACTGGTACATACATATTATATAATACTTATATGGTTGGTACTTTAACTAGCGTAACAGTATAGTTATATAACGAGGAAACTTAGTCAGTCTTCTTACTTATAGACGACGGTAACCTAACTTCAATAATTGAGTAGATAATGCATGTTATATCATAATAAATTCTTAAATCATTCATGGTGCTAAAATACCATTGTCCATAGTCGTGGTAGCGTAATGGCTAGCGCACGCGTCCCAAACTCAAAGGACGCGGGTTCGAATTCTGCTCGAAGTGCATGCACCACTTTGAAGGGTTCTGAGATAATGTGCATGGTGGTGCCAGGGAAAATTTTTAGGTCCTTCCCCCACCTCCCCTATAGCACACCACGTGGCGGCGGCTGTATTAATATTGCCCTACCTCCTGGACTGGTGCGGCCTTCGACAATATAACTCAAGAACAATGGACGGCAGCACAATCAGATTAATCGTTGCATCTGATTGATCATATGGGAAGGAAAATCAAGCCACTAACCATGACCTCACGAAACTGCACTTCTTCTAATTCGGCAAGCCTGGAGACGTCTGGCAGCGGTCGTCGAGGTTCAATTTGGTTGCACACACAGTGGATGGTATTATAAAGTCTTTTTTATGACACACAAATTCACACAACAGCTGTTAAATTATTAAGAGGTAGCTATAGGTCCTATGGCTACGGAGCGGGTCGTTCATGCCCGCGCGATCGGGTACACGATTTTCCACTTATTACATATATAATATTGGGGCGGTGGTGCGGTGTTGTCCCTCCAGTCTCATTGCGTAACGACATAACGTCGTTGGCCAATGAGCCTCCTTAGCAGGACACAGATCGGAAGATGTCGGCGCGACTGACTTCATTCCGATCATATAATCAAAGAAATGAACCAATCGAAATAATTGGCCTAAACAGTGCACATTGTTACAATTACCATGAGAAAATAATATTATTATTCCACGCACTTACCACGTGTCACTATGGTGAAGGAAAACAACCGATGTGTCAAAACTGCCAAACCGCCTTGGACGGTAACCAATTTTCATTGGCTGGGCCGTATGCCTGTTTGCCAGCTTCGAAAAAAACTATAGATACGGCCCAATAGTGCATCACTTGAAATAGAGTAAAACTATATGTAATTAGAACGTGCCGTGGTAAAATGAAGCCATTAGTTGGATAGTCTGTCTATGATTTAATAGCTCTGTCTACCCTAAGGGACACATGTCCGTTTCCTCTTACATCTCGAAAAAAAAAACACCAGCTCTTACAATTGTTTTAAATCTGTGTATATACTATATAGCTTTTGACTTTAAGAGTCCGCGCCATGAAATACCTATGGAAAATAAAGTAACTAATGTTACGTATAAAATACACACCCCATAGCGTTTTGAAAACAGGTACTGCCATCTGTTGCGTGTTGGCGTATTACTAGCCACCTCTCGTTCGATAGTCATATCGTCGTATAAGAAATGCAACTACCATCTGCATTAGTGTGTCGTCAGATGTCGTTGTTTTTAAGTTTTTGAAACTCCAATATTAAATTCTATCTCCAACGAATAAATACTTCAATAGTATCCAATTTGCAGACGTGTGTTTAGGTTCCAGGTTGGATACCTTAGAAAAATGCAAGTACGGTCTATGGAGAAAAGGAAGTACAGCCACGACATCTGACGTTCACAAGTCGTTAGAATTGTTCGCCATTTTAGAACATCTAGAATGCAAAACGCGGAGGATGTGACGACACAAATGGCTGCTACTCGAAATGAAAGGCAGATGACTACGCAGGAGAATTCGATCGGCGTCGTGTCATTCCTACTTTAGAGTTCTTGATAGACGGTCGAACTTAACTTGGTTTTTTTAGTGGTGCATAGTAGCATCGTTTTAAATTCAGTGCATCTTATATTAAGGTATGTAGCCTTAGTTCTTTCTTTCCAAGACCTTAGCATCGAATACATCCTTCAGATAGTTTAGATCTACATTCTTTACAGAATGGAGTACCATCGCAGAAACGCGTGGTTCTCATGCAGGGCACTCTTCGGAAACCTAGGCGATCCTCACGCCTTCGTTTAAGTTCCCCATAGGTTAGTAAAGTTGTAGTTGTATTAGTTTCCAATATTCAATTAGTAAAGTTAGATTGTCCAATGTATCACGCCAGTTGCACGTGACACGAGCACTAGGCTCGTGGATGACAAACCAGGGCGACTGGGAAAGCGGACCCTGGTTTGTACTCTTCCATCAGGTCACCTAGAGACGAGCTTTGACTCGCCTTGGCATCGCCACCCGTCGCCGACCGTCCCGTATTTTAGTACGCGTTCATTACAACGTTATTTAACGCACATTCCAGTGGGAGCAACGTACGGGGCCCAAAGGTTACGCTGGTCTTCCGAACAGTAGGCGACCTCTCTACGAGTCTCCAGATAAGACGAGTTATACCTTGGCTGGACTGGTTGCCGGCCTATCTTTCTACAACCAGTGGCGCTCAAACATCTAATTACCAACCATATAATTAAAAGCAGTTCTGAAGGTATTGTCTCTTAAAGTTATCACAAGCGAATCCATACGTTGATGGTCTTAGACGGACTCCATCCCTGAGATCCTCATTATTGATTATTATTATTAAGAAAAGTTTTGGAACGTCATCCGGGAGGTGTTATTTAAGTTATACTATTGTAACTATTTAATTTGTAATCTTTTTAACGGAGATATTATACTCCAGAGATTGGGGGGGTTGTGCCATAAGGAGGTCAAAATAAAGACAACGTAACTGGCTCTTTGAATGGTTTTATTTCATATCTCCCAATAGTATAAATACACCAGTTTAACAACATAACTTCCAAAGCTTTACATCATACAGCTCTTCAATTATAAATACTATAGCTTACAATTTTTAAATACAACACTAAAAGTGGCAGCTCCTATTTGATAGAGTTTTGTTGGTAAAGTAGTCATAAAATAAATTTACAGCTTTAAATTATGGAATATTTTGTATTTATTATTAAGTAATTACCTACATTGATTTGCGGATTAGCAAAAAATTACTATGGCAGGATTAAGTGCAGCGATTGCAGTCTCCGGGACTTCTTTCGGGGTGCAGACTCTACGTAGTTTTAGCAGCAACTTGAATACCTATGTTTTGTTTACAGTTTTAATTTCATAAAATGTATGTTTATGCATGAAAAAAGAGTGTATAGGTAAGTTACTTGTATATATATCGGTAAGGGCTTGGGATTAGCAAACTATACGATAGAATTAACAGAGACAAATTTTGCATACATTTTAAATAAAAAGAGAATTAAATAAAAATCCCTGAAAAAGCCAATAAGACTAACGGTTATGGTTCGTTTCTATATCTTACCAACCGTTCATTTGCCTTACTATCGGGTAAAATTTGACATAATCTCCATACCAGTAATGTTAAAATTCATTTGATGGTAAGTTGGTAGGGCAAGTGAATGGATAGGAAGATATAGGTCATTAGCCAAGATAGAAAAAAATAGAAAAGTAAGATAACACCCTGACATGTCGTATCTGTCAGGAGTAGGAGAATAAAAATATCGAATGACGTCGTTTCAGCTATTATAATTTTATATCTGATTGTCTTACACCTGTCATTTTTATACAGTTACTCCGACATTGGCAAAATCAACGCCGCATAAAGCGTTGGAGCCATCGCCGACCAAGGATAGAATAGAATAGAATAGACGTCGTTTCAAATCCTCTCACAAAAAAATTAAGATTTTATTCATATTAACTTAAAGGTAGTGTGGCGAATGATGGTAGAACCATCTAGTTAGTTTTAGAACTTTTCGAAACATCCAGAATAATCTAGAAGGAAAAGACAAGGACGGATATATTTAGAAAGAGATGGACGATAAACGAAAGAAAGAGATAGATAGATGTTAGAAAGAGATATACAATAAACGAAAGAAAGAGATAGATAGATGTTAGAAAGGGATAGATGTATAAACGAAAGTTCCCGAACAGAAGGTTCGGGAAGGAAGAGACAGAGATAGATAGATGGGTTCTAGAAAATTCTTCCGGGTATATAAACAGCGCAAGGCGCGCCTACCGGGCAGTTTAAAGTTGAGTTCAGTCCAAGACGGTGAAACGACAAGTGCGATACTAAAGGGTTATCGGAGAAGGTTAATAGAGTACAGAGACGGATTAAGTGGTGAATTTAGTGACAAGTTTGGTGGACAGATACGTGAAGGAGGTGTTTAGCGTAGTTCGAAGGAGGAACCAGAAGCGAGCTACCCGCGATAATATTGGAGGTGGTCCGCGCAATATCGGCGACGGTATTGAGGGTGTGACAACTTATCGTCGGGACTGTGCATCGTTGGTCGTGCGTATAGGGGCAACCCTGCAGACAGGTACTACGTGCGGCTGAGTAAGTCAATAAAAGCTCTTAGTTAAAAACTGGTGTTTTCTTCCAATCCATAAGTGCGTACTCCCGCTCGCACGTAACAGTATATATAAAGTACTCTGTGACTTAGAGTAAGTTTGTAGGCTTCTTTAAGGTCAAAGAGTACATTGAATATATAAAGATTTAAGGTTCTTAAACTAATATGAATAAGAACGGCACTGTTAAAATGTTTGTCGAGCTTTGTGACTCTCGCGCACTGAACATGACTCATGACTTGAAGATTTTCTTTACTATTTGAATGAAAGTAAACGAAGTAGTACGTACAAACTATAACTAAACTACATACTAGTATGGCAATAAGATTATAAGGCGCGAGCAAACGGTTTCGTGGAAAAACACTTAATGGTTTACAGAGAAACTTTACTTCTGTCTAGACCAGCGTTTCTAAATCTATTATGTCTTATCGACCACATTTAAGTTATTGTCCCCGGCTTTAGGAGCCCACATACCACTCCTTAACCCCTGGGGTCTGAGGGTATTCATTCGTAAATGCATTCCCCCAGTGTTATATAAAAAGGGTACGTTTTGTTTTAGCAGATAAATTGCAAGTGTCGTGTGGAGAAAAATAGCTACCTAGGTAAACCCCTCCGCCTGAAACCGGTGAAATAAAAGAATCAAGAAATGCTAGTTTGGCCTTGTGAAATGAAAATAAAAATATAATTTAAAAAATAACCGTGCTAATGGTCTTACAACGAGCTTGTAGGCCGTCTTAAGTGGCAAAAAAAGTAAGAAAACGAAATTTGGGGATTGCAACGTAATGATATCGGTATGATGATACTGATGTGTTTAGGAGTCTGTATGAATCTATACAAATACAAGGTAATGTTAGAATATTAGTCTAAATACTTTAAAGGCACAGACTTGTACAGTATAAAGGAAACTGGTGTGTATCTGTGCAACTTAGGTCCCGCACTTTTTTAAACTACAGAGTGAATCAAATGTCACTGATACAAGAGGGGAAGAGAGAAATATGTTAGAGAGTTCTCAAAGTTTACCTGATACTCCTTTACCATCTGGGATTACCAGTACTAGACAGTTACGTGACATTCTAGAATAGACTATAAGTCGTTACATAGAGGTTATATTTAAGTTTATTTTATATTTTTCTGCTATTTGTTAAAATAAAAGAGAGGTGTTGTGTATCTGTGCAACTCAGGTCCCGCGCTATTTTAAAGAAGTAAATTAGTACGAATGCAACTAGTGTAGTTTTATTATTCCGCATATATAATAGAAACAATAATAACTAAGTAACATTTTAAATTACGTATGAAATAAGAATTAATTGGTAGAAATGCGTGTCAATTTTTTTGAAAGAACCTTATCACTTGTCCGAATTTTGTTTGAAGGTAAATGCTTTAATATAAAATGTAGATAAAAACATAAATCAATACTACCTAGTCACCCATCTACGCCTATTGTAGGTAGTTACTTTTTGATACCTGTGGGGTCCATATATGGCCTTTGAGAACCAGAGGCCTAGACCAAACATTATGTTTAGGTCTCAAGTTACTTATATTCATTAGAATATGTAAAGAACGAAATATATACAGGAGGTTAGAATTTAAAAGAGCACGCACACATTAATATCAATGACACGCACTTTCGAGACGGGCGTTTGTCCATTGTCGGTGGACGATATTTATGAAGAGAGCATGTCCAGAAATTTATCGGATTAGGATGTAAGTATATTTTAGAACTCATTAAGAATTGGCGTGGTTATTGGTAAACGATTTCACGTAAAATGTTCAGAAGCCCAATTTTAAAATCAATATTGAAATAAATACATTCAGTTTCACGTGTTCAAGTGTAAGTGCAGGTAATATTAGGTCCTTACATAAGATGTTGGCGTTTTGTCGTACTTGCCACTTTGATCTCAAATATCTCCTCTTTGATTAGGAATTCCAATTTCAAATTTATACAAGTATTTGCTTATGCTTTTATGTTTTGAAAACCGTAATTAATTTGTTTTTTCCTCTTTTGGTTTTTTTCCTTGCGTCACTCAGTTTACAAAATAGAAAACTTGAAATATCGCATTATTTACGAGTACGAGTTCCATCGCGGCACCACTGCTGCCGAAACGGTTCGAAGAATTAATAATGTGTATGGCGGCGGTGTCGCAAAAGAAAACACAGTGCGTTTTTGGTTCCAACGTTTTCGTTCTGGAAATTTCGACCTGCAGAACAAGCCACGTGGACGGCCGGAGACCAAAGTTGATAATGCAGAATTGAAGCCTATTGTGGAAGCGGATCCATCGCAAACCACGTCCGAGATAAGCTGCAGGCTGAGGTGTTAGCGATAAAACTGTTTTAATCCACTTGAAGCAAATTGGGGAGGTGAAAAAGATTAAAAGGTGGGTACCTCATGAATTGAGTGCAGCAAACCGACAAACGCGCGTCGATTGCTGCGTTACATTACTCAACCGGCACAATAATGAAGGGATTTTAAATCGAATCATTACCTGTGATAAAAAATGGATCCTGTACGATAATCGGAAACGCTCATCGCAATGACTGAACCCTGGCGAACCAGCCAAACCCTGCCTATAGCGAAAATTGACTCAAAAAATTTACTTGTGAGCGTTTGGTGGACTAGTGCCAGTGTCGTTCACTACAGCTTTCTTAAATCTGGTTAGATGATTATGGCGGATGTCTATTGTCAGCAACTGCAAACCACGATGGAAAAGCTTGCTGCTAAACAATCGTGGCTGGTCAACCGCTCTAGGCCACTGCTGCTTCAGGATAACGCTAGACAACACACTGCACAACAGACGGGTACCAAATTAGAGGAGTGAGGTGGTGATTATGTGTAATGGTGATGAGATGATGGGTTGCCATTTGAGGGGGTGATGATGTGTGATGGTGATGAGATGATGGGTTGCGGCCGTTGAGCGGTGTACGGAGAAATGAAAGATTACTTGCGTCGTACACTTTTAATCACACACTCACTCTCAATGTTACAATAATGTTCAGAAGGATTTTGTATGAAGGCAAACAGCAAGCAAGCGCGAAAACTAATGTTGTACCGGAGCACGTATATCGTGCGTTCGTGATGAAGGCGAAAATCGGACTGTTGTTGCTATGCACCGATTTTGGGCGCGTGAGTTGGCGGCAAAAATTGTTACTCGGAGTTTTTGTGGCGGCAAAAATTACTCGTGTCCGCGATGGTTGTTTGTAAAATATGTCGCTGTTTGGCGTTGGCTGTCAACGCTTTGTTGTAGCGATAGAAATATCACCCGTCCGTGGTGTTTTGGCCGTCTATACCCAAGGGTGCAGGGGATGAGTGGCACCCGGGAACAGAGTGGTGTATTCAGGTAGCAATAGGCGTGACGCCGTCGACAGGAACCAGCGTATGTCTGCTCTGCACTTGTTGAAGTTACCTTGGACGTGGGTGTGGTAGATGAGTCCTTAGTTCTCGTCTTGTGCGCCTTGTGCTTGTTGCCTTCTTGCATCACGTCGGGGTCACCATTTGAGGGGGTGATGATGTGTGATGGTGATGAGATGATGGGTTGCGGCCGTTGAGCGGTGTACGGTGTCGTACACTCATAATCATCACCCTCAAAGTCTAAGACATCCACTGAACTCCCCGGACCTTGATCCAACCGATTACCATTTTTTTAAAAAATTTGGATAACTTCTTGCAAGGGAAAAAATTCAACTCCGATGGGGCAGTCCAAAGCGCCTTCAAAGCTTTTATTGATTCCCGTCCCAATTGTTTTTTTTTAGTAAAGGGATCAATGAACCATCTATGAGATGGCAGAAGTGGAAAGTGGTTACTGTCGTCTATACACGTTTCCAACACTAGGACTGAACGTGACGTGTTGCTAAACTTTGCGAGGTAATCAAGAGGATAACATAGGGATATGAGATAGAGGTATCAGAGAAGAGAAATAGGATAGAACGTATGAGATGGGATAATGGGATAGAGGGAGGGGAAGTTGGCCATTAGAACTCCCACTCACAGTTCGAAATACGAATAGCTCATGGCTAACCGATTCACGCCTATATCACGGCCCTAAGAGCTTTAGCCAAAATAATGATTGCAACATAGCTCTACCATGTAAAATACATAATATTAGGTTGGCTTTATTGTACAAACTTTTGTTGTTGGTCATTATTTGAAGCAAATTTTGGAATACAGTTTAATTTGAATTATATTTTCTATATATCGAATAGGGATGCGGACACATGTTAGAATAAATTCTAATATTTTTATACATAAACATACAACAGGCGTTAAAAATATCATCTTATCGTTTAACTTTTAAAAGTATCATGACAGAAAAATGTATATCCGTGCAGGAACGGAGAAAGAATACAATTTCCTGCGGCCGGGCGGCCTGTCGTAAGAGGCGACAAAACAACCCACAGCCAGGTGGTAGGGTATTTGCTCGACTAGATGGCGACCACCCCTGGTCTAGAGTATGCCGCCATAATAACCTTGTGTTGTGTTCCGGCATTAGTGACCAGGTTCCAGACTCCCTTAAGAGAACAGCAGCGCATCTGTAGCACCTTTGGTGTTGCAAATGTCCATAGGCGATGGTTACCGCTTTCCATCAAGTGGGCCATCTGCCTGTCTGCTGAACTCCTGCAATAAAAAATCAAAAAAATCTTTTCAAACAATAGTGAATGGGCTATTTAAATCCTTTTACTTGTACCTATTTATGACGTCATACGTAGATATAAATAATGTCAGCCCATAAATATCCCATTGCTGGGCTCGGGTCTTCCATTATAGGGGGAACGGACAGTATACCCGCCAGGGTTGTCCAAGGCGGCTTGGCAGGTTTGACACCTCGGTTATCTCGATATGCAGGTTGCATCACTATGCTTTCGTTCATCGTTGTAAGCACGTGGTAGTTATTTTCTAAAAATGTGTAAAATCACTCTAAAATGAGCAATAGTTAGTAGATAGTTTTTGAGTAGTAATTATGTGTTTTTGTGAGAAATGTGAAATGTATAGTCAAATGTGGACTTTCGAGTTATCAGAAGAACTCCGTTGAATGGCTTTAGTTGATAACCTACAGTTCAGCTGAGCTATATATAGGCTTAAGAAAATAAATAAACTATATTTTAATCTAAGATCTGGCTTAAAGGCCTAGCTGCCGAGCCATAAACCTAAATAAATAAAAAGTTAGCACGTGGTAATTGTAACAATATGCACATTAGATTAGAAAACTGACTAAGTGATGCATGTGTTCCGGCCAGATCAAACCCGCGCCCTTTGAGTCTGGGACGCATGGGCTAGCCATTACGCTACCACGATAAGTAGATATGTTCGTATACGATCTATGAGGCTGCGAAATTCTTTATGTTTCTAAAAACAATAAAAAGTATCTCAAATGACTTGACTCTCAGTTTCTCTGTTGTTTTAAAAATAAAATTATTCGTTTGCTTCACCATAGACAATGGATACGATCCGTCACTCGTATAACGAGCAAGCACGCACCCTCCAACATACAAACACAAGACCCCGTGTTCACGATACGCACTTTTGAGTCTTCACCCCTACACTGGCAACTCCTTTCAGCATATTCAGCGTTTGAGACGTCTAAACAAATATTGGGCTTAAGCCGGCTTCAATGCTTTGGTAGGGAATGTTCATAATTGATTACGAGTGGAAAATCTCGGTCCATATTTAATGGAGTTTGTTTTAGATAATGATAATTATTTTTTATATAAGAAAAACAAAACCGACTACAAATTAAAAAGTAAAAACTAAATACAATACAATACTCGTTATTATACACCAAAATTACATAGCAAAAATACACAAAAACTTACTTACTAAAAGGTAGTACAATGGGCGGTCTTACTGCTAAAAACAATTTCTTCCAGGCAACCTTAGGATGGACAAGATCTAATTACATAGATAGCGTTTTATTTTTTTATTGTATTTATTTACAGGAACAACACAGCCTTGCCCAGCCTTCTGGGCACCTTACCCATAGAAGACGGTGATCTGGGCTCAGTATTCTACTTATAGTCTTGAGGGACTATGGGTAGAATACAATACAAATAAGTTAAGTTTTCTTACATTGTATTAGATTATTCATTATAAAGTAAAAAGTGTTGGCAACACCAAAATACAATTGATTTTTTACTTTTAACCGACTTCAAAAAAAGGAGGAGGTTCTCAATTCTTCGGAATCTTTTTAACACGCTTTTATTAGCTTCACCTGTATGTATGTATGTTTGTAACCGACCCCTTTGAGCTCGATTTTGTCCTACTTTGAACCATCAGATTTAATTCAAACTTTGCACACCTGTCAAAGGTCTATGACAATGCAATAATATAGTACCATGGAGCTGATCTGATGATGGAGTGGGAAGGTGGCCATAGGAACTCCTGTACTAAACAAGATAGACCCTTCGTGTTTAGGCTCGTATATTTATATCGCGTGACAATGCAATAATATGGTACCATGGAGCTGATCTGATGATGGAGTCGGACAGTGGCCATAGGAACTCCTGTACTAAACAAGATAGACCCGTCGTGTTTGGGCTCGTATGTTTATATTGCGTGACAGTGTAATAATATGGTACCATGGAGCTGATCTGATGATGGAGTCGAAAGGTGGCCACAGGAACTCCTGTACTAAACAAGACAGACCCGTCGTATTTGGACTCGTTTTACTTGTACCCTTGTCTTGGCTAGCACTCTGCTGCTACATGATATGCAAGATCTCATAAGGTTGTATTTAAAAACATTAAATAAAAACAACTAAAAATCGAAAAATAAATAATAGTTAAAAAAAAAACTAAAAAAACACGCTTTCATAAAAAATCCAACTAAAAATAAGAAAATAAAATTGAATAAATTTGGTTTCCGATGAATGTTGTCTTACCGTGGAGTGCAAAAAAGAAATAATTAATCAATTTGATTAAGTACAGTGTAAAAAAAATGAATGTACATTATTGTAAAAAAGCGTGGGGTGCATAGTGTCAATAGTTATAAACATTTTATTGACAGATAATGAGTTGAAGAATCATCACTTCGATAATATAATATCTTATAAAGCGCTTTGTATACACCCCACGCTTTTTTACATTAATGTACATTCATTTTTTTACACTGTACTTAATCAAATTGATTAATTATTTCTTTTTTGCACTCCACCCCATTAATCAGAAACCAAATTTATTAAATTTTATTTTCTGTTTTTTAGTTGGATTATTTATGAAAGCGTGTTTTTTTTTAATTTTTTTTAAACTATTATTTATTTTTTATGTATGTTCACCGATTACTCCGAGATTTATGATTCGATTTACGTCATTCTTTTTTTGTTCGACACGGAATAGCTGCCATTTGGTCCCATAAAAATTTGACATAGTTTGGCCCAGTCGTTTTCATTTTATGAACTTTTTATGAAAAAAATTCCATTCCATTCTATATGTACACCGATTACTCTGAGAGTTATGATCCGATTTACGTGATTTTTTTTTCGACGCGGAACAGCTGCCATTTAGTCTCTTAAAAATTTGACATAGTTTGGCCTAGTAGTTTTCATTTTATGAACATTTTTTATGAAAAAAAATCCATTCCGCGCGGCACGTTTCGCAGGCGTACTAAAAAAAGTAACAAATAAATAAAAAAAATCATTTAAAAAAAACCCAATTTCAAAAACTAAAAAGTATAAAATAACTTATTTCTAAAGCTATGTTTAAGTAAAAAATAAAATATACTAAGTTATAAAATACAAGCGATTATAGACTGGGTAACAAATCGCTGCCAGATGGAAGCGTGCCCAGAAGGCTGGCTGCATTGCCGCGCTGTATGGCGATGCTTATTTGTTGGGCGAAATATGAGCCAGCCTTCTGATCACGGGTGGCATCAGAGAGTTTCTTACAAATCTCTTTGAATAAACTCTTTGCCGATGGACCCCACGGACCTAATGTTTCAACTCCAAACGGCACAAATATGTAACCCCTTCCTAAGGTTTCATATTTGCGCCGTTTGAGCCCTTCAGCTTTTAAAGCAGCATTGCCAGCCTCTAACTCAGTCATTGGAAGATGTGAGGGCGTTAGAGTGTCTACACATGTCGCGTCCCAAACAAGCGGCTGACCCATCTTCCAAGGAATAAGTGACATACCATCCGGCCTCTTACCATCGTCGCGTACCAAGCCATTCGGTTCTAATACGGCCGGTACGCCGACGCTGACAAGAGCCCGGCGGATGATGTCATTGAGGCTGGCATGGCGAGATCTTCGACCAACACTATGTAAACATGCTAATCCGTGGTGTAAAGTAAATAAAACTATTATTATTAATATATATTATCTTAAACATCTTTAAGTCGGTGCAAAGTAAAACATAAAAATTACTATATTTTAAAAATTTCTAAGCACCATCTTTAAGATGTTTAAGATAATATATATTAATAATAATAGGTTTAGAAATAAGTTATTTTATACTTTTTAGTTTTTGAAGTCAGTTTTTTTAATTGAAGTTTTTTTTGTTTTGTCACATAAAAAATTTCCTTTAACATATAATGGTGTACATTTAGTCTATTAATAAATTATCTCTCGCAGTGCAGTTTTTACCCTTCCTTAATAGTTTGATTTAATCAAAAAGTAAATCTTATTTATAAAATTCTCGTGCCGCGGTGTGACCTAACTCCTCCGAAACGGCTGAACCGATTTGTATGAAATTTTGTGTGCATATTGGATAGGTCTAAGAATCGGCTAACATCTATTTTTCATACCCCTAATAGATAATATTTTTTTGACAACATTTCTTATTTATATTTTATTATGATTTAGCATTGAAAAAGTCGTAATAGTGTAATGGAAAAAGTCGTAATAGTGTAATGGAAAAGTCGTAATAGTGTAATGGAAAAAATCGTATTAGTGTAATGGAAAAAGTCGTAATAGTGTAATGGAAAAAGTCGTAATAGTGTAATGGAAAAGTCGTAATAGTGTAATGGAAAAAGTCGTAATAGTGCAATGGGAAAAGTCGTAATAGTGTAATGGAAAAGTCGTAATAGTGTAATGGAAAAAGTCGTAATAGTGTAATGGAAAAAGTCGTAATAGTGTAATGGAAAAAGTCGTAATAGTGTAATGGAAAAAGTCGTAATAGTGCAATGGGAAAAGTCGTAATAGTGTAATGGAAAAAGTCGTAATAGTGTAATGGAAAAAGTCGTAATAGTGTAATGGAAAAAGTCGTAATAGTGCAATGGGAAAAGTCGTAATAGTGTAATGGAAAAGTCGTAATAGTGTAATGGAAAAAGTCGTAATAGTGTAATGGAAAAAGTCGTAATAGTGTAATGGGAAAAGTCGTAATAGTGTAATGGGAAAAGTCGTAATAGTGTAATGGAAAAAGTCGTGCTAGCCACACGCGTCCCAAACTCAAAGGGCGCGGGTTCGATCCTGGCCGGAACGCATACACCACTTAGACAGTTTTCTGACCTAATGTGCATATTGTTACAATTACCACGTGCTTACAACGGTGAAGGAAAACATCGTGATGTTACATCGAGATAACGATGTGTCAAACCTGCTAAGCCGCCCTGGACAAGCGTGGCGGGTATATTGTTCATTACTCTATAATGGGAGGCCCGAGTCCAGCAGGTTGACATTTATGGGCTGATATAATTATTTATTTAGCATCAAAAAATATAAACATCCCTAAATGTTCGTCCTTCTACCACCAAACCCTATTTTTAATAGCGATAAAGTACTTTAATAATTTTCTACTCTGTTCGTACAAGCTGATTCGAGTTTGGATTCACATTTGGTCTCGGTAGATGACGCTGTAATCGGGCTCTAGATTTTTATTTTTTAAAGTAGGACACCACGTCTGCCGTTATAAATTCATCAAATTGGAAATTTTCAAATAAGTTTTGGAAAATGCAGACCTTGGCTGATCGACTACTTGGCAATTCGCGGATCACGCAACGTTCATCGGTTGACCACGCGCGTTTTTAAGTTGCTTCTATGCAAGACTGAGTGCTGTTCTACAAACCTTTACGCTACTTAAACACAAGCGTGAAGATATGGCCTTTTCCTTTTCAAACAGCACTTGAAAGTAATATCCAGTCATTGAAAGATCGCGGCCGTTCTTAGGAGGGCTTTATTTTCGTTGAATATGAAATACGAAACAACCACGAGCGACGTTTTTGGGGTCAGAGAATTGGATGTGGTATTATTGCAACAAAATTTACATCATACATTTAAAATAAGCTTTTTTAAAAAGGTTTTTAAATACAAGATTTTCAGATCCTGGATATCATGTAGCAGCAGAGTGCAAGAGACAAGTAAAACGAGCCCAAACACGACGGGCCTATCTTGTTTAGTACAGGAGTTCCTATGGTCACCTTCCAACTCCATCATCAGATCAGCTCCATGGTACCATATTATTGCATTGTCACGCGATATACATATGCATGCAAAATTTCAGCTCAATCGGAAACCGGGATATTGGTCAAATTTAACTTGCAAGATTGCACCGTAACTCACATGCATACATACATAGGTACATCCATTGCAACTTAAAAAAAAGCTTGTAATTTCAATGTTCGACGTCTCTACAGACTAAATCATCAAATACCGCATCTATTAAAAAATTTCAATCCGCGTAGAAAATATCTTGAAATATTTTGTTCGCGGAATTTTTACTCTTTTTTTAATGTTTAAAGAAGAGGACAGGCTATAAAGAGGTCAAGATAGGCATCTCCAAGTACGAATGGGCTGTAAGGACCTCCTTTACGGACCTTAAAAAATATATTTCGCATCTAATGAAAAACCTTATTTACTTATTAACTTAAAAAAGGAAATTACATATTTACTTGTTTATGCCATGTTTATGGTTTATTCTTTTTTAAGGAGTTTTTGGCGGGAATTGAAAGGAGATGTTGTGCTTTGCAGTTTTATTTCTAAAAATTACTCTAAAATGAACAATAGTTGTAGGATATTGATAGTTTTTGAGTAGTAATTATGTGTTTTTGTGAGAAATGTGAACTGTATAGTCAATTGTGGCCTTTCGAGTTGTCACAAGAACTCCCTTGAATTACTTTAGTTGATAACCTACAGTTCAGCTGAGCTATACATAGGCTTAAGAAAATAAAGAAACTATATTGTAACCTAAGATCTGGCTTAAAGGCCTAGCTGCCGATCCATAAACCTAAATAAATAAATAATAATTCGTTTTTTAAATTTATCTCTTTTCATTATTGGCGGGAAATTAAAGATGGATGTGGTGTAGTGAAGTTTTATCTATACGTTAATAAGTGAAGCAAAAACCTTGTACTTCTTTTTATGAAAATTGCGCGGACGGACGAGTATGAAATTTCGCACACTTATCTATACTATTGCTTAATAAAGAGGTATAGTTTGTGACGTAAGGGGCAATCTCTGGATGTATTAAGCCGATTTTGAAAATTCTTTCACCAGTGGAAAGCTACATTATTCCTGAGTGACATAGTGTGTTGTGATTAATAATAAGTATTTTTTCTGATGCCCAGGGAAGTGGGCACGGATCAGCTAGTAGTTTATATAGAGAGAAGCGACGAATGCTAATATGTTTTTAAAATTATGCATAGAAATACATTATATCAATAAAAAAACATTACACACTCTACCATGTATTTGAATCACACCTTTTGTTTATTTATTGTTCAAGTCAAATTAACAGTGTAGCCATGAGGAAAACTGTGATTATAGAAATATAGTCTTTGACAACAGAACCTTAATAATGTTCAAACTTATAACTTAAATTAATTATGAACCAACTTCAAAAAAAGGAGGAGGTTCTCAATTCGTCGGGATCTTTTTTTATGTATGTTCACCGATTACTTTGAGATTTATGATCCGATTTACGTGATTCTTTTTTTGTTCGACGCGGAATAGCTGCCATTCAGTCTCCTAAAAATTTGACATAGGTTGGCCCAGTAGTTTTCATTTTACGAACATTTTTTTGTTTCCGTTTCTTGGGACCTATATTTTTTAAGGAGCGCGGCACCTTTCGTAGGTCTACCCATACATAGCTAGACACTAAAAAGTAACAAATAAAAAGAACTTCGTTTAAAAAAACCGACTTCAAAAACTAAAAAGCATAAAATAACTTATTTCTAAAGCTATTATTATTAATATATATTATCTAAAACCTCTTAAAGTCGGTACAAAGTAAAACATAAAAATTACTATATTTTGAAAATTACCAAACACCGACTTTAAGATGTTTAAGATAATATATATTATTAAAAAATAAGTTATTATGGTCGAATTTCGAACACGGGCGACCACTAGTGAAGATAATTATTCCAGCAAAGCTCTACCACGTAAAACATTTTCTTTATTGCCTTAGCCTATTGTTATGAGTTATGGGACTCGAATTAAAATGCCGTTGAAATTATTATAGAATTCATTAGGACTATACAAACACGTATAACACAGGTACAAATATCACTGAACACAACCAGTCCAAACATAATGCACTATTCAATAACACGCAAAGTCCGTCGCTAAATAGATTACCGAATGTACACAAGTCTTGCTTCGCTTGTGGTTATCGCTAGACTGCCTCGTCCATTAATCGAGGCATTGCTTTATACTGCACGGATGCAATATGTCTGCTCGCCCGCGTGACCGAATTTTCTAGAATCACACCTGGCTAATGACTGCCATAAAAGATTACAACACACAATGGGCTGTTTTTCTAATCACAAATTTTAAACACAAAGTAAACAAAAGAAGTCCAAATGCCGAAAAGGTAATAAAATGGGTTTCTACAGGGCTGCAGATGTGAATTTGCCTTTGTCGGCACCTCGGTCGTAACAATATCTTAGTTTAACATCTTACTAGATTTAAAGTATAAACGCGCAAGGAAAATGGCGGACACATCTAGTCTATAACATCGATACCGATAAATGAAATTGAAGTGTCTGTTTGTAATATCAAAATAACAGCTTTTTAATAAATGTATGTGAAAGTATATACGGTACTTACAGCAAAATATATTTTTTTATCTGTCTGTCTGGATGTCGAGCTAATCTCTTAAACCAGTGGTTCCCAAACTTATTTTGTATACTGCCCACTTTGAGAATAAATTATTTTTTAGCGCCCCCATTTTTTCACCTACTTAAAAACCACTATAACGTCAAATTAAATTAATTGATTATTGTGAGCTATATTAGCGGAGATTAAACATTAATTCTAAATGAGATTTTACTACAGCCCGCAAGAGTTAACTTGAGATCTAAGCGCAGTAGGTAGGTACACAACGGCGCTGAGGTTTGAAGTTAAGTCTTACGGGCTACACCTGCCAATGAGAATGATTATTAAAACGCAACTTTATAGTATTCAGACAGAGTATCTTTTTTTGCAAAATCAAACAAACAATCGATTCTTATATAAAAACTAATGTGAAGGCTGACTGACTAATCTGATGCTGTTTATAAGTTTGTTGATATCAGGTTCCAATTTACTCAAGAACAGCTGCAAATTGCCACTTTTGGTGCCTCTACACAACGCCCCCATTTTTTTTCTGGGTCTCTTAGCGCGCCCCCCTTTAGGTCTGCAGCGCCCACATGGGGGCGTTATCGCCCACTTTGGGAAAGGATGTCTTAAACGGATGGACCAATTTTGACGGGACTTTCACTGGCAGATAGCTGATGTTATAGCGTGTAATTTAGTCTACTTTTTTAGGGTTCCACAAAAAAAATCCACGCGGACAAAGTCGCGAGCTAGTCAATAAAATTAACAACAGCTAGATTCTTATTTAAAAACCTTATATTAATTTTTTCAAGTATGGGGGACCACCATTTCACATCAGAGGCGTCGAACCATAAACTAACTCTATTGTCTATACCCCACAATTGAAAAGCACTATTGTCTATGTTCAACTCCTTTCAGTTGAAAACTCTATGGCTTACAATCTTTGTTATAGAACTTTTACATGCCTAGTTCTGTTATGAGAAGTTTGAATAGGTATAAATTAACTTAATTTATTAACCCATAGTTAAACCCATTGCCATATAATATAATATAATCGGCAGACAAACACACATATTGTATATCCCCAAATTAAGCAAGTTACGCTTGTGTTATGGTATGGTAATATACAACGGACCACTCTGGGGCCGATCCCAGACACCCAGACCATGATAAATAACGGAGAAAATACTTTTCCGAAATTTACTATACCGGGAATCGAACCCGGAACCTCTGGGTTGCATTGAGGTAGGCCGTCAAAGGCTTAGCCCGCTCAACCACAGAGGCCGCCTATATCTGGGTAAATTGGATTTAATAACACAAACCCAGACTAAACCTCACCTGCGTGTGGTATGAAATGGCATATTTCAACAATTCGGTTCGTCGGTAACAATTATTAATATTGTTTCGACCTAGATGCCGACAAAGACAAATTCACACCTGCATACCTGTAGAAACGCATTTTATTACCTTTCAGCATTTGGACTTCTTTTGTTTACTTTGTGTTTAAAATTTGTGATTAGAAGAACAGCCCATTGTGTATTGTAATCTTTTATGGTAGTCATTAGTCAGGTGTGATTCTAAGAAATTCAGTCCACGCGGCCGAGCAGACATATTGTATTTGTGCAGTATAAAGCAATGCCCCAATGGAGAGATCGGCAGTCTAGCGATAACCACAAGCGGAGCAAGACTTGTGTACATTCGGTAATCTATTTAGTGACGGACTTTGCACGTAATATTGAATTACGAATTTCTGTATTACGTTTGGACTTGTTGTGTTCGGTTATATTTGTATCTGTGTTATAGTACGTGTTTGTATAGTTCTAATAAACTCTATAGTAATTCTAACGTCATTTCAATTCGAGTCCTGCAACTCGTAACAATATTAAGTTGGTATGACAGACAGTAATTCTATCTGAGATCTCAAAATAAATCTAATCGAGTATATGTGAGATATTTTGTGCTAATTTATGAATCAATCGCCATTTTTCATCTCCATTAGCCAGCTTAATATAATTCGACGTCCAATACGTTTTGCGTGTGGTATAAGTTACGAACTTAAAGCATTTTTATTGCTGAAACTGCAGACATACGTAACAGAGCCGTACTGTAATTATTATAATCATGATTTCAGTTTTCTTTCTTTCTTCTAGGCGCTAAGAACCTCAGTCAGAAGGCCCAGCTCACCATACACAACGCGGTGCTGGCACCTACGCTCACGTATGGAAGCGAGAGTTGGGTATGGAAGAGAGAGCATGAAATTAGAGTAACGCGGTCGAGATGCGAGCACTGCGCAAAATCTGTGGAGTGACGCTCGCGGACCGCGTTGGTAATACCGAAGTAAGAAAGAGAGTTGGTCTGAAAGAGAGTGTCGGGGTAAAGGTAAGGAAAGGAATGCTCCGGTGGTTTGGGCATGTGGAAAGAATGAATGATGGAAGAATGACTAAACAGATATACAATGCAAAAGTGGATGGATGCAGAAGTCGCGGAAGGCCACGACACACCTTCTATGATCAAATTGATCGTATACTAGGAGAAGGTGATGTCAGGAGCCTTAAGAACAGACGAGCGTGCATGACAAGAGCTATGAATGTCAAAGAAGCAAGTGAGGTGTGTAAGAATAAACCTGTATGGCGCTCTGTTGTTCGTGCCTACCCCGCAAGGGACCTGGCGTGAAGTTATGTATGTATGTATGATTTCAGTTCTTAATACCAGCTCGATTGCTGTGAATGGCGCGAACCGAATAGGCTTAAGCCAGCGGCGTAGCGTGGGTGACGGCCGTCCGGGGCGGAAGACAATTTTACCGCCCTTTTATTTAGGTATTTCAATTTAATGCATACTATATCTATACTTATATTATAAAAAGGTCAAGTTTGTGTGTTTGTGATGTTGTAGGGGTAATCTCTGGACCTACTGAATCGATTTTGTAAATTTATTGCCGCCAGTCGCTACAAAATATCAATCAAATAAAGGGGATTTCCTGAATTCGTCACAGTATAAGTAATGAAAAATTCCGTGCTCTTTTCAATCAAATTCAAATCAATATTGTTACGAGTTGAGCGGGACTCGAATTAAAATGCCGTTAGAATTATTATAGAGTTTATTAGAACCATACAAACACGTATAACACAAGTACAAATATAACCGAACACAACAAATCCAAACGTAATGCAGAAGGTTGTAATTCAATAAAACGCGCAAATTCCGCCACTATTAGTTTACCAAATGTATACACGTCTCGCCTTCATCGTGGATCCCGCTTGACTGCTCCCTCCCTCAATCAGGCCATCGTTTTATACTCCACAAATGCAATGTGCCCTCACGTAATCGACGTAATCCGTAACACCTGGCTAATGAATCGGCCGCAAGCGTCATAAATGAGTGCAGTAAAACAATGGGCTGTTCTCTAGAAACGTGTGCCAAAAAATAAGTAAACAAAAGAAGACGATCATAAAAGAATTACAATTAGTTCAAATGCCGACAGGTCGATAACAGAACATAACTCAAGGTTGTTATGGCTGCATAGGTACCTACTCCAGACTAAGGAACCAGCCCTAGTCTAGAGTAATCTACTAATCAACTAGAAAAACCAGTTTAGGGGTGTTCCCTTTAAAATTGAAAGTTAATAGCCTGATATACTTATATTTACAACGGCATCTAATTGAATATTTGATAGACAAATTTTAATTAATTAAGTGACCACTTTTTATAATCGTATTAAAAAATGACGTCACAATTTTAACGTGTCAAATAGCTTACTGATTATTGTTTAAATGATAATTTCATGTATTTCTATAATGAACTGTTGAAAGTAAGATGATATGCGTCAAAAAACCAATTAGTTGAAGTGTACAGTTGAATTTCCTTAAGAATTCAAAACGCTGCGTTTAAAAACTTGGACCACTGTAGCACCGCGTTTCCACTTTAGAAGCGGTTTCCACAAATTAATTACCTTCCAACGCTCTATTGCTCTGACGCTCGCAAAATGGCCGCCACCGCCGGCAGCGCACGAAACTTTGAACAACACGGCTTAGATTCACCAATGTTCAGAATAAGAACGGCTATAAAGATAGGTCTAAAACAAAGTTGAATAATAGCTCTATCATGGCTAATCTTAACTACTCGTATATCTATACTTATGTTATAATTGCGAAATTTTGGATGGATGTTTGTTACAAAATCACACCAGAATGGCTAAACGGATCTGGATAGAATTTGGCACAGAAAATGATTACAGTCTGGAATAGTTTTCATTCAGTAAAAAGTACTGTTAGCACCGTTGCATTTCATTAACACGTCGTTATGATAATGAGATTGATAAAGCGACAATTTTTATGTGTTCCTCTCTGTGGTAATGCCGTCTTCACTAGATGGTGTTACGTACATTTTGAATGCCGCGCCCACTTCAAGGTATACTTCTAATTTAAAATTAATGGCTATTATATTAAGCTAATATATACGGTCAATGATTTTTGTAAGGTCATAATAATTAGGCAGAAATAAAGAAAAATATTAAATTATGTCACTGGTTTCAAGTAAGACAGTAATGTATCATTGTCTCGCGTTAACTACAGCCTTGTAAAAGTTTGATTGATTATGCATCCCGTTCCATTCCATTTTACCCTTATTCTTGAATAACATCTTTGTAAATAAAACTTCTAACTGGATGTAAAATATTGTAACAATGTGTATATTATAATTAATACAATATGATTTACAATCGAACTATAATGACAATTATAATTCTATTTTAGGGTTCCTTTGTTAAATTACAATAACAGTGGCTTTTAATCACATCTATTGATGTATTCAGTCTCCTTGGACTAATTAGTTAGCCGATTTTTTTTAATCCGTATAGGTGGATCTATTCTGTGTTCATTTATCTACAGAACAGACATGCGGGTAGCATAAAAATAGAGTTCAGATATATCCTCTGAGCTTTTGTCCATCCAAATGAAAAATCGATACGTGAAATCTAACGGCCCACTTTATCAATTAATAGAGGATTGATTATGGAGCTATATTTAGACTTTATATACTTACATCAAGGCAGAAAGGAAGCATAAGATATTGTTACAACCGACAAAGACCAATTCACACCTGCAGTATATTACCTTTCGGCATTTGGACGTCTTTTGTTTACTTTGTATTTAAAATTTGTAATTAGAAAAACAACCCATTGTGTATTGTAATCTTTATGTTAGTCATTAGCTAGGTGTGATTCTTGGAGATTCAGTCCACGCGATCGAGTAGACATATTGTATTTGTACAGTATAAAGCAATGCCCCAATGGAGGGGTGAGGCAGTCGAGCGATAAGCACAAGCGAAGCAAGACGTGTGTACTACATTCGGTAATCTATTTAGCTTACTTTGCGCGTGTTATTATATTTATACCTGTGTTATACGTGTTTGTATAGTTCTAATAAATTCTATAGTAATTCCAACGGTATTTTAATTCGAGTCCTGCAACTCGTAGCAATATGATTAAAGTTTATATCGCAATACGTAGGGCAAAGACACAATCATAGGGACTGATGGATGGGCGGACGGATCGTTTGGCATTCAAAAACTTTCATTTGAATTGACTTCTATATAAGCTGTATGAACTTAGGTCTTTCGCCTGTATTACTTGTGAAATAAACAAAGACCATAGCTAAACTTTCAAGTTATAGTTTTCTATTTAACCATCAAGTTTGTGCTGTGCAGTTTTATTTTCTAAAAATGTGTGAAATCACTCTCAAATGAACAATAGCTGTAAAATATTGATTGTTTTTGTGTAGTAATTAAGTGTTTTTGAAGTGAAACTATAGGCGCATGAGGGTAACATTTTTACGGATGAAACGCAATTTAGCGTCACGAAGATGTGCAGCGTGTTTGTCGAAGAAGAGGGCGATTGAGACCGATTGAGAGAGAGTGAGAAAGGGCGAACGTAGTAATATATCAATCTTTTTAAACTCGTGATATCTTTCGAATGGAATGTCCGAATTAAATAATTCAAAAAGTTATATAGGTATTGAAAAGAAAGTAGAAGAATATAAAAGAACACTTATTGTGGTATAACTATAATAGTTAGACATAATATGCTATCGCGACACTTGTGAATAATGATGTGGAATGTTTTGCAAAGTCGTAGTACATTATTTTATTTTATCGTCAATAGTTTTCGCAGCGCACGCGATTTTAGGCATTTTTAAAGTAAAACTTCTTTAGGCGCATGAGGGTAAATTTTTTACGTATGACACGCAATTCGTTTGAAGGTTAGGTAGTTTTAATATTTACAAATCACAAAGTGGCATTTTAATTTGCCACTCGTCATTTAATAATTGCAAGACTTAAAAATTACTTTGCGAAAGAACTTTCACTTCTGACATGTGTACTTTGTACGCACGCAATTTTTTTTGTGAGAAATTTAAACTGTATAGTCAAATGTGGCCTTCCGAGTATTCACAAGAACTCCGTTGAATGGCGTCGGTTGTACTTATACATCAGAATTGGCTGTATGGACTTAGATTCCTTTGCCTGCTTTTGTGGTGAGTTCTACTACTACTACTTAACCACCAACTTTGACCCTAGGTGATTCATAGTTAATACACTCGTAAAGCAGCTGGACCTTTACACTGGAGGGCCCTTACGTCTCATGCTAAGTTCAATGGAGCCTCTGAATAATTGATTTGTTTACCCCCAGCTACCGATTGTGCGGTCCGGTTTACAAAGAATATGCGGAAAGGAGATGGGACGTTATTTTTTGTAATGCTCTCTTTGGTAATCTATATATGTATAAAAATGAATCATAGAAATCTATGTACGCGCATAACTTGAGAATGACTAGGTACCGATTTTGATGATTTTGATTTTGTATGTTTGAGTGGGTACTCGGATAGTTTAGATTCACAATTAGAATCGGTAGTTGACGCTGAGATCGGGTTCTAGAATCCTCCTAATTACTTGGACCGATTTTGGTGATTTTATTTTTGTGTCATGAAACAAAGTCTTTTAGGAATTCAGAAAATATGACGATACGAAGTTCGTCAGGTCAGCTAGTTTTATATAAAACTGTTCAAATCAATGATGTGCTTATTGCAATAATATAATGAAATCCTGAAATTATTTTCATGTAAAAATGTTTACTGAAATGCAATACAATTTCGCACACTTATAGTTTATGTAGAGAAGAAGCGTAGAATGCTAAATTTTTTAAAATTATGCATAAAAAATACATTAAATCAATAAAAAATACATTAAACACACTACTATGTATTTGACACACACAAGCATATATATAGTCTTTTGTTTATTGTTCAAGTAAATTAACAGTGAAGCAGGTACAATAAGTTTTCAGTACTTAAAAAGCTGTTGCGACAGATAGAATGATAGTTCCTCTTCTCGCGGATTAAACCGGTTAATTCAGGATTATGTAAATCACACTGTCTTTAAGGATTACATTCCGAACGAAATAGTTGACTAAAACCGATTATAACCGGTTAATTTTACGAGTAAACCGGTTCCAAGCCTTGTATGCACCAACTGCAGTATTTTAAGTTTTAATCTATGTCAACTAGCTAATAGCTTTGACCTAACTAGCGTCCACTGCGTGCGCCATACAAAAAAATATAATAAAAAATTCTTCATTGTCTTTCTCAATTGCATGGGGTTGGTAGTCTCTGTATTCCATATACAATTTTCCTTTCTGCTCGTAATTTACATATTTTATCTTTATCTCGGATACATAAGGGTGATTTTTCTTCGTATCGTAAATCTTTTGTCGGACGCATTTTATAAATTGGTTTTTGTGCGGATATAATTGTATTTTATTATTCAAAAGAAGCTTGACCATTACTGAAATTTAAATATTTGTTTGTCGATGGTCGGTTTTTTTCTTTTTAAATTCGACATAACCAAAGCCGCTTTTTGATGGGATTAGTTGTGTTTCGCGATGTCCATCAGAGCAGTTATGAGAACCATAGATTATATTAATATCACATAGATAATCTTCATAGATAATAATATTATTATGTAGGGTAGTTTTCGTAGTATTTTCGTATAAAAGGCGGTGTGGCGTGTAGACGGTGTTCATTGCTTATTGTGTGTTAAAGGGGTAAACTCTGCCCAAATAGTTAATATTAGGTATATTTGGTACTTTCTTGCCCAAATCTCTGCAAGGCTTTTTACATTCAGAAGTGGGATTACCCAAGAATGGCAGGCCGTTATGCTGCTGGGTTGGGTATAAGTTGACCTAAACTCTGCGTGACCTAAACTCTTCCTGACCTAAACTCTGCGTGACGGAAAGTCTACGTGAGCGAAAGTCTACGTGCCCGTAAGTCTGTGTTACTTAAAGTCTGCCTTATTCAAAGTCTGCGTACCCAAGTCAAATCCTAAAGTTTTTATTCAAAATAAGTTACACTGGAGAACACTTTTTAAATTTAATTTTACTCTATGTACACCGCTTCGCAACATGTCTAGCTGAAAATTGATTTTCTTTATATTTCTTACTAGCGGTCTACCCCGACTTCGCACGGGTATCTAAAAATAACTTTATTGGGTTTAATTACCTACTAAGCGAATTCAAAACATTTCACCTGCCGTACTGTCCGTATCCCAGTGACGCCTACATCGTATGAACATAGTTAGCTGATTAGGGTGTGCGGCGACCACGCAACTATTTTCTTATACTCACTTTTTTCTAATACTCATTTTTTTAACTCGTGATATTGAATAATTAAAAAACTCTCATAAAGGTATTATTCAATGTGTAGTAGGTAGTATTCAATAGAAGCAGTCTTGAATATGAATTAATTTATTTTGATAAGAGTGAATACCAAGATATTAACAAGCGGTGGCATTTTAAATTAAATTTAAAAAATAAAAGAACCCTTATTGTTGCGTAACTATAATAGTTAAACATATGCTGTCGCGACACTTTTTGTAAATAATGTGTTCTATAAAGTAGTATTTTGTTCTATCATCCATAGTTTTCGCAGCGCACGTGATTTTACACTTGGGTTACACTATTGGAGTTTTAGTATATATGGAGTTTTAGTAGTAATGGCCTATGTCAACTGCGAATAGTGTAGCTTGCCAAGTAGTTTTGGAGCCTATTCAATGCAAAAAAACAATCAAATATTTCCCCTTTATAATATTCGTATAGAAGTATGGATTATACTTATATCTCAAGTTCTTATTTTTAAATTAGTTTTATGCAGAAGTGTGTTACAGAATTCCTTTTAAATAATTAATGGGGTTGTAGCAATCGGTGCATATTCAATAAGAGACACAATAAAAGTAAATAAATATATTATAGTTGTAACAAAGACATGGCGTACTAAATTCTACGTGTATAATAAGTACAAGTATTAAGTCTGCGTGACCGAGTCTGCGTGACCGAGTCTGCGTGACCGAGTCTGCGTGACCGAGTCTGCGTGACCGAGTCTGCGTGACCGAGTCTGCGTGACCGAGTCTGCGTGACCGAGTCTGCGTGACCGAGTCTGCGTGACCGAGTCTGCGTGACCGAGTCTGCGTGACCGAGTCTGCGTGACCGAGTCTGCGTGACCGAGTCTGCGTGACCGAGTCTGCGTGACCGAGTCTGCGTGACCGAGTCTGCGTGACCGAGTCTGCGTGACCGAGTCTGCGTGACCGAGTCTGCGTGACCGAGTCTGCGTGACCGAGTCTGCGTGACCGAGTCTGCGTGACCGAGTCTGCGTGACCGAGTCTGCGTGACCGAGTCTGCGTGACCGAGTCTGCGTGACCGAGTCTGCGTGACCGAGTCTGCGTGACCACGTATGTGTCACCACGTATGTGTCACCACGTATGTGTGACCACGTATGTGTGACCACGCTCTAGGATCGACATATCGGGGCCGTCAACGGGACTCTGCCATCGGCGGAATTAGAGGCTGCATTGTGGTGGTGCCCTGAAGGCGCCTATGGAGCGATGGCGTGTCGGCCTATGCGTGGACGGGACACTGTTGGGAACTTCGGCCACTGTATCTACTTTACCTGGCACAGAAGGTATGGTTATTTTTATTATTATTTTTGTGTGAATTATTATGCAAAGTAAAGTGAATTAATTTTATAAGTGATAGTAATGGTTCATCGGTCGTGGTAGGCAATTGTACTACCCTCATATTTTTTCGTGTACGAAAATATTATGGTATGTTTCGAACATGGAAAATTACGAAAAATCGCGTAGTATTTTCAAATGTTATTTTGAGTTACATATCTATAGAGAAATGTGTTTGTATAGATGGTGTAAATAGATCTCATGAACGAAAAGTCGTGGTTTCTTTCATTAGATTTTACATGGCAATCGAGTCTACCATTCGACTGATATTACTTTGATATGTATAGTATAAAGTTGGTTTTGACACATTGTTAGTGTGCAATTTTTCCGTTGGTATTTTTCTTTTGAAAAAGAAAGTTTGCGAGCGTTAGATTCAGTTGATGTGATGCGCTGCAGGAATCTCATCTGCTTTAGTGGGTGACGATTTAGACCGGCATCTTCGAACTGAAGAGGTTTTCTATATCGAAGAAATACCTAGACTAGCGATAATTGTAATGTAACGATGATGATGTAAATTAATGTCTTTTGTTTCAAGTTAGAATAACGTAAGTTTCATCCGGTTTTTGTTTGAAGTTAAAATGACGCAAGTTTCGCCCGGTTTTTGTTTGAAGTTAGAATAACCCAAGTTCAGTTATTATTAAACGTTGTAAATGCAGTTAATTTTTGTAACACGTATTTTATAAGTTCAGAGGTCCATAATCCTAAAGGTTTAAAATAGTCTTCATTCTAGTATCTGGGTTTTTTTTAACTGTGGTTAATTATTGTTGGAATTTTTGTAGCCGTGAACAATAAGTTCTAGTATTCTTGGTTATTTTATAAGTTTTTGGTACATAGAAGAGTTGGTACATAGAGATCATGAAATTATGACAATTATTCTTGAAATAATAATCGTAAAAAAATTAAGGTTTATTGTTACTATGATGGAAAGTAGAATCATTATTGGTCAGGAGTAGCAGTGGTTGTGTGAATAAATACTGTGTTTTGTTTTTTTCTGTTCGCAGACTGGCGAAGAGAACTAATTCTCTGGTGACAGAAGGCAAACTCACTCAATAGTTGGTACGCCGCGGGGGACCACGGCTGCGGTAGGATGGCCGAATGTTACGCGATGTCCATCACAGCAGTTATGAGAACCATAGATTATATTAATATCACATAGATAATCTTCATAGATAATAATATTATTATGTAGGGTAGTTTTCGTAGTATTTTCGTATAAAAGGCGGTGTGGCGTGTAGACGGTGTTCATTGCTTATTGTGTGTTAAAGGGGTAAACTCTGCCCAAATAGTTAATATTAGGTATATTTGGTACTTTCTTGCCCAAACCTCTGCAAGGCTTTTTACAGTTGCGATTATTTTTCAGCAGTTCGATTTTCAAAAAACTCAATCAGTTCGTGTGAATGACTTGAATGAATGAAGGGTACAGTAAGGATCGTAGACAGAGAAACCTATAGACAAATTGATAGCTTTTGTCGCATTCACACAAGAAAAAGAGCAACTTATGCCGATGTCGTATAAAAGAATGAGACAGAACGATACTATTTTTTGTTTCACTGAGCGTGCCGCGGTTTAGACCACCGGTGTGCTTAACAAAGTTCGACAGCTGAAGCGCCGCAGCTATCGTCTTCCTATAAAATACAGTTTTCACGTGCTTTATGTGAAGTAATTCATATTATTTTATTTTTATTTTATTTTATTTTATTTTATTTGGGGGGCTAACAGCTATCATTAATAATAACTAAAAATAAAATAAATTTAGAGAAGCTATTAATAAGCCTCCACAGATAACAGTAAAACTAAGAAGTGAAAAAAAAAAAAAAAAAATTATACAAAGAAACAATAATAAAATGTACATAGATATAAGGTACTTAAACTGATAAATCCGAGTTTGAATAGAATTTGACCAACTTAGCGCTAAACAATGCTACACTATTAGTAAATAAGTCTAAGTCTATATCTTCCAACTTACTTAACTTATTAAATTCGTTTGCTGTTCTGATACAGAACGAATTACGTCGATAAGCTGTGCGCGTCAGTGGTGTGTGCAATAATTTCCTAGGGCGAACATTAGAAGGAGGAACATACAAATGTAGTTTCTCAGTGAGATTAGCACAATCAATTTTGGATTGAGCAATTTTTACCAAGAAACGTAAATCAGCAATTTTTCTCCTAGTTTTGAGAGGTAAAAGGTGAAATAAAGTACAGCGTTCAACGTAACTTTTCTGTGGTAATTTAAATTTGAAATTTATAAATCTTGTGAATTTTTTTTGAATGCTTTCTAGTCTTGTGGAATGTATTTCGTAATACGGATTCCAAATTTGACTAGCGTATTCGAGGTGACTGCGGACAAAAGCACAATAAAGAACTTTGAGGGTTTTCATTGCCTTAAACGAGCTACCGTTGCGAATGAGGAAACCCAAAGACGATGAAGCTTTTTTGGCTATATGATCAATATGGTGATCATAAGTAAGACGACTATCTAAGTACAAACCAAGGTCACGTATTACTGTAACTCTGGTTAGAGGCTCGTTGTTAATACTATACGGATAATTAATAGTCGTACTTTTTCGAGTAAACGTAATTACAGAACATTTGGATATATTTAAGTCTAATTTATTACGTTTACAATAATCGGATACACGTATGATATCATCCTGAAGGTGTGATGCATCAGCTGAAGTAGTGATGGACTTGTAAATTTTCATATCGTCAGCAAATAGCTGAAATTGAGAATGATGCATACAGGTATAAATATCGTTAATAAATAGAACAAATAGCAGGGGACCCAAAAGCGATCCTTGAGGGACTCCTGACGGGATCTCAATCCACGAAGAAGTGAAACCACAAAGAACAACTGCTTGGGACCTATTGGCAACATAGGAAGAAAACCAACGGTATAAGTCTCCTCTAATACCTAATACAAGAAGTTTGTCTAACAATATATTGTGGTCAATTCTGTCAAAAGCTTTGCTAAAATCTGTGTAAATAGCATCGCATTGTACACCACTGTCCAAACTGTCAGATACGTAATCGGTAAATAGCATTAGATTAGTGACGGTAGATCTACCTTTTAAGAAACCGTGCTGATGAGAGCTGAGATGTGGTTGCAAAGTATTATATAGTTGATTGTAAACTATTCGCTCAAGGATCTTGGCGATTAAACAAAGCTTGGAAATTGGCCTATAGTTTTCTACTTTGTCTTTGGGCCCTTTTTTATGGATGGGTGAGATAAATGCCGATTTCCAAACTAACGGTACGATGCCTTCACTTAAAGAGCGTTGAAATAGAATAGATATTGGGTGTGTTAACTGATCAGCACATTTTATAATAAAATATGCTGGGAGATGATCTGGCCCAGGAGATTTGTTCAATTCGAGAGATTTTAAATGCTTGCGAACAATCGCAGGATCAATTTCAATAGAATTTATATCACATGAGGAGTCAGGATAGCGAGGTGAAAAGGGATCGATTGATGAAGTGTTCGAGTGACATGAATTAAGAAAAGTAGATTTAAAATAATTAGAAAAAAGTTCACATATTCCTAGACCCGTGTCGCAAGTTGTGTCTATATAAGACATAGTCGAAGGATAGTTGGAGTTAGCTCGCTTACTTTTAATGTATGACCAAAATAATTTAGGATCGAGATTGATGGAAGATTCAATTTTATCTATGTATGTTTTATAACAATTTTTCTCAACTTCATTGACTCGATCTCGTAGAAGTTGAAATGTGACCAGATCGCGCAAATTGCCATAAACCTTATATTTGATAAAATATTTATGTTTTTCCTTAATTAACTTGATAAGAGCAGTGTTGTACCAACGAGGAAATTTGCTGTCTTTCTTACGTCGCTGTGGAATGTGGACATCTCTGATATCGTATAAAGTCTTATAGAATGTTCCCACAGCTTCATCAACATTCCCACTGTTTAATATACTCTTCCAATCGATGGTCGCCAGGTTGGCGCAGAGGCTCTCGTAGTTACCCTTTGCATACTGAAATACAATACGACTTGGTGATGTTAGCTTGTCAGTAAAAGCAATATCAAGATAATAAACCAAGTATGGATGATAAGAATCTTCTGGGACTAAAGGATCTGAGCAAGAATTAAGTAAAAGAGTGTCGTTGGAAAGAACTAGATCAAGTATTTTGCCATACTTGTTCACAATGAAATTGAACTGAGTTAAATTACATAAACTAAGGGTATCGATAAAAGTACAAAACATATTAGAAGGGGGTGACGAGGGTAATAATCCATCTGTTGAGGGTGACCATGTAATAGCGCTCATATTGAAGTCGCCTGCTATTATAAATTTGTCCATTGGGTGAGCAGAGATTAACTCTGATAGATTGGTAAGAAAAGCATCCAACTGCATCGAGAAGTTATTACCGACACTTTGGTTGCAGAGATATAGTGAACATATGTGAATGCGAACAACAGAGTTGTCATGACTTTGCTTCACTGACAATGATACCCATATATCTTCTGCACTAGATCGCCAATGGACGTTTTCAACAGCTGAAAGGTGTCGACGGATCGCTATGAGAACACCGCCACCTCGCGACTGCCCCATAGAGGAATAGTCACGATCCCGCCGCCAGACTAAATAACGGTCATCAAATAATTCACTTGAAAGAATGTCATCCATCAACCATGTTTCTGTTAAGGTAATTATATCGTAGTTGTTTATAGACAAATTTCTAAAGAATTCCTCAGTCTTAGTCCGCAGCCCTCGTACATTCTGGTAGTAAATAATTAATGGTGCCATTGGTAATTATTTTTGCTACTTAAAAAACAATGAACAGAAATAAGAGCACATAATAGTATAATATCACTTGAAAATTCTGTCTGAAATAATCTGAACCAGTGAGCTTGTTGAGATGAATAATGTAAAATATCATAGTAATATATAAGACAACAAAAACTATAGGATGCTGTAGTATTTTTCCCATTATCAACAATAAGTAAAGACTTTATCAGTAAACACTTGTGATAGACATTCATCGTAAAGTAAAATAAATAATTATCGCAACGAAATGATGCGTGTGTGTGCATCATAGAAACGGCCCGAAGATCATTACACACTAACACCAACCAAGACGTCAACACAAGTTCACACGATATATTCATAATATTGTATATGTCATCTTTGACAGCTACAGAACATAAATCTTTGAAAATAAATAAAATGTAAGTTGAGACAATAGGCCCGGGCAATAATACTGACTTCGATAACAAAAGGCGGATTAGTGACGTGTGGTCGTTAGCATAATAGTAAAAATTATTTGAGCATTTTTTAACAAAGGAAAGTTGGTCAAGCAAACAAAAGATACTCGGTTGCAGCAGATTAGTGGCTGAGGTTCTCAACCTTTTGTGAAAATATGTTGGTTTACAAATAAAAATGTACGTTTTAAGTAATGTAAACAATTGAAAAAAGTCTGGAAATATTAACAAATTTTTTTTAAATCTAAATCGTTCATCACTACAAAACTTCTTGTAGTGTTGTTTTTTCGAGCGAATATTTTCATGTTTTTTACCCAAATAAATTGGTAATTGTGTTCTTTTGCAAGTGCCTTGGCCTTAGACAATAGCGTTTTGTTTCTGGTGGTGAGATGGTCGTTAACAAAAATTCTTCCGGCTCCATTTAAGCCAATGTCATTCGGTGTTAGGGGATCTTTGCGCAGACGAGCAGCACTGATAAAATCCTCTTTCACATACTTGTTAATGAAGCAAACAATTATGTTTTTTATACCAGACTGCTGGGTGGGCACTCTGTGAATAAAGTTAATTTTTTGCTTTTCAATTGGGTAGGAGATACTCGTTCCGATCTTGGTAATTACATCAAATAGATTTTCTCGGTCCCTCAGTGGCACGCCTTTAATTTCGATGTTGTTACTTCGTAACCATTGCTCAGACGCGTGTTGGTCAGCTTCAAGTTTATGAACTAAATTGGTCAACTCTATAGAATCCCCTTGAGCTTTTTCAACCTTTAAAATTCTTTCCTCCAAAGTTTGGATTTTGACAGGGAGCTCTAAAGCCAAAGACTTCAGATCACTCAGTTCTTTACGCAGAGATTGCACCTCCGACTCCAAAGTTGACAGTGGAGCCAGCTTCAAATTGATGTTCATCAGCTCACGCATAACGGAGTCAAGAGACACAGTTGGAGAATTCGCTGAAGAGGAGGTAGTAGTTAAATGAGCTCCAGCACTCTTACAGTTTGCACACCTCCAAGTAGCTTGGCGATCACCAAGCTTACGATAACCCTTTTCTGTTATCCCGGAGCACGCAAAATCGAAGAAATGGAGACACACAGAACATTGGATGGCTTCAGACGCATCATCGCCACATCTTGCGCAAACAACCATGGTATAATGAGTTGATACACAGCACAGTGGGTCACACAAGACGATTGAGAACCACTGGTTTATTTGAAATAACGAACTGTACGTGTAGCCAGCACGAGAAACACAAAGTGACTGAAATTATATTATTATATTTTGTTTTCAACAACTTAGACTTCCTATTTCAACCTTTTTGTTAAGAACATGGTGCGGTGTAGCGGTAAAGGGTGTAAAAGTGATAGCGGAACGAAAACCCAGGATTGTCTTTTCACTCGTAAGTATACCACTGTTTATCAGTTACTAGGCATTCAGTAGCATTTTATTATGTTCATTTATTGTGTATAATGTACTCTAGACGAAAATTCATCTTAAAATAGCACAAAAATAACAATTACAAATTTTCACCTAAAATTTAGTGTGGCCAACTTTTTTTAAAATTATTTCACACTATTATAGGAAATACAATTAGGAATTTATTCTGCATCGTGTATTAATGAAATTTGATGGCTTGTTGTAGTTTTTAAAACTACAGTGTGAACTCCATGTAACGTCACTCGATTTAATGACAAACTCCTTTAAGAATCGAAATCACTTGGCTTTGGTTGGTTTAGATTGTCTTGCACACAATGACACACTATCTAGCGTTACACCCACTCTCAATAACTACAACAATTAAGTAATAATGCCGTTTAAGTTGCCAAAATTAGTAAAAGCGGCGCAGCTGTATACATTTTTCAAAGTACTATTTTCTGTAAACAACAACTTTCTTCACACTTTTTTGTATAAATTGTTTTTTTTTTGGTATAAATGGCTTGTATTCCATCATGTTCCTGCTTCAGTTTAAATGAAGATACAATTATGGAAACTGAAAATCATTTAAACATTCCTGTAAGTGCACTATATTAAATAAAAATAATATGATTTTTCCCGCAATCAATACAGTTTTTGCTATGTACAGTATTAAGATTAATTACTTTCGTTATATTAATTCGCATATTCTCCACAACCATCACTAGGAAGTAATACAAACAAAAATATTGTGTCCAAAAAATATTGTTTCCAATAAAGTTATGGTATTAATAACCATAAACGGGTTTTTTTTAGGACACGACGCCAGAGTACACACCTCGAACATTGCGAAAAAAATGGCAAAGCTTGGAAATCCAATCATCCGAACGACTGAAAAAATTAAGAGCTCTTCGAGAAAAAAGTAGACGTTTAACGAAAAAGGTAGCTAAACAAGAAAATGTTAGTGCAGAACTGAAAACAAAGTCATCAATAAGTGAGGAAGATGGGGATTTATTGGAATCTGTTGACTCTACCAATAAAGACTTCTTGAAAAAATTAAAAATAAACATGTTCTATTATTTATTCACAAAGCCAGAACCTACTATCACATGAGAAACGGCAGTTATTTAGGACTACATCACCATCATCTACCCTTAGACTCCTGCCCTCATTGCAATTAATTTGAATTACGCAGCATGTCTTCTCCTTCGCATAGCATGCATAGCAACCTATCGATGAAAATCTTCCTTACATCCAAATTTCTAATTATCACAATTATTTTTCCTCACAAGGTATCCCTAAATATAGTGACGTCATCTTTTTTGTCCCTTTCTGCGACACGCTATAGCGGTGTCTATAGGATTCTCTGTCTACGGTAAGGATAATGAATCTCATATGATTTGATTCCGTCACTTGACTACGGAAGTTTTTTTATTTTTTTATTGCAGGAGTTCAGCAGACAGGCAGATGGCCCACTTGATGGAAAGCGGTTACCATCGCCTATGGACATTCGCAACACCAATGGTGCTACAAATGCGCTGCTGTTCTCTTAAAGGAGACTGGAAACTCGTCACTAATGCCGGAAAACAACTCAAAGTAAAAAAAAAAACATCGAAAATTCTTACTTTCAATATTGGTTGAAAATATTTTGTAAGGCTCTACTAACTACATCGTTTGCAAAATTTTATCTTTTAATTCAAAATTGGAGGTATATTTTTTAAGAAAAAAGAAGCGAAGATTTTGGCATCTATTGACTTTAAAAAAACAGTTCAATATCGTTATTGGCAAGAATGTAGCTTATACAAATGTTATATACTATTGTAGAGACAGTACATTCTACCATTATTATATTGTTCCGACCTACATAGGACTCGAATTAAAATGCCGTTGGAATTACTATAGAATTTCTTAGAACTATACAAACACGTATAACATAGGTACAAATATAATTAGACACTACTAGTACAAACAGCACGATTCAATAACACGCGCAAAGTCCGTCGCTATATCGCTCATCGAATGTACGTCTTGCTGGTATCGTAATCCTCGCTTGACTGCCTCTCTCCGCATTGGGCCATTGCTTTATAATGTACCGATGCCATAACTGGCAAGCTTCGACGCAATACAATAACAACAAGAATTAGTTCGACACATCTGCCTAATGACGGCCATAAAACAAGTACAATAAGAATATAATGTTTTTCTGCATTACAATTTCTAAACACAAAGTAAATAAAAGAATTCTAAAATGCGGGAAGGTAATAAACTGCGCTTTATGACAGGCAGGTGTGGGTTTACCTTTGTCGGCATGTAACAATATTAATTAAAGGCCATCAACGTCCCACGGCTGGGCTTAGCCCTCCCGCTATAGGCGAACGGATAGACTGACACATGGGTTATCTCGATGTGTAGGTTTCATCACTATGTTTTCCTTCAGCTTTGTTAGCACCTAAGTGATTCATGTGTTGGAATCGTGTTTGTTATTGTAAAGTAACCATATGACGGAAGTAATCAATAACCGGATAGTGTTCATTGATGTACTAATCGGAAGTCGTACAACCGGATGTCAACGTAGAAGTATTTATTATCAAGCCAACGGATATCAAAAATGGAGTAACCGGAAGTTGGTAGTTATACGGATGACGGAAGTTGGTGTTGTGACGGAAGTGAAGTGGCGCCAAAGTATTACAGGATGGTGTCACTCCAGACTCACTACGAGGATCTTAAAAATACTAGGTGTTCGGGCAGAGGGGACCTAGTCTACAAACTAGTCTACAACCAGCAATCTACCACGACAGTCTACAATCGACAGTCTTGGACAGAAATCGCATATTGTGGTCGATAATTACTGTTCGATAATCGCAGTATTCTTTAAGGGCAAATTGCTGCTCGATACCTGACAAGCGTGGAGACAACTCTTGGAGTTGTCCTAATATTTCTCTGTATTATTGTACTGTATTTAATATTGTAATAATTCTAGCGTAATAAACTTTGATTATAATATTTCAGATTATTATTTTGCATCACATCCGTTCGGGTCAGGATCCGAAACCGCACCCTTTGACTTTGGGACGTATGCGTTAGCCATTCCTAACACGACCATAATTATAGTGGTATACGAAATAAATTCATGATGCTGATTTTCAGTGCACAACTTTCTTTTGACGTGATTTTGTGAATCTAATTTAAAAACTATTTAATTTGTAAAGAAGAATATTGTTACATACTGATAAACAACGCACACGTGCATGTCGTAAAACGCGGTTTATTGCCTTCTTTAATTTAGGAATTATTTTGTTTACTTTGTGTTTAGAATTTTTAATCCAGAAAAACATGCTATTGTTATTGAACTCGTTTTATGGCCGTCTAAGCTTGCCAGGTGTGCGGGAATAATTCGGCGAACGCGATTCTTTGTTTTATTATACAGTTTAGTATAAAACAATGCCCGAACGGTGCGATGGGGCAGTCAAGCGACGACTACGATACGAGGAAGACGTGTGTACTACTTTCGATTAGCGACGGACTTTGTGCGTGTTGAATTGCATTGAATCGTGCAATGTGAACTGGTTGCTTCCAGTTTTATTTGTACCTGTTTTATACGTGTTTGTACAGTTCTAATAAACTCTATAGTAATTCCAACGGCATTTATTTTAATTCGAGTCTTATAGCTCGTAACAATATATACCTACATATAAATTATAATAAACAGTACAAATATTTTGTGTATTTTAAGATTTATATAACAAATATAACTCATGCTTGTCTATGTTGTAACATGCCTGTATGTTGTAGTATAGTAAGCATTTGTATTGTTTACTGTAAGGGGGGGCAGCGCACAATAATTAAGTATTTGGACACGTAGCATAAATGTAGTATATAAGGCTTTCATTTTGTTAAACACGACGAATAATGACATAATTCATAGTGGGATAATGTAGTTTTAATACTACGGCCACCAACAGACGACGAGCAGCCGCCGCGCAGACCACAATGTATATTGCGCGTAGCAACGTGAATCGATTCATTTAATCGAATATGAACGGATCAGCGATTATCTACTATTGTCACATCACTGACATGACATTATTTCATCCTAGTATTTAGTATGTATACATATAAGTCTATGCTATATATGTATGGTTCATAACAAATGGGCGTACAGACAAAAGTGCACTTTTACACAAGGTTCAAAATTGTGATTTAAACAAAACTAGTTGATTGTATAAGGCTCAAATTCGGAATACCCTTCTATTAGGTACACTTGCATACTGGTAAGACATTCTTAATTGGAACATGCATAGTTTTAGTAAACAACAACAAAAATGGTATTTTTGCGTATACGCCTATATGTTATGAAGCCCTCGATGTCATTGTCTATTATCAAGGCCAGGTGGCAGGGCATTTTCCCGACTGGATAGCTACCACCCCTGGTCCCAAAGCATGTCGCCATAACAACCTTGAGTTGTGTTCCGGCATTAGTGACCAGGTTCCAGTGTCCCTTAAGAGAGCAGCAGCGCATTTGTAGCACCTTTGGTGTTGCAAATGTCCATAGGCGATGGTAACCGCTTTCCATCAAGTGGACCATCTGCCTCTCTGCTCAACTCCTGCAATTAAAAAAAATTATCAAAATACATTTGTTACCATTGCAGGATGTGACGTACATCTACAATAATTTCCATTATTTTACCAAATACAAGTTTCACTATTAAAACATTATTTGTGTGCAACACTATTTCTATGGCACATGGCTACTGAACCCTATAAATACTTCTGTCGGAAAAAGCCTTACGCATTTCCCATTTCCCACCATTCCATAGAGAAAAATCTGTATTTTTTTCTTTTAAGTTACCCTGAATGTGTTTTCCAGCGTATTCTAAACCCCTTTGCTTTTTATTTTAACATGGTTTATGATGAGTGGATGCTAAGAGGCTGAATGGAGAGCCTTTGCCTCTGTTTGCAATAAAAAAGATTCTTTTCATTTTCTTGTCTATTCTTTGATGTTTGTGTTTTATTTTGAACATATAATAGTTTTTTTCAATGATTAATTTACTAGTGGGTAAAGTTTTATCTTCAAAATTTGGATTAAACTCTCTTTTCTTTCACCATATCACAATTACTTGGGGTCGGTACAATATGTCTTTTCTTTCCACATTCCTCTACTCTGACATACATCTTCTGTCACACCACATATCATCATATCATCCTTCACACAATCCATCCATCTTTTTTTTGGTCTACCTCTACATTTGTATCCATCTATCTTGTAGTTTAACATTCTTTTTGTCACGTGACTTTCATCCCTCCTCATTATATGCCCATACCGACTTAGTCTTCTTCCTCTCAATTTTTCAGTCACGGGCGCAACTTTCAAAGATCCCCTTATGTACTCATTTCTTACCTTATCCATTCTTGTAACACCACACATCCATCTCAACATTCTTATCTCAGCTGAGTGGAGACGTTTGTCGTTTAAAACTGTAGTGGCCCAACATTCCGACCCATATAGCATGATTATTGGTTTAAAATATACAATACTTTTATATGGTATTTATTGTTTTGTGGCGTTTATTATAATATTGGCGTGATGATATGTGACTGAGGAATGGGCTTATTAGACTCTTGCTCCATCAGGGATACTGCAAGTGTTAGCGATTGTGGCCAAATGCGTCTTGCTTATAGCAAATAACCAAAAAGAAAAGAAAAGTTTAAATTAAAGAATCACATCACTAAAAAGCCTTTATCTAGATTTGCCATAGAGTTTTTGGCGGGAACTGATAGAAGATGTTGTGCTGTGCAGTTTTATTTTCTAAAAATGTGTAAAATTACTCTTAAATGAACAATAGTTGTAGGATACCTATTGATAGTTTTTAGTAGTAATTATGTGTTTTGTGAGAAATGTGAACTGTATAGTCAAATGTGGACTTTTGAGTTGTCACAAGGACTCCGTTGAATGGCACTAGCTGATAACCTACAATTCAGCTGTGCTACACATAAGCTTAAGAAAACTAAGAAACTATATTGTAAACTAAGATCTGGCTTAAAGGCCTAGCTCCCAAGCCAAAAACTATATAAAATAATTTGTCATAGAATTAGCGCCACAAAAGAAGTCTTACAGACACGGCGCTGCAATCGCCATGCTTAATCCTGCACGCAGCACGAGTAATTATTTTCTAATCTGTAAATCAAAGTAGGTAATCGCTGAATAATAAATAAAAAATATTACAAAATTAAGGCTGTAAATTTATTTCCAGGGTACTTTACAAATAAAATTCTATCAAATAGTGGAGTTGCCATTTTAGTTCCTTTTAATTTACGTGGGACTTATTTTGTGGCGCGGACTAGTTACTACTAACACTATCCCACTGGCTTAAAGGCCTAGTTGCCAAGCCATAAATATTTAAAAAAAACACTATCCCAGGTATAGCATATGTCTGACCCATATATTCAATATACTCTATGTGTCTGACGTTCAGGTAAACAACCAACAACAAATATAAAAAAACAACTCTACACAGACGTCATCGAACCATATAATAATGACATGTTTTTATTCAAATGACACTTGAAATAAAAAAAATCTCTCGCCCTTTCTACTAACGAGATGTTGCGTATCACGTAGAGCTGCGAAACTTAAGCCTAACTATGGTATTATATATAAAAGAAAAAGAAATAAAAACATTTACTGTCGAGAATGAATGCACATAGAACCAAAAATGTTAAAGTTACAAGTTTTACATGTAAAACTTCGCAAAACTTTTTTTTTATAGCAGGAGTTCAGCAGACAGGCAGACGGCCCACTTGATGGAAAGCGGTTACCATCGCCTATGGACATTTGTAACACCAAAGGTGCTACAAATACGCTGCTGCTCTCTTAAGGGAGACTGGAACCTGGTCACTAATGCCGGAACACAACTCAAGGCTGTTATGGCGACATACTCTAGACCAGGGGTGGTAGCCATCCAGTCGGGCAAATGCCCTACCACCTGGCCAGCTACAATTTACCACAAGTAAGAACTAACATTCTACCCTATACAGAATGATGAACTATAGCAATTCCGTACGTACAAAGGTCGACATATTCGCTGACTCTGCTCCATCTATTAAAAAACGACTTAATGCTTTGTTTCGATCCTCTTCTTAACATTGTACTTTCCTTTACCTTAACGAATTTAATGTTTCATAAGTGAAATTAGTTAAAAAAAATTGGGTCGTTTTGCTCTCACGCCAAAAGGAAGGTTTGCACTGAAAATCGTGAATGACTGAATGTCGTGTCTTGTGTCGGATATAATTCCGGCACAGCAATAAGTCGAGTGCAAGTGCAAACCTTGTATGCTGATAATGCTGCGTACAAATTCTCATAGTCCCTACTTATAGTCTTGGGGGACTATGGGTAAAATACAATACATAAAAGTTAAGTTTCTTCTAGTGTATTCGATTATTTATAAATTTCTTCATTATAAGTAGTAAATATAAGCAGTTACAAATATAATGTTATATATAAAAATGAATGTTTGTCTGTATGTCCTTTATAGAATCGTAAGCTATACATTTGATCATGTGATGATCTCTAGCAAAGTTGTTGTGCATCTGAGTTGGTTCACAACTGGACCCGGTAGGTGGCGCTGTTGTCGGAATATCGATTGAAGCTTTTACGGGCAGGACGACGTCTACCGGGACAACTACTTATTTATAATATAATCTATATATGTGAAAGAAAGTCGTGCTAGTTACACTATTTATAACTCAAGAACGGCTGTACCGATTTGGCTGAAAATTGGTGGGGAGGTAACTTAGAACCAGGAGACGGACATAGGACTATTTATCCCGTTGGAACCGGTAGGTGGCGCTGAAATCGGGTTTTAGAATCCTCCGAATCACCTGAACCGATTTTGGTGATTTTGTTTTTATGTGTTTGAGTGGGTCCCTGAATGGTTTAGATTCGCAATTAGAACCGGTAGGTGGCGCTGAGATCGGGTTCTAGAATCCTCCTAATCACCTGGACCGATTTTGTTGATTTTGTTCTTGTGTGTTTGAGTGGGTCCCCGGATGGTTTAAATTCACAATTGGAACCGGTAGGTGACGCTGAGATCGGGTTCTAGATTATTATTTTATCGGAGCAGGACAACGTCTGCCGAAGCTGCTACTTTTATATAATTATAAAACTGCAAAAGAATCATCCGAAAATATTGAGCAGTGTTCGTATCTGAATGGTTATCGTGCGTAACAGAATGACAACATTGCATATACTATAGGAAGTTGCGTGGTACTTATATTGTGATAGTGGATATGTGAAATGCATGACATTAATGCGTACGTGTGCTCTAATTTAAGCATAAAAGTGTGTGCTCACGGCGGCCTCGATGCCGGGGTGGCCAGAGTTAATAACGAAATAGACACGACATATCAAATTAAGATGCAGAAGTCGCGGAAGGCCACGACACACCTTCCATGATCAAATTGAATTTGTACTAGCAGAAGGTGATGTCAGGAGCCTTAAGAACAGACGAGCGTGCATGACAAGAGCTATGAATGTCAAAGAAGCAAGTGAGGTGTGTAAGAATAAGCCTGAATGGCGTTCTGTTGTTCGTGCCTACCCCGCAAGGGACCTGGCGTGAAGTTATGTATGCATATATTTCAAATTAAGACTCTATATCAGATTCAATGTATGATACTGTTACATGCCGACAAAGTGAATGTACAAGGTTTATTACCTTTCCAGCATTTCGACTTCTTTTATTTTACATAGTGTTTAAAATTTGCAATTAGACAATAGCCTATTGTTATTATACTCGTTTATGGCCGCAAGTGTGCAGATTACGGTTTCTCGGCAACTTCAGTCCACGCGGTCGATTGTTGTATTGTACAGTTTAGTATAAAACGATGCCAGAACGGGGGGGAGGGGGGTGAGGCAGTCAAGCGACGATTACGATACGAGCAAGACGTGTGTACTACATTTGATAAGCAACATATTGACGGACTTTGCGCGCGTTATTGGATCGTGCAGTTTGTAGTTGTGACAGTTATGTTTGTACCTGTGTTATACGTGTTTGTATAGTTCTAATAAATTCTATAGTAATTCTATGATCAAAAAATACTACCTGCCGTTGGAATATGATATTTAAGTTCACTTATAAATAAAAATAAAATAAATACACCCCCCTCCCCACACACACAACCACAGATACACACACATTCACAAAAGCATATTATGATAACTAACAACAACAACAACTAAATTGTAATTTTTAATTTAATAATAGAAAATATTGTTTATACATGTTGCGAATACCAAAGGAAGGTACACACCGGTTCAGCCGGGCATGAACCAGTACGCTCGCGCCGGTGTGTACGCGCAATATCATAAATTGCCTATGACAAACGCTCATTATATCTACGGCCAACCGCCAATATTCGAAAACCAAGGACGTAACGACGACGAACCTATTTATACGCCCAACAACTACTTATAAAAATTAATGTAAAATCGCACAATCAAAATACATGCATTTTAAGAGCAAAAAGTGCTTCATTGAAGACTTCCTACGCTTCAATACATATAAATTTTCACTACACATACAAAATCTAACATTCTTTCTGTATCCACAGCATACTAACTACTACAAAAAGGAACTCCTATGTAAATGTTGAAACCTCGCCCCTGTCTGTTCTGTTTGAAAGTAGCTTTGGCCCAGGTCTACGCCCTGTTGAGTGGTGCGTGGTGTGAAAGATGTTTAGCGCCATCTCGCGCATAACTGGGTCCCGCTGATGGCGTGTAATGCAGAGGCACACCTGAGCCACATTACTGGAGATTATCCACGTTAAAGTTTCTTTTTAAACTTGCAATGCCTAAACGTAAATATTGGGTAAAAGTCCGTGCTCAGTGAATGGTTGTTTAGTTTTTGAAGTGATAACTTCTTATGAGAGAGTAAACCGCTTGAACGACTCACTGCTCCTCAGATCTTCTCTTCATTCCACTGGTCACTTATAGTTTTTATATATCTTGTGGATATATAAAAACATATATACATGCATAACTTCACGCCAGGTCCCTTGCAGGGTAGGCACGAACAACAGAGCGCCATTCAGGCTTATTCTTACACACCTCACTTGCTTCTTAGACATTCATAGCTCTTGTCATGCACGCTCGTCTGTTCTTAAGGCTCCTGACATCACCTTCTGCTATAAAAACATAATACATAAAATAGTCAATTTTTATGTATTTATTTACAAGACAATGTGAGTATATTATATATTATAATATATTAAATTTTATGTTATTTTATATACTGCCTTGGCAGTAGTTATTTGATTGTATTATATTTACAACATGTAATTATTATATTATACGTATTAATTATATTTTTTTAATTCAAGCGGTGCGGTACGGAGCGATATTAATTATTTTATTTATAATATACTATAGCTTTTCCCGGCAGACGTCGTCCTGCCCGGAAAAGCTTCAATCGATATTTAATTTTAAAATATAAAAATAGGGGTTGATCGTAGAGGGTTGAAAATTTAGGGTTATATGTATTTTTTAATGCTGTATCATAAATAAATAAAAATAATTTTTTTTATCAAAAAATTCAAAAAAAATATTTAGGGGTGGACTATCCTTAACATTTAGGGGGATGAAAAATAGATGTTGTCCGATTCTCAGACCTACCCAATATGCACACAAAATTTCATGAGAATCGGTCAAGCCGTTTCGGAGGAGTATGGTAACTAACACTGTGACACGAGAATTTTATATATAAGATATATTTAATAGCGGAGCGACAATTGCTTTAATATGAGGACATGACATGAGTGAGTGAATTCACTCATGTGCGAAAAAGGGAACATGCCGTCAAATTTAAATGGAGAGATTAAAAATAATGTAAGTATGTTTATATAGCCAAAAAAAGGTTATATGACGATACCAGTATTGTATTAATAGTAGATCCTTACATGCGTGAATCCAACTCGTACATGGCGATCTGTCTTAAAATCGGCATCGTTAGAAACAGTATTTCAAAATCGAGAGCTATCTTGTAGGTATCTTAAACTATTCTAATGGTATTTATCAAAGGGCTTATGTAGACATACCTTATCGACCAGATAATATGATAATCTAATCTTTGTAGTAACAAGCTTTATTTTATAGCTTATATGTCGCAAGTGAAACCGCGGATAAATGGTAGTTTTGTTTTATTGCATGAATTCAGCAGACAGGCAACGGCACACTTGATGGAAAGCGGTTACCATCGCCTATGGACATTTGTAACACCAAAGGTGCTCAAACCAACGCGTACTACCACCGCACTGCATTACACGCACATTTCACAAACAAACCAAGACACACAAAGAGCCTAAAAATTAATAACCAAGGCACAGAAAGCAAAAAACCACACACATGGCACTAGATAGGATAATATATATATAAGTATAGACATAAGGCCCACACTGCACATGCTCATCTCACAACATCATCATCATCATCATCTCACAACACCAGCATGTAACGGATACACTCTACATCAGTGGAAGTTTAGTATTAAAATTAGAATAAATTTATATAATAAGTTATTCATAAGATACATACACCTATTCATAAATCACTAAATTAATGTCACACACAAGAACCAAAATAACTAATAAGCGTGTTCAATTCTAAATATTAAATCTTGAAATTAAGTTGTAAAAAAGGGCACGGAACTCGAGTACGTAGAGTTGTTAAAAAACCCCACTAAAGCTACTAATGTGCTGCCGTTCTATAAAGGGAGACTGGAACCTGGCCACTAATGCCAGAACTCAACTCAAGCTTATGGCGGCATACTCTAGACCAGCCATCCAGACGAGCAAATACTCTACTGGGTGTGGGTTGCTTTATCACCTCTTACGACAGACCGCCCCAATGCAATAAATTGTATTCGTCCTCCATTACTGCACGAATAGATAAACCTTTCTTGAAAACTTACCTAATTGATGAAAACGTTAAATACTGTAACTGTATTGGAAACAGATGCGAAATTAAAACTAACTTAAAAAAAAGAACTAATTTATAAACTAAACCATCGTATAAACTAAACGATCTACAAAAAGAACTTAAAAATTAAATACTATTACTTGTTCGTCCGTGCAGGAACGGAAAAAGAATACAATTTTGTTGCGGCCGGGCGGCCTGCCGTAAGAGAAAACAACCCACAGGTAGGTGGTAGCCATCCAGTCGGTCAAATACCCTACCACCTGGCTGTGGGTTGTTTTGTCGCCTCTTACGACAGGCCGCCCCAACGCAAGATGCGAAGAACGCAAGATGATTCCTGCATGGATAAAAACTTACTTATAATTTAGTTTTAATTGTATTATCTTGTATATTAATGTTATTCCTATTTAAAATATGTTATGAAAATAGAATCTAGACCGTTTAGTTTAGTTTTTATTTAATTCTATCAAGACATTTGTAAGAAACTCTTTGATCAGAAGATCTGTGATCAGAAGGCTGGTTCGTATTTCGCGCAACGAATCAGCATTGCCATGCCGCGTGGCAATGCAGCCTGCCTTCTGGGCAGCATTGCCATGCCGCGTGGCAATGCAGCCTGCCTTCTAGGCACGCTTCCCATTGGTAGCGATTTGTTACATTCTTTATATTAATTTATTGTAAAACTACAAATCAAATACTTTTGTATTAAAATGCAATGTTAAAAAAATATTTTACATTTACCCATTTCTTTCTACGTTCCACTGCCCACAGATTTTTATTTAGCTCCCTCCAATATTACTTGAAGTTTGAAACGCCCTCTCAGTTAGCCTCAGCGCCCACTTAGGGGGCGGTACCGTCCACTTTGAGAACCTATGGTCTATACTTTTATTCGTCTGAGGCTAGCACATAATATTTATTACCACATACAGTTTTACCAAGCAACGCTTCACAGCTGCTGCGAAACGCATATTATACGAGTAGGCCATTCAATAAAACATTAAACAAACACTGTCTAGCCAAACTAGACTAAACTATTCATGGCCTGAATGTAAAAGGATTTTGGAATTCTGTAGTCAAATTCAATATTGCTACGAGTGCGGGACTCGAATTAAAATGCCGTTGGAATTACTATAGAATTTATTAGAACTATACAAACATGTATAACACAGGTACAAATATAACTGGACGCAACCAGTACAAACTGCACGATTCAATAACACGTGCAAAATCCGTCACTATATCTATGTCACTATGTCTTGCCCGTATCGTAATCCTCGCTTGACTTATTTACCCCTACATACCTACTGGATTTTTCCAAGAAAACGTAATCTGCACACTTTTGGCCATAAACGAGTACAATAACAATAGGCTATTGTCTAATTGCAAATTTTAAACACAATGTAAACAAAAGAAGTCCAAGTGCGGGTAAGGTAATAAGAATAATTTATTCAGTAAAAAACATGTAAAAAGTAACAATATAACAGATAATAAAGTTTGGTCTAAAACTAATGTATGAGGGCTTCAACACCTAAAACTAGGTAAAAACCTATATTAATTAGGTGTTGATGCTCTTCCAATCCTCAATTATTATTATTTTTAACATTAATATTATGTGTTTGTGTGTGTGTTTATATCATTATTACTTAAATTACCATTTTGAGTAAATTCTTACTTTCATTGTAATCTTGAGTTTGCAGCCAACTATAAACTATAAACTTTATTTTTAATAATTTAAACTTGTGTGTGCGTTCAGTTTGTCGGCATGTAACAATATTATAAAATGTGAATGAATGTGACATGTTTGTTACGATTTCACACCGAAACTACTGAAGAGATTATTATGAAATTTTATATACATACATTCATTCATTCATTCATTCACAACTTCACGCCAGGTCCCTTGCGGGGTAGGCACGAAGAACAGAGCGCCATACAGGCTTATTCTTACTGCTTCTTGCTTCTTTGACATTCATAGCTCTTGTCATACACGCTCGACTGTTCTGAAGGCTCCTGACATCACCTTCTGCTAGTACACGATCAATTTGATCATGGAAGGTGTGTCGTAGCCTTCCGCGACTTCTGCATCCATCCACTTTTGCATTGTATATCTGTTTAGTCGTTCTTTCATCATACATTCTTTCCACATGCCCGAACCATCGGAGCATTCCTTTCCTTACCTTCACCCCGACACTCTCTTTCAGGCCAACTCTCTTTCTTGCTTCGGTATTACGAACGCGGTCCGCGAGCGTCACTCCGCAGATTTTGCGCAGAGCTCGCATCTCGACCGCGTATACTCTACTTTCATGCTCTCTCTTCCATACACAACTCTCGCTTCCATACGTGAGCGTAGGTACCAGCACCGCGTTGTGTATGGCCTGTATGTATTGTATGTATGTATGTAACATGTTTGTTGGCATGGCAGGCATGTAACAATATTATAAAATGTGAATGAATGTGACATGTTTGTTACGATTTCACACCGAAACTACTGAATAGATTATTATGAAATTTTACATACTAATCTATATTATATAATATGATATTATCAGTATCACGTCTGTTTCCCATGGGGGTAGGCAGAGACTATGGATCTCCACTTGCGACGATCCTGATAAACAACTTTCATCTTCATGTACTTCAATTATTCGAAACTTCTGCGTTGCAGTGAGGTAGGCCGGCAAAGGCTAAGCCCGCTCAACCACGGAGGCCGTCGAAAATGGTATTATTTTTGTTTAAAGTAGAACCCTTTTTTTCAAATCGATACTTTTTATTTATTTACGTATAGTGTCGATGGTTTATTAGTCTGTGCCTTACATGATTAATAAAACATCACTATTACGTCATTTTATTTTATATGGGCTTTACTGTTAAGAAATATGTAATTTGAGAGAAGTATAAACGTCCAAAGTAGAATAAATGCTTGGAAACAGTATTAGTGGTGCCTGTTTTGCAGGATTCAAACCCATGCCCTATGAGTTGGGACACTTGTTCTAACCATTAAGCTACCATGGCTAAACTATCTTATAAGGATGAAAATCATAGAGATGCCTTTCTACACACCCCACGCATTCACGCAAACTCCTTGACACATATCCGTTCAGTTACATCAAAGGCTGGCACATAGGGGTACAACCCCAGCACCGTCTATGTACTAGGTATTGAACAGAGAGCCTAGACTTTTCTATGATAGGTAAATACGCAGACATTAAGAGACACAGTGTTGTCTGTTCTTCATAATCAGTGTTGCTAATAATTAATTTTCTCACTAGATTTTATTGTGTGAATATTTGCTTAATAATTTGGATTTTCTTCAAAAGAGTTTTATGACACTATAATAAATAATAAAACTACGTTATAACGGTTTTAAGCGCGGTAATTTATTTGATTTTGGTTTGACGGACGTTTCGGCCGCGTTTCAGTGGCCGTGGTCACGGACGACAAAGGTGACATTTGTTCAACGAGTATTGTTAAAGTTTTATTTAGCCTACCGCCAACTTGTTCATTTTAATTATTTAGTTTTAAATTTGTTATGGTTATTATTTACTATATGGGAGCCTAATCTAATTTACCACCGCTTCACAACATGTTGTGGCTTGAAGAGAAGAAGCGGCGCAAGAAACTCTTCAGCAAACATGCCTAGTAATATTTTTTTTATATGATATTAAAATGGGTGGAAGGCAAAATACCGCGCTTGGAGCCGTTAAAACGTACTTTAATTATGTATACAAGTCGCGAAAACTTAAGAAAATTTTATGACATTAATTATAATAATTTTAAATAGGACGGTATGAGAGGAATTATGTAGTACATATATGTAGTAAATAGTTACAGGATTAAATATCTACAGTATTATAAAATTCTAAAAATGCCGTGTATATTAGCTATTAAAAAACAACTGAATTAATACTACATAATACACTATATAATAATACACCCGATGCATTTTTTTTGGATTTCTTATCTGTTTGTTCGGAAATCACGTAAAAAAAATCGATCGACTGAATATTGTTAGACTTAAAATCTGCTCTACTTTTTATCCTGCGAATCCCGCGGGAAATTTTCTGCGGAGTATAAAGATGCCCGAACGGAGGGGTGGCGCAGTCAAGCGAGAATTACGATACGAGCAAGGCGTAGATTCGACGAGCGATATAGTGACGAACTTTGCGCGTGTTATTGGATCGTGCAGTTTGTACTAGTAGTGTCTATATTTGTACCTATGTTATACGTGTTTGTATAGTTCAAATAAATTCTATAATAATTCCAACGGCATTTTAATTCGAGTCTTGCGAAACTCGTAACAATATGCATGACATACATATCTTTTTTAAAGCACGTGAAGCCACGGGAAACCCCTACTTTAGTATAAAGTGACTTTCTCACAAGTATCTCATAGATTTAGATTCTACGATTCAAAGCCTTAAAGATAGTTAAATGAACATTAAAATAATTCAATACTCTCTCCCATTCAACCCTTTAACACTTGAGAAACAAAAGCAGGTTCGTAACTAGAGAAAATAATAATAATTTTACCCCTATATAATATTAATGACCAATTTTACCTGGCACACCACTCCCCCTTGTCACCCTTTATATTTTAAAGGGGATGGGGTATTTCAAAGGGAATAGAAGGGTCAGTTGAAAATGGTTTATACGTCTCGGATACGTGACAGAGGTGTACAATGCCTATTATGGATGTATAAAGAATTGCGGAACCCTCTTTCACACCTCGGCTTTTGATTTCGAATGTGCTTGTAGAGTTATGCAGTTCATCAGAATTGGCAAGATTTTTATTTCATAGGTATTATAATTATATATATAATATAATTATAGTAGTAATTATATTATTATGATTTTTTTTATAGCTGGAGTACAGCAAACAGGCTGACGGCCCACCAAGAAGAAATTTTATGACATCCTTTTTGAAAAACTCCATATTGTAGCGCTGTGGGAAAACCTCGACCGGGAGCTCATTCCAAATCCCCACGGTACGCAAATGTTCTACAGAACGTTGCGTACATGAGCGAAGTGGCTCAAGGAAGTGGGGGTGAACTCCCGACCGATGTCGAGCGGTGCGATGGTAGAAAGAGGACGAAGGCACCATTCTAAACAGTTCTTCGGAACACTCCCCGTTATATTATATACAGTCGGTAGAATACGCAGAGAAGCAAAGTCTCTCCTAAGGCCAAGCGTATCTTAGCCGTCTGTGAGTATGGATCATCAACAACATTGGCTCGACGTTGAATACTGTACAGGTGGTTAAGTTGGTAGGCCAGGTGCTCCAGCCCAAAGGTGTGAGCAGTACTCCATATGCGGCCTCACTTGGGCTTTATAAAGCACAAGGCGTTGCCGCGGTGTGAAGTACTGCTTGGACCGGTTTGTTGATTTGACTACACGCTTCCTTATTATGTCCATTCTATACTTCCTTAGGCTGTAAGCAATCCTCATTCACACCTTACTTGATCTGTAGAAAAGCCGTCACTCGAGAACTGTGGGAGGAGACACTTGGATATTAATTTGTTTAATGAACCCGAGCCCTCCCCTACGAGGACGTGTTTTATATTGAAGACTACTTGAAAAGCGTTTTAGATAATTAGTATTTTGGTTCCACATACCTATAGCTATATTTAGACTTATCTACACTAACTTATATGCACCACAGTAGATAATTATTGACATTTTACATAGGACGTTCTACTAGACGACAAGTTGGTCACCCCCCAGATGTCGCTGGAGGAACGTGGTGGTGGTGAACTGCGTGATCTTCGGGCTTGGGATAAAGCATTTTAGATAATTAGTATACTTATATCTTATCCCTTTTTAACCGACTTCGAAAAAAGGAGGAGGTTCTCAATTCGTCGGGATCTTTTTTTGTTTTTTTTAATGTATGTTCGCCGATAACTCCGTGATTTATGATCCGATTTACGTAATTCTTTTTTTGTTCGACACGGAATAGCTTACAATTGGTCCCCTAAAAATTTTACATAGTTTGGCCCAGTAGTTTTCATTTTATGAACATTTTTCATGGAAATAATTTTCACTCCGTTCCATATGTTCGCCGATAACTCCGTGATTTATGACCCGATTTACGTGATTCTTTTTTTGTTCGACGCGGAATAGCTGCCATGTGGTCTCCTAAAAATTTGACATAGTTTGGCCCAGTAGTTTTCATTTTACGAACATTTTTTTGTTCCCGGTTCTTGGGACCTATATTTTTTAAGAAGCGCGGCACCATTCGTGGGTCCACCCATACATAGCTAGACACTAAAAAGTAACAAATAAAATTTAAAAACTTCGTTTAAAAAAACCGACTTCAAAAACTAAAAAACTAAAATGTATAAAATAACTTATTTCTTAAGCTATTATTATTAATATATATTATCTAAAACATCTTGAAGTCGGTGCAAAGTAAAACATAAAAATTACTATATTTTGAAAATTACTAAGCACCGACTTTAAGATGTTTTAGATAATATATATTAATAATAATAGCTTAAGAAATAAGTTATTTTATACATTTTAGTTTTTTAGTTTTTGAAGTCGGTTTTTTTAAACGAAGTTTTTAAATTTTGTATAATGTACTCTTTAGCCTAAAAGCGCCCTCCTATTCGAAGGAACGCTTTGAGTTCTTTCAAGAAAGTAGCACAAGGTCTTGAGATCATCAGCAAATCTACAACTAATGACGCCAACACATTCTACGCAATTTTGACAGAAATCTTTAATGTGCAGGCTGTAAGGTTGTGGAATGCATTACCGATGAGTATCAGAAGTGCAAAGTCACTTACATCTTTTAATAAACACCTCAAAGATCACTATCAAAATTTGTGAACAGTAATTTATGTATGTCTATGTATATTATTATTACATATATTTGTATACAAATATGTATGGGTATTTTTTTTTATTTACTATTTGTTAAACACTTCTTTAAATATTAATTCTTTGTGGGCTGTTGATATTTTAATAATTATAGAAAACTGCACGTGCGTAATATATGACGTTTTAATAGCAACGGAGGGAAAAAGTATACAGATAAAAACAAATAAACATCTATGTTTTAAATTCAAATATTTCGTATTGGTGGCCAGTACTATGCCACACCGAAGTAATGAATACTTTTTGTTGGAGATTACAAAACTATTAATATATGTATATATGATTGTATATATTTTAAAATATGGGCACTAAATTGATTAACCATTATTAGAAATGTAAAATTGTCTCCGGAAGGTTGTCTGGAAGAAATCGTTGTTAGCGATAAGACCGCCGATTGTACTAGTTATAAGATTGTTAATTCATGTGTATTATTATTTTCTTATAATTAACATAACTATATTGACATTCTCCATAAGACGTTCTACACGTCGACCAGTCGGTTGCCCCAGGTATCTCTCGTAACGTGGTGGTGGTGAACTGCGTGATCTTCAGGCCTTTAACTGCAACATTTGTGGGTATGGATAGACCCACTAAAAATAATGTATTGATTAAGATTAAATAAAACTGCTTTCGGCTTAAGAACTATTTATTACGTAAATAAAAAACTCAATTACCAATGTAAGACGTAATGTCATAAATATCACTGTCAAATCATAAATATCAACCCCAAAATGTTTTACAACACGTAATCTTTCGATAGAACTCTTAAATTAAATATACTACAAAACAGTATATTAAGAAATCTTAAAAAAACAATCATGTAGTACAAAAAATGCGATTTCAATCAAAACTTGTTTAGACTACAAATAAACATAAAATAATCAATCTATAGACTGTCCCAGTATTTGTCACAAAAATCAGTTATTATTTCAAAAAAATTGTAAATTGATATCTTTTCGTTGGCACAATGTTCAAAGGAGACGATGATGGTGAGATGTTAAGGTTAAAGTTTTAAAAAACTAAAATTTTACACCTTAAATCTATACTAATATTATAAAGCTGAAGAGTTTGTTTGTTTGAACGCGCTAATCTCAGGAACCGCTGGTCCGATTTGAAAAATTCTTTCAGTGGTGTATAGTACATTTATCGAGGAAGGCTATAGGCTATATATCATCACGCTAAGACCAATAGGAGCGGAGCACCAATGAAGAATGATTCAAAATCGGGGGGTTTTGAAATCAAATTCCACGCGGACGACGTCGTGGGCACAGTTACTAATAATAGCAGTATCCCAGATGGATCCGTGCAGTAACGGAGAAATAACAATTACCTGCGGCCAACCCATAGCTAGGTGGTAGGGTATTTGCCTGACTGAATAGCTACCACCCCTGGTCTAGAGTATGCCGCCATAACAACCATGTGTTGTGTTCCGGGATTAGTGACCAGGTACCAGTCTCCCTTAAGAGAGCAACAGCGCATTTGTAGCACCTTCGGTGTTGCAAATGTCCATAGGCGATGGTAACCGCTTTACATCAAGTAGGCCGTCGCCTGTCTGCTGAACTCCTGCAATAAAAAAAAGAAATGGAGCAGAGACAAGAGCTGAGTTTTGATTTAACTCTTTTTTCTAATAATAATAAGCAGACACACACACATTTTATATTCCCAAATTAAGCAAGTTACAGACACCCAGGTCATAGTAAATAACGGAGAAAATTCGTTTGGGAAATTTACCATGCCAGGTATCGAACCCGGAGCCTCTGCGTTGAATGAGGTAGGCCGGCAAAGGCTTAGCCAGATCGATCACAGAGGCCATCCATACTTAAGCTCAGTATTATTATATTGCAGACGAACCAGACAACAGCGTGGGTGCGGTCAGGTACCCATGTATGCCGTCTCTGGTTGCCCTGCAGCAGATGAGGAACCGGCTCAACCTGGCACATCTCGGGAAGAAGCTGATGAAATGGACAGCTGTAGCCACCGGCAAAGAGCTCAGGCGGCTGGTTTTCGAGATCATTGTGTACGCTTAATTTCTTTTCTATTAGGAAGCTTGAAACAGGCAGAAGACCCATCTAATGGAAAGTGGTTACCGCCACCTATAGACGTATACAACACCAGAGGAGAAGCCAACGCGTTGCCAGTCTTTAGGATGGCTTAGAAGGGATAGCATAGGAGGGATAAGATGGACAGAGCAGCGCCGAGACTTCGTCGCTGTTACCGGATTTGACCTTTCGCTCCCGGTCTTATTTGCAGCATGTTCAGGAGCCCTACCGGATGGGAAGTCGTCTCCTCCTTTTGCGAGCGTGTCATGCTTGCAACGGAGGAGAAGAAGAGGGAGTGTGAGCATACAACCTTGATCCGCTCCCACCAAAGGAGAACTTGTTGGCACTAGAGGATTAGCTTGGACTTTCTGGGGAAAGAGTTCACCCACCTTTATGCAGTCGAGATGGGAGAGCGACGTATTCCGCGCGCGCTCACCTCTCCTCCTATGGGCGAGATACAGAGAGTCCTAGCGAATGGGAGTATGAAGATGCCGGGGGCCAAAAGTAGTTCCCCAGCAGAGAATGAAGCTGATAAGCCAACGCCTGCTAGAGCCAGCGTAGGAGCTAAGACATAATTACTCGTGGCACTGGCATCATGGGCGAGGGATGCAATATCGAGAACCGGGGGACAAAAGTAGTTCTCCGGCATAGGATGAGGCCGATGGGCCACCGCCTGCCAGAGCCAGCCGAGGGGCTAGGCCATAAAATATAACCGTGGCCCTGGCATCACGGGCGAAGGATGGAATATCGAGAACCGGGGGACAAAAGTAGTTCTCCGGTATAGGATGAGGCCGGCGGGCCACCGCCTTCCAGAGCCAGCCGAGGGGCTAGGCCATATAACCGTGGCCCTGGCATCACCGGCGAAAGACGGAATACAGAGAGGTTTTAGTGGGTATCTCTAACTGTGGCTTTACAATAGCATCTTCAGGGGTTGGGTTTACATATATATCCCCGGATGATTTCCTGGATGATTTTAATGTTTAATGTGTTTAGGAATATATTTAAGACTTATTTACAACAACTGAAATTGGCTTTGAGTGGAAAAAATACATATTCAATTAATTATCGAAGTTTAAAATTCACGACAATGATCTGGTAATTTTGTCGCCGAGACGTTTTTTTGTGCACCGGAAAGTGTAACCATTCACTATTTATCTTATATATACGTGAAATATTAGTGAAAAACAGAAGTGAGGTTAGATTGACAAAAACATTAATAACTCAGGAACTATAGATTTCCGCCACATGGGAGTTGCAGAAGGGGTAAGTTTTCCTCCCCCCCTCTCCCCTCATTACTTATGATTACGGGGACATATATATAAATCACACCCATCTTCAGTTCTGGCTAGAGGTACAACAGTGCTAGTGCTACACCGACCTGGTGAATCTCACGCATCAGCCACGATTTTCCCCTTTGCGGCTGACGGCTTCGATTGGGTTTCCCCTTGTTAAAAAAAGAAGGGATAAGATAAACGGATGGTGTTGGAATCTCTATCTAAAAGTTTTTATTGTGGTTTAGATAGGTTTAGGTGTTTGGTAGTTTGTTACTGGCCACACATCCACAATATACTATTTTTAAATATGGAACGTTGATATTTTTTTCTTTATCTGTGTATTTTTTTGTCTGCTCTACAAATTTAGAGTTTTTGGCGGGAACTGAAAGGAGATGTTGTGCTGTGCAGTTTTTTTTTAAAAAATGTGTAAAATTACTCTAAAATGAACAATATTTGTAGGATATTGACAGTTTTTGAGTAGTAATTATATGTTTTGTGAGAAATGTGAACTGTATAGTCAAATGTGGCCTTTTGAGTCATCACAAGAACTCCGTTAAGTGGCACTAACTGATTACCTGCAGTTAAGCTGTGCTACACATAGGCTTAAGAAAATGAAGAAACTATATTGAAGAAGAAAGTATATAAACTAAGATCTGGCTTAAAGGCCTAGTTGCAAGCCATAAACCTAAATAAATAATCTCTACTAATTTCAAGTATCTGCTCTTTTCACAGAACTTACCGTACCTTCAGTGAAGACATGAGAGACGCTTTCATACTGTTGGCGAGGTGTAGGTACTTCTATCCCAATTTGAACAAAATGGTCTTAGAAAATTTGGCCAAGGAGGTAAGTTGATTGCACTCTCTATTTCACTAATTTAGACTTATTGACTTTCAATATACATTTATTTTTTGCATTTTTATAGTTATAAAAAGTTCTTGTTATTTTAATTTTTATATTAATAAAAAAAATATATATGTCATTTTATAAACAAACGCCCCCGGGTGGGTTCGAACCACCAACCTTTCGGTTAACAGCCGAACGCGCTAGCCATTGCGCCACGGAGGCCACGCTTGTGTCGCATAAACATACGAAACACAATTCTACCGTGCCGAACATTAAGAATCACGTAAATCGGATCATAAATCTCAGAGTAATCGGTGTACACATGGTACGGAATGGATTTTTTTTCATAAAAGTGGTCATAAAATGAAAACTACGGGGCCAAACTATGTCAAATTTTTAGGGGACTAAACGGCAGCTATTCTGCGTCGAACAAAAAAAGAATCACGTAAATCGGATCATAAATTTCGGAGTAATCGGTGAACATACAAAAAAAAAGATTCCGACGAATTGAGAACCTCCTGCTTTTTTGAAGTCGGTAAAAAATATTACTTGTTAATTTTTCAAAATTGAACGCCCCCGGGTGGGCTCGAACCACCAACCTTTCGGTTAACAGCCGAACGCGCTAGCCGATTGCGCCACGGAGGCGATGTGAGTCGCCGTTGAAACTAAACTATACATTTATATGTATACCAGAGTAGTCAACCTCTACTGCGTGCCTTTTTTGCCTGCGTGATTAAATAGGTTATAACACAGGTACATTGTATAAAAAAAAAATTACTGCTATTTGCTCCGGATGATTCACATTTATTTTATAATGTAAACCAGTGTTTTTCAACGTGTGGGTTGTGACCCCCTAGGGGGTCGGATCGGGTCGGGTCGGGAAGTATTTCGTCACACTAAAGGGGCCGTCTCATAAAAAAGGTTGAAAACCACTGTCGTAAGCTATTTCATCTCCCGGATGAAAAGTATTGTTACGTGCGAGCGGGGTTACGCACTTATGGATTGGAAGAAAACACCAGTTTTTAATCTAAAAGCTTTTATTGACTTACACAGCCGCACGTAGTACCTCTCTGCAGGGTTGCCCCTATACGCACGACCAACGATGCACAGTCCCGACGATAAGTTGTCACACCCTCAATACCGTCGCCGATATTGTGCGGATCACCTCCAATATTATCGCGTGTAGCTCGCTTCTGTTTCCTCTCTCGAACTACGCTACACACCTCCTTCACGTATCTGTCCACCTAACTTGTCACTAAATTCACCACTTAGTTCATCTCTGTCCTCTATTGAACTTCTCTAATAACTCTTTAGTATCGCACTTGTCGTTTCACCGTCTTGTACTGAACTCAACTTTAAACTGCAACTTTCAACTCTAAAAACTGCCCGGTAGGCGCGCCTTACGCTGTTTATATACCCGGAAGAATTTTCTAGAAACCATATATCTATCTCTGTCTCTTCTTTCCCGAACCTTCTGTTCGGGAACTTTCGTTTATACATCTATCCCTTTCTAACATCTATCTATCTCTTTCTTTCGTTCATTGTCCATCTCTTTCTAACATCTATCTATCTCTTTCTTTCGTTTATCGTCTATCCCTTTCTAACATCTATCCGTCCTTGTCTTTTCCTTCCAGAAATGTCTAGTATTTTCTAAAAGTTCTAAAACTGATTTACGCTGCTGGGCAGTTCCACCCTCGGTCGCCACACTACCCCCTCTTAAAACGTGCTTGTCCCGAGCATCGTTAGAACATTGAATTTTCGCTGGTCGACCCACATGGACTTTCCCGGCAGGACTCTTCGTAACTCCGTTTCTCCACATAGCTGCTCCAACGCTGTCCCGATAAGACTCTCGTGGAAAGCTCCCCACATCTACCCGTGACTCCTCACGACACCTTCGCAATGCTGAAGGGCACCGCCTCCGATGTCTATTCTGGACATCCTTGACTAAGTCCCCAGTATTCGCCGTTGTAGCTCGTCTCCTAACCCTCTTCTTCCTTCGGTCCGCCTGATTCCATGTTCTTGGATGACCAGACCAGCGTTCCTTTGACATGACCCTCATGGTTTGCCCGTAACACTCGTTTGCAACTTCACGCGGCACTCCTTCAGAACGTTGTTTTTGGCGATCTCGTCGTAGCCTCGGCGCATCTACCAAAACTTGTTTCTGAAACCCATTTCGGTGCACTTTCTTTTTCCTTTGATTATCTTTACTAATTCTTAGCCAGACCGCGTCTTTACGTCCGCCTTTCATTGGGATTTCCATTTCTCCACACTTGAGGATGCCGTTTCCTATGTCAAGTGTACACCGATGACTCCTAAGGAAATCTAGACCGATTATGCATTCCCCTATAATATCGGCTATAACTGCTTGTTGCCAGAAAAGCTTTTCACCAATCTTGATAGCTACTTTCTGCTCTCCTTTTACCGGTATCCGTTGGCCAGTAGCCGTTGTTAGCTCATGAGTGTTGTCTTCATTAGTTACTTTTCCATTTTTCCTCAATAACTGCGGTCCAATAACTGTACGCGTTGCTCCAGTGTCTATAGTTAGTAGACAAGCAACTTCATTCACTATCCCATTAACCATTAAACTATTCCCATTTGAACTTTGATAAATCCGAATTTCCGGGGTAATTTGTCTGCCAGTCTGTATCTTTCTCGCACCTCTAGCTTTGTCTGCTCTTTCTGATACAGAAGCGTCAGTTATCTGCCCCTCATACGGTCGTCTTGGGCACCTGTTTCGGAAATGTCCTCGCTCTCCACAGGCATAACATCCAAATGTAAAAGTCCTTCGACCTCCCGTGGAATCATCGCTCGACGTGATCTCACGTATGCGTCCACTCCTCGAATCTCGGCAAACAGCTTCTGCTTCTAAAGCGTGCGCCAAAGCCTCCTCCATGTTATCGTGGTGGCCTAATCGTACAGCTGCTCTTATCTCAACGTCAGATATACCGTCAACAAACGTTTGAAGTAGTACGCTGTCAACAAGTGTCGAAGGCGAACTCCGATATGCCTTCCGTACCAGCTTCTCCACCTCCAGTGATCACTGCTGTAGCGATTCGTTAGGTCTCTGATAACGCTCACGAAGTTGGGCCCGAAACACGTGCTCCAAATGAGAGTCACCAAACCTCGATTCCAGAGCTTCCATTAGTTGTTCATAAGAGGAATCCTCGCTAACAGCTTCCAATACATTCATTGCCTTATCCCGAAGTCCCAGGATAAGCGCGGTCTTGGCTTGTGCATCATCCCATCCGTTCATCTGAACCACTGCTTTGAACTGCCGCCTATAAGCCGCCCATGAGGATGCCCCATCATAAGGAGGTGCCTTGAAGTTCAACGCAGATGACGTTGATAATGTGGGCATTGACACGCCTCTAACCTTAATTCTCTGCACATCTTCTTCCATGGCCGAAATTCGTTCCTCATGCCCTGCGAGACATTCTTCATGTACTAGAAGCTTATTTCGTACCTCCTCAACCGCCTGTGCACTATCTTTGATAGCCTCTAGGATGCTGCTTTCGGTGGTCCTCTGTTCCTCTCTCAAGGCGCGTAGCTGCTCTTCCTGACGGCGGCCTTGCTCCTCCTGACGGCGGACTTGTTCGTCCAGCATCGCTCGCAGCTGTTCCTCCTGACGGCGGGCCTGTTTTTCTTGCATTGCTCGCATCTGCTCTAACAATGCCCAGAACTCCGATTTAGGGGGCTGCGTTCTCGATGAATCGGTTGAAGTCCCCTCAACAGGATCGTTTACCTCCCCAGGGTTTTCTTCCACAGAGCCCTCCGGTTCCAAATTCTCTTGTTGCTGGGCGGCGGTCCTAGCACGGGTGTTGACGCCGTCTCTTGGCATTACTGGCATTTTATCTTCCAATCCCACTTCTGACACCAAATGTTACGTGCGAGCGGGGTTACGCACTTATGGATTGGAAGAAAACACCAGTTTTTAATTTAAAAGCTTTTATTGACTTACACAGCCGCACGTAGTACCTCTCTGTAGGGTTGCCCCTATACGCACGACCAACGATGCACAGTCCCGACGATAAGTTGTCACACCCTCAATACCGTCGCCGATATTGTGCGGACCACCTCCAATATTATCGCGTGTAGCTCGCTTCTGTTTCCTCTCTCGAACTACGCTACACACCTCCTTCACGTATCTGTCCACCTAACTTGTCACTAAATTCACCACTTAGTTCATCTCTGTCCTCTATTGAACTTCTCTAATAACTCTTTAGTATCGCACTTGTCGTTTCACCGTCTTGTACTGAACTCAACTTTAAACTGCAACTTTCAACTCTAAAAACTGCCCGGTAGGCGCGCCTTACGCTGTTTATATACCCGGAAGAATTTTCTAGAAACCATATATCTATCTCTGTCTCTTCTTTCCCGAACCTTCTGTTCGGGAACTTTCGTTTATACATCTATCCCTTTCTAACATCTATCTATCTCTTTCTTTCGTTCATTGTCCATCTCTTTCTAACATCTATCTATCTCTTTCTTTCGTTTATCGTCTATCCCTTTCTAACATCTATCCGTCCTTGTCTTTTCCTTCCAGAAATGTCTAGTATTTTCTAAAAGTTCTAAAACTGATTTACGCTGCTGGGCAGTTCCACCCTCGGTCGCCACAGTATCTAAGCCAATTTTCGGTATTAAAATTGCATATGTACACTAAAATGACCACATCGACTACACCGACCACATCGACCACACCGATCACATCGAACACATCGACCAAATTAAACAAAATGACGAAAATGGCATATCACAAAATAAAAAGCTATCCTACTTTTGGGATAGTGTTTATTACGTAAACATCTATACCCCAACTTATCTCATTATCCGGGAAAGTACCCATTGTCCACCCTCGGTAGTAAAACTACATATAAACTGAGTTTCAGCGAAATCGGTTCTGTAATTTTTCCGTGAAAACGGAACAGACAGACAGACAGTCAGAGAGACTCGTATTTATAATATTAATAAGGATACAATTCTAAACATGCCGTGTTTGTACATTGAACGTATTAAAAAAACTGAATAGACTATATAAACGACGGAGAACACGATGCATTTTTTAGATTTCTTGTCTGTTTGTCTGTTGGTTCGGGATTAACGTAAAAACTAGCGGACCAATTTCGATGCGATTTTCGCGAATTTAGATGCAACTTCAAAAAGGAATTCAGTGTTATAAACATTTTTAAAAGCGCCCTAATATCCTTGGGATCTTTTATCTATAATTCATGAAAAAATCTATTTATTGCATCAAGAGTAGGTTTCCTTGTAGTCCATTTTTTCGTCAAAACATTTCTACTTTCTTCGTGTGCTAAATTTCGTAACTCTTCAATTATTTGTCGTAAAATCAGGTTAAAATCCGTTTATATTATTTTTTCCTTCCGTCCACCTTGTTTCTGTCTAATTTCTGTCTAATAATTTGTGTTGTATGGTCATTAGTATTGATAAGCTCGAAGTTAAGATGTTTCCTTAGTGTGTGGTATCTATCACACCAATCGAGTTGGTCATAAGAATCCAATGAGGTTTCACGTACTAGAGTAGTAATCCGTAACTAGCTTACTTGAATACTCGTTAGGGTCCATGGACAAGAACGTTTAATTAGAAATAATAATAATAATAAATACTAAGAACAGATTTGTGGTGGTTGTTCTGATTTGGACCTCTCTGGTACCTACTCCTTAATTGTGAATTAGTAATAAGTATTCTAAACTTTTATCTTCAGGCCGCCGTAACAGTTTCTACGCGCATAAAGTCCTTGTCAGGTGTAAAAGTTACACATTTGGATATTATTGATGTAAGTTATAATTTCTTTTTGAAAAGCTAAGTAAAGTATGATAAATATTATGTAGACATTTATAGATAAGAACCTAACTACTATTATATATAAGGCTCTAATAGAGTAAATAGTAAATAACTGTATACAAAATTTTTAATGAAATAATTAAATTGAACAAGTTGAGGGTACCTAGGCCAAATAGTAATTATGGATGACACTACTCATTGGCACTTGACATCTTTGTCTTTCGTGATCACGGGTACCAAAGAGTAGACGAAACGTCGAAACAAAAATAAAATTATGTATTAATATTTTCTTAAATTTTAGCGATTTGTATACATAATAAAACTACGTTGTAACGGTTTATTTGTTTTTTGTTATTCCGACGTTTCAGCCACTTTTCAGTGGCCGTGATCACCGATCGCCGTCAGAATCTTTTCATACCTAGAATGATGCGTGAGGCTTAGGGTGGTCGTTAAAAATTAAATTTCTTGCGGCGCCACCTAAAAAGTTTCCTTTTAATGAAAAAACACTGGGATTTTTTTTATAATTTGATCAAGTCAAGACAACACGTGCCTCAATACGATTCAAGTTAATTTTTGGGTAATATCATGTTTTTTCAGGAAACTTCTTATTAGGTGTGAAGTAATAATTATATTAAGATTGGAAAAGTTTTAACAATGGAACGTATTATCATTCTCAGTGATGAATTTCAAATTATAGTTTCAGAAAAAGTTTAAAATTCTTCGTGATTCAAGCTTATCTTTCAATTTTTCTTATATTTTAAGAATTATCTTGAATCGCCTTGAGGCACGTGTTGTCTTGTGTTACGCGATGTCCATCACAGCAGTTATGAGAACCATAGATTATATTAATATCACATAGATAATCTTCATAGATAATAATATTATTATTTGTAGGGTAGTTTTCGTAGTATTTTCGTATAAAAGGCTGTGGGGCATGTAGACGGGGTTCATTGCTTATTGTGTGTTAAAGGGGTAAACTCTGCCCAAATAGTTAATATTAGGTATATTTGGTACTTTCTTGCCCAAATCTCTGCAAGGCTTTTTACACTTGACTTGAAAAAATTATAAAAAAATTCCCAGTGTTTTTTCATTAAAAGGAAGCTTTTTAGGGGGCGCTGCAAGAAATTTAATTTTTAACGACCACCCTATTGAGGGTATTGAAATCAAAAAACACCCAAATTTCAATAGAGAAGATGGTTGGTTAGTACCACCTATAATTGGAATCCGATCATCAAAACTATTAAGACCCAAACCCAGCAAAAACCAACTGCCAGACCTCAAGACACTGTGAGCTCTTTCTGCGTGCAAAGGAACACAAACCAACTTGACTGATAATTTATTTTATAATATTTTCTTAAGTTTTCGCGACTTGTACACATAATAAAACTACGTTTTAACGGTTTTAAGCGCGGTAATTTATTTAATTTTGGTTTATCCGACGTTTCGGCCGCTTTTCAGTGGCCGTGGTCACGGAAGACAAAGGTGACATTTGTCTAACGTGTATTGTCAAAGTTTTTATTCAGTCTACCGCCAACTTGTTCATTTTAATTATTTAGTTTTAATTTTGTTTATGGATATTATTTACTCTATGGGAGCCTAATCTAATTTACCACCGCTTCACAACATGTTGTGGCTTGAAGAGAAGAAGCGGCGCAAGAAACGCTTCAGCAAACATGCCTAGTTCTAACAAAAAAATTTAGAATATTAAAATGGGTGGAAGGAAAAATAAAAGAAATTATCAGTCAAGTTGGTTTGTGTTCCGTTGCACGCAGAAAGAGCTCACAGTGTCTTGAGGTCTGGCAGTTGGTTTTTGCTGGGTTTGGGTCTTAATAGTTTTGATGATCGGATCCCAAACAGGTGGTACCTGCCAACCATCTTCTCTATTGAAATTTGGGTGTTTTTTGATTTCAATAGCCTCACGCATCATTTTTGGTATGAAACGATTCTCTTTCGCGAGGATTTGTGGGTTATCGAATCTGATGTAATGGTTGGGTTTATCCAGCGTGTGTTCACTGATCGCAGACTTCGTAGACCTTGTGTGTTTCATGTCAGCAATGTGTTCTTTTACCCGTGTTTTTATGCTCCTCTTTGTTTGCCCAATGTATGATAATCCACATTCACAATCGAGCTTGTAAACACCTGTATCCTGGAGTGGGATATTGCATTTCACAGGTCTCAAAAATTGGGTTATCTTTTTATGCGGCTTGAAATATGTTTTGATTGAAGCTCGCCTGAGGATGTGATTAATTCTGTCTGTGACTCCCTTGATGTAGGGTAGGGTAACAGGGCACCGCTCAACTGAAGGTGGTTTGGGGATTTATTTTATTTTTCCTTCCACCCATTTTAATCTATATATATATATAACAATCAATTGCTGTTATTTAGTTTCGCTGAAACTTGAGAACGGCTGGACTGATTTGGCTAATTTTGGTTTTTAATTATTTGTGGAAGTCTAGGAAAAGTTTAAAACTCTAGTAAATATTAAAAAAAAATGCTTGGAATATAGTAAAAAAAACAATTTCTTTTTCCCTTAGAAACTATTCCTACTTGTCAAACATTGATGTTCGTCAACTCGTTCAGAAATAACAAAAAGGATTTGAAATATAAAATTAACAGGTTTTGTAACCGCCTTTATTATTATACCATTTCGAATTTTAATGCAATTAAACCAGATCGAAAATAATATTTATCGAAGCATGTTTAATTTTAAAAACATTCGTACGGAGTAAACTGCAGCCGTGTGTCGGAGCTGACACAAACATTTTTACATTTAACAGTTAGGCGTAGATTCTTACGAGCACTTGGGCATAGACAAAGGAGGGCAAGTCATATTCGAAACAAAAGAAGCCTGGAGGAACCTTCTTAAGAGGATAGTCCTGATGCTGGATCAGAAGATCAGCTTTGAACAAGTGGAGTTGGCTCACAAAAGTGCTACGAAGTAAGTTAAGTTTTGTTTGAATTCTACGACATTACTCATGCGCAATCCCAATTAATTTACCTTCGAAAATACTCTTTAATTTAGACGGATTATTATTTCAAATAGAGGTTTTCAAAGTTTATGACTCGTAGACCACTTGCTGTTGTTGTTCCATTTCGAGTAGCCCCAAACATACTTAATAAAAAAAAAATGTAAATTCAAATTCATTTAAATGTTTTTCTGAAATTTCCCACTAATTGCACTTGCAGTACGTTTTTGCAGAAATGGTAACCCAAAGCGCTAATATATAGAAGTTTTATTTTTTAATACACTAAAAAGTTACACAACAAGGAAGTGTTGTTTAAATATCTAAAGATAAGTTTACCGCATTTTTTTCGAAACCGCCATTTTGCAAGTACTGCGTTTGCTATAACGACTTCTTTAAAGGCTTATTTAAAAAATGAACTTTACACAACCCCAAGAAAAGAATAAAAGAATTTGGCCGTCTGTTAGACAATAGGTCCATCATCCAAATACCATATATAATTTTCAAGGGTGTCTGTGACGGATTACATCTCTTCATCTCTCTAAAAAAGGTTACTTCTGAGTAGGGGTACCACCTTTTTTGAAGAAAATATAGTATTTGTGTTTTTAAGGCTGTAAAAATACTTTTGGGCAATTTAGAAGAAAAAACAGTACACATTTATTATTTATTATATACTTCATATATTTCATTATTGAATTTTCCAAGTGTGTTTATTACTACTTTTTACTTTGGCCAACAAAGATATACTATTTTCAAAATTATCATAAGAATCTGAACAAAAACCTCTAACAATTGATTTAGTGATAAAAATATAGTACATCTTGTAACATATTATATTATTTTAATATACAATTACAAATATAAGTAATAATAATAGTAATAATAAGTAAAATTGGCTAAAATATGTACGTAAGTAAATAGTACGATACTATATATACTAGTACGGTTGGTAACCCTGCTTCTGGGGGATCAATAGGGTCACTTAACTATCACTGGTCTAAACAGTCACTTTGCGCATGCGTTTTGTTTTGGAATGTTTATAAGCCTTTCGTAGAAGTAGCTTGTAAGTTACCTAAACTATTTCCAAGCGTTTATTTTACTTTTGACATTGGCAAGTGTATCAAGTGACATATTTTTTGACAGCAAAGCCCACATGAAACAAATGACATAATTGTCGTACTTGTGGGTGAGGTAATAGTGATGTTTTGTAAAGTCATGTAACGCACAGTAAACTATCGACACCTATGATCGACACAATACGTAAATATATCGAAAGTAATCGATTTGAAAAAAAATTGCTTTATTACATTTTTTTACTTTAATACAAAACTAGCTTATTTAATATGTGTAAAATATGTTCATTGAAATGTGGGTATATATTTTATTATACGATATATATATTTAAATTATAATTATATTAAAATTTTCTCATGCCCGTTATTGGAGCTCTAGTAATAATCTCTCCTTAATGACATCTATACACACTTCTTCCTTCATTGATAACTCCTTCACGGTACAGTCTGTCTGTTTAAGGAACTCACTGCCACTCAACATCCGACAGGCTAAATCCATATTGTCTTTTAAACTGATGGTTACTAAATATCTTTGGCCCTCGCAAGTTTAAAATATGCTGTTAATCCTATATATAGTATGATATATCTTATGTTTGTATAGTATATAAAGTATATATATATTTTTTTAATTATTACTACTTATATTTATCCGTGCAGATGACAATTTTCTGCGTCCGCGCGGCTTTTTTTTTTTTTTTTGAGGCGAGGGAAAATGCTGACCGATTTACGCACTCTCTGGGCCGTCACTAGGAAACGGCACGCATCCATCGGGGGCGATAACGCTAGCAATAGTATGCTTTGTTTGCGCTCCGTCCGCGATGGCGTGACACAGAGGAGTGTGGAAGACTCAGAGTGATGCCGCACGGGCGAGCAACCTCAATACCCACTAAAAACCCCCTCCTCCCTGTCGACCCTGCGCTTTGTTTGTGTTGGAAAGTCTGAGATGTGCGTCCGCGCGGCTTGTCGTAAGAGGCGACAAACCAACCCGCAGCCAGGTGGTAGGGCGTGTGCCCGACTGGATGGCTACCGCCCCTGGTCTAAAATATGTCGCCATAACAACCTTGTGCTGTGTTCCGGCATTAGTGACCAGGTTCCAGTCTCCCTTAAGAGATCGGCAGTGCATTTGTAGCGCCTTTGGTATTGCAAATGTCCATAGGCGATGGTAACCGCTTTCCATCAACTGGGCCGTCTACCTGTCTGCTGAACTCCTGCAATAAAAAAAAACTTATTTTTGGAATGTTTCATATTATTTATCATCTTCACCGCCACTGTTGTCTTATTTTCCTTAGTTTAGGAGGTTACCTGGAAGAGATCTTAAGCGACAAGGTCGCCTTTTGTTCAACATTTATTTAACCCAGTTTTAAGTGTTTTAATTTTTGGTGATCAATAAAGTGTTTTCATTCATTCATTCACTTATTTATATATACCTATTCGATTTTTATAACGAATCGAGTCGGTAACGCTTTCGTACATACATTACGAATTGATCCGTCATCGAGCTGTCAAAAGTAAAATGCTTGGAAAGGGTATAATGTGTCAATGCATTAAAAAATATTTAATCTTATAAGTACTAATATATAAAGCTGAAGAGTTTTTTTGTTTGATTGAACGCGCTAATCTCAGGAACCGCTGGTCTGATTTTAAACATTATATCAGTGTAAGATAGTCCATTTATCGAGGGAGGCTATTGGCTATATATCATCACGCTAAGACCAATACGAGCGGAGCACCAATGAAGACTGTTTCAAAATCGGGGGGTTTTGAAAACAAATTCCACGCGGACGACGTCACGGGCACAGCTAGTTTATTATAAAATTTCAATTACATTATGCGGATATCTTTTTTATTGCGACGCTGGCCAAAACGTATGGTCCAGCTCATGGAAAGCGGTTACTGTCACAAGTCTTGTATTTAGGCCTGTTGTTGATAGAAAATAACGCTGGACATAAAGGAGTAGCGTGTTCCCGTGTCGGGGGCCAAGATTCATTTTGGGTGGCCGGTTCTTCGTTCTTATTCATTCACTTGCCCGGCCGTCGGTTGAATTTTGACAAGTACTTCAAAGTAGGTGTTGGGTGGTGAAAAAAAATGCATTTTTTAATGGATTGACACGTTAGTATTTATTTGAATTTCAGTGAAGAATCAAGAGTGTTCCTAAGTGTACTATAGAATTAGTTTATGTCAATTTATCAAACGATTTAATTGAGGAAGTAATTTATATTATTTGTTATTTTAAGGTTTCCTCGGCATATTGACAAAACAGCCTGTTAAATGATTCTAAGTGCAGTGATTAAAATGCGTATATTAATTGGTTGAAAATGGTATACATTATTATTTGGATAATAGTACACTTAGAAACAGTTATAGTTATTTATTATTAGTATTTTTTTTAACTATTATTATTTTTTAATTTGTATTATTTAATAGCCCATAAGGGCCTAGCTGCCGATGAACTCACCCTTCCGTCTCATCTAAGGACTGGACGGGCACAATATAAATTATTAGGGAACTTTCATAAAAATAATAATAATATATTTTTTTTTATAGTATTGTGATAATTTTATACTCATTCTATTTATCTATATATAATAACTAGCTGACCCGGCGAACTTCGTATCGCTTAACCAATTAACTATAAATGAAGATGTAAGCTATCCTATCTTTCAAGTTGGATCAAACTGCACACGGTGTGCAAATTTGATTAAAATCGGTTTAGTAGTTTAGGAGTCCATCGCGGACAAACAACGTGACACGTAATTTATATATATTAAGATATAATATAAAAGCCTGGGAAAAATCGAACTGTCTGTTGGGACACATAGTAGAAGTGAAACGTCACCGGACAAGTGACAAAACGAATCGCAACAAAATTTTGCCATTCGTTTTTCCGTTATTCCACCGGCTTATTGTCATTTGGGTAGGTTAGGTACATTTTAATGAATGCATTTTTTATTTAAACATATTATATTTTATCAAACATAACAACTGAATTCCATCCAGAACTAAAAAACGTATCCATAGTGTACTCTAAAATTATGCCGCCTCTCAACACGTTTAGTCTTAACTTATGCCGCCCCTCCACGCAGCCGTAACGCCTTATTGTGACAAAAAAAATCCTAATACCCCATCTCAAAAAAAATCCTAATACCCCGTCTATATAGAAGTTTCACTTTAATAATCTGTCGAGCGGTAAAGCCGGGTAAGGGAAGCCGGTTTTAGAATAAGAAGCTGATCGCGCCACAGTGCGTTACGACAACTTGGTATAAAATAATCGAATTATTACAGATAAAGGTGGAATAGTTTTCCGTATATATAATATTATTAACCACATATACACAAACCACGTGTATATATAGGTCTACGCACACAAGTTTAAAAAATGATTCACTACATTTGACACCTTTGTTCACGTAGGCTACGCCCTATACTCCCCTCCCATTCGTTTGTCTGAACTATCTACGTATAGAATCTATCTTAAATCTAGAATATTATAAAGTTCAAGAAATGCCGTGTCTGTACATTGAAGCTATTTAAAAAAAAACAACTACGCGATGCAATTTCTTGAGATTTCTTGTTTGTTTCTTCAGCCAATAAAAATCTACGTTACCTTCAAATGTAGACGAAGTCGTGGGAAAAGCAAAATACATATAATTAATCTGTCGAAGGGTCGACTTTGTGCAATTAATATAAAAGAGAGAAAAAAATAGGGAGCTAGTTCGGACCAGCAGATTTCTAAAATGTTTACATTATTTATTCTATTAGGGAAACAGACTAGCTAGTTTGAAACCAAATATTTTCAATTTATTAAACTACAACCAATTAACTATTTAACTTTTTAAATATGGCTTTGCACGAGTTGTTTATCTAATCAGAATCAAATATTAATGAATATTCAAATATTGGAATATTCTTCATGCATTAGCCTCAGCCACCTTGTAGGTAGATCATAAAATAATTGTTAAAATTTGTGACACAATAGTTACAACTTTTATTACATAATGTTTCATAATGCTGTCAAAATAATGATCTAATGACAAATAAAATAATATTGATAGATATTATGACTTAGAGTTCATCGTCGGCGCGGCATATCCTTGTACAAAGATAGAAAGAAGAAACGTGAAGATCAATAATAAGATGAAGAGAGACACGTTAGTCGTTCATAATATAACGAAGACAAACCCGTACAGTCCTTAGGAAGACGTAGGCAGTTGATAATATACAGTAAACTGATAAGATAAAAATTCTGACAGGAGACAGAACGTTCTGGGAAGAGTAGTCATACCTAGAACAGAAGCTACCATTAGTTACATTAAAGATGAATTAGAAGAGAGAGCTAGAGAAGAGTTTTACAGGCTTAAAAAGATGCTAGAACTGAAAAGAAAAAGGCAAAAGAAATGTGAGCATATACAACAAGTAATAACGTGTCCTGTATGTTTGAAATTGAGAGGACGAGAAGAAGTTATAATAGAAAAATGTTTTATATGTGGAGCTGTTTTACATCCAAAAGATGTTTTGCCAGAGAAATCATCAGAAGACAAAGCTTTAGAGGACTCCAGATTGGAAGAATTCAAAGCACATATAACTGAAATTGTCGACTTCACTAGGGAAATTGAAGAAAAAGACACCATAACAGCTAACGTACAGGACTTTTTGAAAACTGCAGAAGAATTGAGAGGTAAATTGGATAGGAAAGCGGAAGAACTCGAAGAGTTCGAACCAATACCTTCAGATGTACCTTTGCAAAAATTATGTCATATATGCTTGAAAAGATTTGAAGATGAACAAGCAGCTAAAGGAAAACCCGAAGAAATACTTGAAAAAGAAGAAAGTAAACAAGAAATGCCTTTTATCGAATCGGCTAGGACAGTTCAATCTGCCAAACATCCTACAACTACTAGTGAATTATGTGAACTGCATTCTCAAGTTGAGACAGACCTAGAATTAGGCACATTTGAGACTGAAATTAAAGAAATTACTAAAATAATAAGAGTAAAGAATGAAGACGGCACGGTGACAGAAGAAAGAAAAACAATAAAGATAAAAAAAGAGATAAAGGCTCCAAATAGACCTAGAACACCAGCCCAGGTTTCGCCCGGTAATGCCCAGGCTGCTAATTCTAATGTCGAACCTGGTAGAATTATGTATCAAGCTTCAGATGTGTCGGCAAAATCAAACCCATATCCTTCTAATAAAACTATACAAACAATAATTATAAAGGTGCCAAATATTTTGAACATGAGACTTATAAAATCAGATGTAGCTATTAAATCCAGTCCAATGTCAGCACCTGCTATCAGATCTTGCTTATCTTCAATCAGTCTGTTTTCTTTGTCAACGTACGCAGAAGTATGCGATTACAGCAGTCATGAAAATTTATCAAAAATCAGACTTCCTAATTTTATAGCATCTAGTACAGAAACAGAATGCACTTTAAAATTAATCGAGGCATCGAACAGTATCAATAAGTCTTCTAAGATTTCTAATACTATTAATATGAGTAAGATTATTATAAATCTGACTAATTCCGAGAGCGCACTATTAGATAATTTATCTCAAAATGTTAGAATATCAAAATCTACAAACGATATACCTAAACAAGCGATAAATTCTAGAATACGAAAAAGTGTGTCTTATGTAAATTCTTTCAAAACAAATGATTTATGATTTACTTATTTATTAAATAAGGTATATGTTGTTTATCAGTAAATTTGTATATTTACTGAATAAATCCCTGATCTAATTAAAACACAAACAACATCCGAAACAACATTTGTTATTTAATTTTATCATAAAAAATTATTAAGTGAGGAAAATATTACTCAGCTAGATAATTAATACGACTCGTAAAACGTACTATAAATGTTTAACACAGATAAACTAACTACTCTAAAGTGTTATGAAGAGTGAAGTGGTTTTTACATCCCAGATAGTCCTTAGAAAAAGAAGAAAGGGTGACAAACGGCAGCATCCATGTTCAAACTAAAAATGAAAACCTTTTTACCGACAGGCGTGAGAAAGTGTTATCCAAAATTGTCATACCGAGAATAGAAGCCACAATCAAATATATAGAAATAGAGATGGAAGAATTTGCTCGAGAAGAGCTTTACAGAATTAAACTTGTATTAAAACACAAAAGAAAAGCTATTGAAAAGAAAAAGAATACTGAACCCAGTCATTTTTGTCCTATATGTGCAAAGAAACCTGGTTTTACTTTGGAAATTCCACCAGAGGAGGAAATAGAAATTAGAAAACCCAAACTTACGTTAGAACCCGTAGTTAAAGAGCCAAAAGTTATTGAGATTAAAAGTGAATTTCAATCAAAAAGGAAACAAATCGAATACATTCCAACTCCCCGCAATGAAAGATCTAGAACAGATCGAGAGGTTTTGCCTCAGCAAGGAGAGAGATCTGTTGATCCACATCATTTTTTGTCCTTGGGACAGTCTAATATTAATATTAAATTAGAGTATTTAAAAAATCAGTTAACTGATGTTGTTATATTAAGCAAAAATTTTGTTGATAAAGGTTTGGAACATATAGATATACGTGAGTTCTTAACTTCTTGTAATAATGCCAGACACAAAATAGAAGAGTACTTTAATAATCAGCAGCCAAGGCGTGAGTTAGATGAGAGGATGAAAAGCCAACTAGACCACCTTAAATGTCATTTACGTGAAGTTATTGATGTTACAAGAAAATTCCGTGATAAAACACTTTTATCACCTAGCGTTGAAAATTTTGTCCAAACTTGTGAAGCTGTTGAAAAAAAGTTGCATATGTATTTTAGAAATGTTAATTCTAAACCTATTAGCGAAACTGCTAAACAACGTTTAGAAGAACTCAAAAGTCACATACAAGATGTAATTCAATTAACAAAAGACTATGAAAAGGACGGTCTTTTAACACTTAGCGTCGAAGAATTTCTCAAATCTTGCGCAATGGCTGCAAAAAAAATAGATTACTATACTAAAGAGTCTATTAATATGGATAAAGAAAAACTTGAACATCTTAAAGATCATATAACGGGTATGGAAGAAATAGCTACGGACGTAAAACAGGAAGGTTTGGCTTCAACAAGTCTTGAATTTTTTTTGTCTTCATGTAAAGATTTTAAAGCTAAATTAGAACAATATAAAATCAGAGGAAGAAAACCACCAACTGAAGGAAGTTTAACTAAATTAATGAATCAAATAAATGAAACAATAGAGTTAAGCAAACAAGCCAAAGAAGGTGGTCTCATGACCGAAAGCGTAGAAGAATTTATAAAATCTTGCGAGGAAATTAAAAAACGTATAGAATCAAGACAAGATAAGGATGCAATGCCTAAATCACCTAATGTTCTTGGTGAATTAAAAGAAAATATTGACGATGTAATGAAACTTATATCACAATGTAGAACTGATGGGCTAATTACATCAAGCGTTGCAGAATTCCTAAAATCTTGCGAGGAAACAAAATCTAAAATAGAAATTTATGAACGATATCCTTTAGATGACTATGAAGGTATAATGATATATCCCAAATGTAGCGACACCTGCATATGTGGAGAAAGAGATTCAGTATCCAGCGAACCTTGTGAAAGATGTGAAGAAATAATGAAAGATGATGATGATGATAATAAAAGTCTTCCACCTCCTCCTTGTGACTTCTGTGCTGGTATAATAAGAGAACCAGAGTCAGAAGAATCTATTTGTGATACTTGCTCAGGCAAACCACTCGTAGAACTCCCTGAATGGCCAGCGTATGTATCTCCAGAACAATCTGAGGAACTAATTTGCAGCTTTTGCAAAAAACCGGTTGAAGAAAAGGAGAGTAAAATCATTCAGCTTGAACCTCCAAAAGAAGAAGAAGTTGAAAAAGAAACAATACCTTCCCCAGTTGATTCCAGTTTAGGTTACTTTGAAAAGAAAGTACGCAAGATAACACGGATAAAGAGATCTCAGAATCGTGACGGTACTATCCGTGAAGAGAAAGAAACTATACTTATTAGGAAAGAAAAGCATGATCCGAACAAAACTACTTTAGTCGATAACGAAGATGATGAATTCGGTGATGTGTCATACGAGTCCATGCTAGAAGATGATAAGAATGTAGGATTGTGTATAGCTCCGGAACAAAATCAAAGAGGGTTTCTAAATATTTTTAGGCAAATTAAATCAGCAGTTAATAAGAAACAATTGCCGTTGTTCGATCCAATACTAATACATTCTATTTCGCTCGACGCTTTAAAATCTAGAACCAAAAGCAATGAGGCAGGCTGTTCAAAAGATACCAGGTATCCGGAAGATATTCCTTAAATTTTAATTTTAGTGAGAATAAAAAAAATATTAAAGCATTGATTGGCTGTTCTAAGCAACCAAATATTATTATAGATTTTGTTTTTAAATAAATTTAATTTATTTAATAATTTCATCTTTTTTATTTTACTTCGAAATTTGATTGCAACCAATATCTACATGACATAAATTTCTTTTAATGGTTGCTGTGTCTAATTGTATATATGATTATTCTATTTTTGCAATAACACTATTATCATACAGCAATATATTGCAGAAGACACCTTTTATCTTGAACTTTAAACAAATACTTTTGTTGAATAAATAATTTAAATCATTGCTAAGCTTATTGATATCGTTTTTATGTGTCTTTTTAATGTATGTTTAATGTTTGTTTGTATTGTTTGTTTGTTATGCATTATTGAAGAAGAATACTAGGAAGGACAATCGTCAGTAACATAACTCTGAATCACCGAAGATCATTTTTCTTTTTGAGGTCATGTTTATACAAATCAATTTTATTCACTACATTTAAAAAAAATGATATCTCTTACAATTTCCATAAGATAACTGACGTATTTTAGGTGACTAAAGAAGATATATATTTGCCATGAGTGTCAAGAGTTTTTCAATTTATTTATTTTTATCTGCTATCCGAGATTTTAAGACTGAATATATTGTGGGTGAATTTATCGGCAGCTGTAAAGATGAGAAGAAATAATATACTAAAATTATATAAATAATTGCCAGGAAACGTGCAGTGCTTGACAGAATAATCATACCAAGAATCACAGCAACACTGGCTTATATCAAATCTGAGTTAGAAGAAAACGAAAGAGAGGAAACATTTCGACTTAAAAGGTTTAAAGAGTTGAAATATAAACATAGTAAAAAAGACGATTTACATATTTACTGTTGTTGTCTGTCTATGTTTGAATCTCAGGAAGACACCTCTACATCAGTTTGTCCTGTGTGCCAAAAGGCAGCTAAGGCTAAAAAGACAACATCAGAATTAAAAGTGAATGTAATTCCTTGCAAGTGTGCTGTTATGACTACTAAAGAAAATGTAAAAAGACTTGAACACCTCTTGTCACACATTGACGAGGTTATTGATCTAACTAAGCAATACAAAACAGAAGGCATATTATCACCAAGTATGGAGAAATTCATAAAAACATGTAATCTAGCTAAAGAAAAGATTGAGGATTTTGCAAATGCGCCACCCCTTTGCGATGTATGTGGAAAGGCCCTTGAACATGCTGGTAGTAGAGTAAATTTAGCACATTCGATTTCAAAGACTGCGTCGTTTAAATCAATTGAGTTACCACCATGCAAAACTTGTGATCAGCCAAGTGAAGGAACTGATAATACTTTCGAAATTAGTCCAGATACTGATGATAAGCTTGGCTATTTTGAAAAGAAATTTAAAGAAATAATTAAAGTTACTAGATTAAAAAACGACGATGGGAGCGTAAGTGAAGAGAAACAAGTAATAACGATTCGTACAGAAAGAAGAAATCCTAGAAAGACAGCTCTGGATTTTAATAACCAACCTATAATACCTGTTAGTGGTTTTGGTGGAGGAGGTTTTGGTGGTGGTGGTAAACGCGGAGAAAGACCGTGTAGTGACAACAAAGATATAAACGGTGGTAATAATTCCAACAGATCACGAAATTTTGGTGGCGATGGAGGTTCAGACTATTGCAGTATTAAACCACGTGAAACAAAATCAGAGCACATAAATTATTCTCACCAAATGGGTGAGCCCAAGTTACGTCCTTGTATGTCCGCACTCAATCCTAAACCATCTACGAATAGAGATGCTTCCACTAATTTCAATAGCGACAGTTTCTCGTCAATTAAAAATTTCAGAGTAACACTACCATCGGAAAGCTCGAGATCTTTGAAGAAACCATGTTCAGCATTGCCTAAAATGGACATGACGTCGTCGATAGATTCACAAATGTGCTGTCCAAAGAGGATGCCTTCTGCTTGTGGTAGCGAACTTCAATCTGGTAAATCAAGTCAAGTTTCAGTATCTTCCTGTAGAGCTATGACAACGAATTCATCAGCACAGACTTGTTGTAAAGAAATACCAGTGAAGAAACCTATGGTTGATAAAGGAACTTGTTGTTTGCCTGTTTGTGGAGGTGACTTAAAATGTTTGGACGACAAAAATTTAAAATCAAAGTCAATAGCTACAGATGCTCTTTGGCGCGATGCGTGGACATCAACAACAGATTTAACTGCAATACCAAGTAAACTTCCTTCTAAAAAGACTAGCCCTGAATCCAGTAACGTATTTGACTGTGCAAACAAAGATTCTAATGAAGGCACTGGTAAGAAAGGCATGACAATATCCAACAACAGTTGTTGTACGATAAAACTAATTGCTAAACCTCCAAAAGTCTGCGCTTTTGAAAAAGCAGAAAATAAAGTACCTAAAGAGGAACAAACAGAGATAGTTTTGAGCGGTAGTATGCTTGATGCTATTAAAAAAATATTTATAGGACCATCACGATCTGCTGAATCTTGCAAAGTAGATACAGCGGAACCAAAAACACCTGATATTAAAAATATATGCAAAAGTTGCTTATCTCAACTAAATAGCGAGGCTGCTTCTAAATCGTCTTCAGTCGTTCCACCAGTACCGTCAACAAAGTCATCTAATATATCTTCTACGTGTAAAATGTGCCAAGCTAAATTAGATGAACCAATAGAATCTGAAGTCAATAGCTGCGCTTCTTGTGGTACTATAGCCAAATCATCATCAGCTTCGCTGTCATTTAAGAGTATGTCAATAGGATCACCAACATCAAGTATTACAAATATTTCACAACATACCTGTAGCAAACTAGCTACACCGTCGCTGCATAGTGAGAAACATTCGTGTTGTTTATCGAAGAAAAGTTCACATAAATCATCAAGTGATGACGACGATGATAATACATGCTGTGCTATGGTTCAAACGACATCACCTAAAAGTGTATGTTGCTCTAAAAGTAAAACTGAATCAGTTCGTTGTCCTTCTACGAAAGGATCAAACACTTCCCAGCAATTAGATAAGACTCAGCCTTCATGTTCTGAGAAGAAAGACGCTGGTACATCTACTAAAAGATCTGCTAAATACGATGTAAGACCGTTACGTCGACAACCGAATAATGCTCGTTTAAATTTGAACTCATGCGTTTGTAAGTCTGATCCACGATTGAATAGAGGTCGCCACCATAGGCCGAATCAATGCAAATCATTTCACGAAGACGATTATTATTATTTTAGATGGTAACACTAATTGTACAACTTCAGAAACGTCTAATATATTTACTGTTTTTGTTATAACAATAAAAAAATAATTTAAGTCACGAGTGGATGAAGGGGATAGTATTCAACTGGTACATAGATAGATGACAAACACTTTGTTGCTCACCAAATATACAATTTCAATAATACATGTTTACAATATTGTCATGATCGAAACAATAGGTAGCCTTATCGCTTAAAGCGATCTTTTCCAGGCAACCTAACTTAAGGAATAGTTTAACCTAATCGATGTATAGGCGATGTAGGTAGTGCAGGTTATTAGGTACATCATAAACAAACGTATTTAAACTACATATTGGAACGTAGTTCCTTATCGCGCGGTACGAATGGGGGGCTAGACGGAAAAAATTCTTACGAAAAGTTGCAGTATATATATATGTATATATCTATATATCCACATATATGTTATGTAAAGGTTATCATATAGATAGATAGATAGATAACGCTTTATTGTACACCATTACAGAAAACACAAATGAACTTATAGCCTAAAAATATTCTATATGTGCACAATGGGCGGTCTTATCGCTAAGAAGCGATCTCTTCCAGACAACCCGAGGCAGGAATAAAAACACATTAAATTGGTCAAAGGTGGTATACATAAATATTAGAGGATATGCAGCTACTTACATAAATTTTATACTAAATAGACATATATGAATACTCCTATAAATATATACATACATAAATATATAGATACATATATTATTATATATACACATACATAAACATACGTAGAAATATCAGACATCACTAAGTTGTAGGTAGTGCTTTTTTGTCATATTCTTAAATATTGTTAGAGATTTAGCTGTCATATAAATAAAATAGAATCCCAAACATGTTTCCTACTTCAGTTACCAGAAGCCAATTATTACTAAAATTGAGCCTACTGATTAAGTTTATATATCATTATATTTTTAAACTTAAAAAAATTAAATTTTATTACAATTCCTTCACTAATTAATCGAAAGGAACTTCGTTCCATCCGGGTGTCCCTTGACACCTCTCAAGTTTTTTTTTAATAAATTAAATACATACAAACATATTTATAAGATACTATCTGTTCCGGCAGACGTCGTCCTGTCCGGAAAAGCGTCAATCGATATGCCGACAGCAGCGCCACCTATCGGGTCCAATTATGAACCAAGTCAGAAACATTGTATTCTTACTCCGTTCAATTCAAGAGATCTTCCTACAAACGAACTCAAAAACGTTAGGTACCTCTTTAGATTATTAGTATAGATAACCCTACTAGACCTTTCTACACGTCGTTCGCGCGGGACTCCGTATTATAAGCATTTTTAATTTTTCACTAAAATTATAGGCAGTACAGAAATTTGCAACAGCAAAATATCCACCTTCTCGGTTCTCACCAACAACTCCTAATTAGTAACTAATTAAAACATCACAGCCTAATATAAATATCAAAAGAGCAGACATTAAATCTTATTTAACAAAGCTAAAATCATAAAATGTAATTATTCCAATTTACTAAACAATTTTCTAACAAATTTCGATGCAATTTGTCCTCGGAATGATAACACTAACCACATTTTCAGATATAATTTGATAATTAACATTTGTATTTACATTATTATTTGAAACTAATTTATATACCTGTCACACGTAATGTATGGCGCTGAGGCATAAAGGTGGGTGTACACTGACGCCACAGCTAATTATTTAACCCATAGTTAGACTGAAGGAGTATACCTCCTTTTTCGTAAGCCATCAAAAGTTCATGCTTTCCCACAATATTTCAAAATATACATGCTAGAAATAAATACAGAGTGAAACTGAACGTGATTTTTTTTTATCTATGTATTGATACGGATGTTATTTTCATATAAATTTTGAGCTGACTGTCGGTTGAAATATGTGCTTCATCATGTGAATGTCGAGACGATCCAGTTCCTCGACTACACGGACATAACGAGAAGGTTCAAGAAGACTATTGTACTAGTACTACAAATAAAGCAAAAGTGTAGTGTAATGTGCTGGCTGTTAATAAAGAACTCATGACCAAAGAGCCTTGATCAAACTAGAACTAAGGGCCACTTGCATAACGACCTTATAACGTTTTACACAAAACGTATTGACAGTTCTTTAAATATATTTAGCGGCAAATTTGGCGTGTGCAAGACGTATTTAAGGGTGTTAAATACGTTTTGTGTTTCTAAAATAAATTTAAACAACCTTATGCGAGCCGCCCTAAGTATACTACGTTTACTTGGCGTGGTTAATAATAATACAGTTTTACAGGTGTGATGATTTAATTGCAATTACATGCAACTTTAAATCGAGATAAGTGATGTGTCAAACCCGCCAATCTGCCTTGGACAAGCGTGGTATACTTTCCTGCTGATATACTCTCCGTTCCCCTATAACTAAACGAGAGGCCCGAGCACTGCAGTGGGACGCTTATGAGCTGTTATAATTATTTATTTATTTGGAAAACATACAATAATTATAATTATTACAATATAAAACACATAAATCAATCCACATATTAACTAAGTTTCTACTAATGAAGATTATTATCAATCATTGACAGATATGGTTTATGCTGTCAAATTATCGTAAAAAATTATCGTGTCAAATGTGCGAAATATGTTTTTTTACGCCAAAATTAGATCTAATGGAGATGGTTGAAATTTGACTATTGTCATCCAGTGAAATGCCATAAGGAAGAGCCTTTTAAGAACGTGGCAAAATTTATTTTCAATTTGGTTTTCTTGTTTGAATTTTGGGTTTTAATCAAAGATGTGTGTAAAATATGACTATTCCCTCATTGTTGCTCCAAATTTACCGGCTTAAGTAATTTCAGGGAAGTTAGAAGAAAACGTACCTAATTTATATTTTAAATTAAGATAAATGATATTTCAAACATTTATAACTCATATAAGTAGTCCCATTTATCCTTCTGTATTTACTACTTAATTACTGTATTTTTATGTTACATTCTTATCAGCACGTTTATTAATTTGCCGTAAAACAGCTGTATGGGCGGTCCGGTATACCGCTTCCTTTATTAGTTTCAGTCAGACACACAAACTAAATTACAAAATTGAAAATAATTGAACGAGTTTATGGATTAAAGAGTTAGGTATGTATGTACTATTAAAAAAAGTCGTCCTTTAAAGGTATAATAAACAAATCATACGCGTACGTACGGATGCCTGTTAAGCTGCTTGTTATTATGGGATATCAATGACGCTGGATGGAGTCGAGGGGGTCCCTTTAACAGTTGTATAATGTCCCTTTTATTCAGCCATGCTTTTTAATCATATTCTCATATTCGCCTCTAGTGTGTTCTAACCCTAAGGCTACTAAAGTCAGTCAGGTCACAACGTCTAGACGATGTGTGTAATAGAATAAAATGAAAATGTATTCAAATAATTAGCATACGACCAATAGTTGGCATTGGTTACGGATAATTAGTGCGAAGACAAAAGGAATTATTTTGAACTCAAAACGTTTTATTATAATGTCGTACGGTGTTGTAACGTAGGGCTGTCAACTCTCTTTTCTGTTACCTTCTCCCAATAATTTGCGGTTGGCACAATACGTCTTTTCTTTCCATAATCCTCTATCTCTTTTTATCCGTGCAGGAACGGAGAAAGAATACAATTTCCTGCTGCTGGGCGGCTTGTCGTAAGAGGCGACTAAACAACCCACAGACAGGTGCGTTTACCCGACTGGATTGCTACCACCCCTAGTCTAAAGCATGTCGCCATAACAACCTTGAATTGTGTTCCGGCCTTAGTGACCAGGTTCCAGTCTCCCTTAAGAGAGCAGCAGCGCATTTGTAGCACCTTTGGTGTTGTAAATGTCCATAGGCGATGGTAACCGCTTTCCATCAAGTGGGTCGTTTGCCTGTCTGCTGAACTCCTGCAATAAAAATAAAAATAACAAAAAAAATCTCAAAGAAAATGTCATCAATGCGCCACGATTCCAAGGAACACTCCTTACCATCTCTAGTATTGTTGGGATCTTTGGTATCGACATATCAAACGTTGTGCAGTTTCGTGTTCATCTGGAAGGCAACAATTGGAAAAAGGACTTAAAAAAAATACATTTGGAGCATCGCTTTGTACGGATCTGAAACATCGACGATGACAAATAGGGGTCGAGAAAGATTAGAAGCATTCGAATGTGCCATGGCGCCTCAATGCCATCGCCTCCGGTTCCGGTCGAAGAAGTAGGCCCAAGAAATGCTGGCTTGACGTTGTAGAGGAATGCCGAAGACCGCGCAAAATGGAGAAGAAAAAGTAGGAAGTTGGACCCCGGGCTTCGAGGCAGACGCCCCGAACGCACCCGGGATTTAACGCTAGGATGATAATGAATTTAGACTTTAGAGTCAATTAGCATTCAGAGAGATTTTGCATCTCTTTGCGTATTCTACTGTCTGTGGAAACTGTCCGTAAATAAAACTAACAGTACTCATTGAGACTTGACATCTTTGTCTCCTGTGATCACGGCCACAGAAAAGTGGCCAAAACGTCGGAATATTAAAAATCAAATAAAATATCGCGCTTAAAACCGTTAAAACATAGTTTTGTTTTGTAAAGGCAGCCCTACGCGCGTGCGCAACTCGGCACGCGTCTGTAAATATCGTGGAGTACGCAGCAGACGTGACGTCACAGCGCACATACCGCGCCTCATTATCTGTGTCGCCATTCGCCGACAGACAGACGTACTATAATCGAAACCGAATATAACGACATCGTTTATAACGACAGATCGGATATAACAACCGCATGGCCAAATCTCTATATAAACTAATGAGTACACATACCGCCTATAACGACATCGGATACAGCAACATACCGCTTAAAACGACGAAATGTTATCGATATTCATCGACTATAACATTACTTATTACAGCTTTTGATGGCCATCACGGGCTTTAGGTGGCCATCTGCGGCGTCTGGTGGTCTTTCTGTGGCATTGTGGAGATTTTCGCGACCTCTCAAACATCGCCCTGATCCCGGCGGATGAGCCATCGTCCATTAACCATGTCGGTAGCCATCTTGGATGAATCGGTAACCTTAAGTACAAATATTAACAAGTCGTACAGCTAGTACAATATATAGCACAATGAGTAAGCGGGATGGATGGTATGCAAGCGAGATAGAGCAACTATTAACACGTGCGCGCCGACGTGAGTCGGAAAGCCCCCAAAGTCCGGTATCGCTGAAACAGCCACCTGCGGCTATTCAGATGGATGTACGTGTGGATGGATTTTTACACATTGCTCGCTGCGCTACCCAGTATTATTCCCGCAAATTGATAATGCGCTGGAACCTTGTCAAATTAACGTACACGTGACGTCATCCGCAACTCAATATGTACCGGTACTCGCCGGCCAGTGATGCTAACAGTACTGAGTGTACGGCGACGGTTACGTCACCAAAATGGCGGCCAGGCGCAATAGCAATTTGCGGTGATAATAGTTCGTTGTCCACTTCGATGACTAGTGGATTTACACACCACCGTCATACACTCACGACACCTTTCACACAATCCACTGTCCGGGTTGTAGGGAAGAGCCGCCCTTTGTTTCTTTGACTTGACACGAAATGAGTGTTAAATGATTTAGTTTATTTGTATGCGGTGAACAATAAAGTATTTTCTATCTATCTATTAAAACCGTTATCCAAATCAACCGCCCTATAGATGTATTCTATTATAGATTAAAGTAAATTAATCCGAATATATTAAATAATAAAATTAGTCACTAATTTTACAAATCAAATACCAATAAATGTAAAGTAAACGTGACATACAGACGCAATTACAAGTAACCGCGGCCGGTTTGTTATTAATGACGCCAATAATGCCGCGCTTACACCGCAGTGTCGTAACGTATTTTGTGTTACACATAATTATATCGTGGTTACATTTCTATTAGGTGTGTACGGTGTGACTTCGGATTTCGGTAATTTTGTTCACGTCTTATTAAAAGAAAGAGGAAAAATGAATTTATTTCTTTAGCAAATATTTTAGCAAATATTTTTTTTATTATATATTGAGTGGGAGCATCTTATGTTATACTAATATAAAAAGTTGAAGAGTTTGTTTGTTTGTTTGATTGAACGCGCTAATCGCAGGAACTACTGGTCTGATTTAAAAAATCTTCTAATCTTTTAATATATATATTTAATTGTAATCATTTCTTTTTTTTAAATTCAAAGTTATATAAATCAAAGTGTGTTTTTAATTATTAAGTATTCAATGCAATCATTTTCTCAAATCAACTAAATGAGAAATAATAATGGTGGACACTCGCACTTTTACGGAATCCGTCACAATATTATCTCTGTAGGAACAGAGAAAGAATACAATTTCTGCGGCTGGGCGGCCTGTCGTAAGAGGCGATAAAACAACCCACAGCCAGGTGGTAGGGCATTTGCCCGACTGGATGGATACCACCCCTGGTCTAGAGTATGCCGACATAACAACCTTGTGTTGTGTTCGGCATTAGTGATCAGGTTCCAGTCTCCCTTAAGAGCACCTTTGGTGTTGCAAATGTCCATTGGCGTTGGTAACCGCTTTCCATCAAGTGGGCCGTCTGCCCGTCTGCTGAACTCATGCAATTAAAAATATAAAAATACAACTCCTGACACGCACTTGGCCGTCCTTTTTCAAAGCTTTAGACTTGTTTCCCTTGTGTCTTTTAGAATAGAATAAACATTTATTTTATAAACTATCACAATCATCTTCTTCTAATCTTCTAATATATAAAATTCTCGTGTCACAGTTTTCGTTGCCATACTCCTCCGAAACAGCTTGACCGATTTTGATGAAATTTTTTGTGCTTATCCGGTATCTATGAGAATCGGCCAACATCTATTTTTCATCCCCCTAAATGTTAGGGGTAGTCCACCCCTAAATTTAATTTTTTATTTTTTAGACAAAATTTTTAATTTCTATTTTTTTATGATACAACATACAAAAATACATACAACCCTAAATTTTCAACCCTCTACGATCAACCTCTATTTTTTAATAGCGATATTAGTATTTTTATAATTTTCTATTGGGTTGAATTAGATTTTAATTTGAACGATTCTCATGAAATTTTGTGTGCATATTGGGTAGGTTTGAGAATCAGACATCTATTTTTCATCCCCCTAAATGTTAAGGGTAGTCCATCCCAAAATAATTTTTTTTAATTTTTTGATATTTTTATTTTTTTATGATAGCTTTAAAAATACATACAACCCTAAATTTTCAACCTTCTACGATCAACCCCTATTTTTTACCGGGCAGGACGACGTCTGCCGGGACAGCTATATCTATATATATAAAAGAAAGTCGTGTTAGTTACACTATTTATAACTTAAGAACGCCTGTACCAATTTGGCTGAAAATTGGTGGGGAACCAGGAGACAGACATAGGATACTTTTTATCCCGTTGGTAGGTGGCGCTGAGATCGGGTTCTAGAATCCTCCTTATCACCTGGAGCGACTTTGGTGATTTTGTTTTTGTGTATTTGAGTGGGTTCCCGGATGGTTTAGATTAGCAAAAAGAACCGGTAGGTGGCGCTGAGATCGGGTTCTAGAATCCTCCTAATCACCGGGAACGCTTTTGGTGATTTTGTTTTTGTGTGTTTGAGTGGGTTCCCGGATGGTTTAGATTTGCAATTAGAACCGGTAGGTGGCGCTGAGATCGGGGTCTAGAATCCTCCTAATCACCGGGAGCGATTTTGGTGATTTTGTTTTTGTGTGTTTGAGTGGGTTCCCGGATGGTTTAGATTCGCAATTAGAACCGGTAGGTGGCGCTGAGATCGAGTTCTAAAATCCTCATAATCACCTGGACCGATTATGGTGATTTTGTTTTTGTGTCATGAAACATAGTCTTTTAGGAATTCAGAAAATATGGCGGTACGAAGTTCGCCGGGTCAGCTAGTAATATTATAAAGTTGTTGGAGTTTTATTGTTGGACCGACAGTTTGTCCTTTCGGACGTACAATACAGGCAATTCTAATGGTGCCTGGCCATAATTACATTATTTAAATCATAAACAAATTATTAAATTAATATTAAATTTATCTTTGTAGAAGCATAAAACTATGTGACATTAGTATAAATTCTATTTTATCGTCAGTTACTCAATCTTAAAATTATATTGGTATACATTATATAAGTCATTATTAATTATTATAATATAGTTATTTATGTCCTAAATATCGTATTGTCCTATATGTCGTTTACTGTGTAATATGCTTTTTGTATAAAAAATGTCTTAACCTTGCGTTTAAATATATTAACAGTTGTAATATTTAGGCTGGTGTGTGTGACTTTTAACCGATGATTAAAATAAAATAATCGCCAAAAATGTATGGAAAAACAGTGATTATTTTTGGTTAACCGTCGGTTAAATTTCGGTGCACACCAGCCTTAGAAGCTCATCTGGTAGACGGTTGTACAGTTTTGACGCCATATAAAATATACTTTTATTTAGATAAGCCGTCTTGTTTAGCGGACAACATATTCTATTCTTTTGTCTTAAGGTTACAGGGTGTGTGAACAGGTTGAGATTTTCTTTGACAATTGATTTTAGTCATCTGGTTTCAAAGGTTTAGATTAGTTCTTTGTTTCCCAGTTTATGTTGTCGCAAGGAATGTAATGTCACGAGGTAACAATTGTCAGTTCAACAATCGCATTGCGGACTTGATTATTGTGGCGCTGACCGCCTGTTAAGGCCAAGTATTATGAGCTCTAATATAGCTGTTTGTTTTTAACCGACTTCAAAAAAGGAGGAGGTTCTCAATTCTTCGTTTTTTTTTGTAAAGTATGTTCACCGATTACTCCAAGATTTAAGATCCGATTTAAGTGATTCTTTTTTAGTTCGACGCGGAATAGTTATCATGTGGTCCCCTAAAAAATTAACATAGTGTGGCTCAGTAGTATTCATTTTACGAACTTTTTTTTGTTCCCGTTTCTTGGGACCTATATTTTTAAAGGCACCGTTCGTAGGCTACTATATTTTGAAAATTACTAAGCAGCGACTTTAAGATGTTGAAGATATATATTAAAAATAAAAACTTCGTTTATAAAAACCGACTTCAAAAACTAAAATGTATAAAATAACTTATTTCTAAAGCTATTATTATTAATATATATTATCTAAAAAATCTTAAAGTCGGTGCTTAGTAATTTGCAAAATATAGTAATTTTTATTATGTTTTACTTTGCACCGACTTCAAGATGTTTCAAACTCGTAATTATAAGCCAGAACAATAATTTTCGTATTTCAAAATGGATATTATTGGAATATCGAATGATATTCGAATTAAAAAATCGATATTATTGACATACTGATTTGGTAACATTTATTTATCGTCGTAAAGTGAAAAAAAGTGACAATACTGTGATTTATTATTATGTACTTTAAAATTATAATAACTAATTCAAAACTTGTTTACTAAACTAAAAAACGGTTTTAGTGTTTATATATCATGTGTAAGTGTATTCCTAAAGACAAATCAAAGTTTTTTTCAACAAAAGTGACATAACCTTGTTTATCAAACATATTTTTGTTTTTCCCATTATTCATTCAAAACTTGTTGGTGGACCCTAAAAACTTGTTTCCTAGCCCAAATAAGAGGTCTAGTGTCTATATATTTAGGGCGTATGTATACCCCTAAACTTGATTTTCGTAAAATTCAGTGTCCATTATTGTAAAGTTGAGCCTTTTAGTTTTTGAAGTCGGTTTTTTAAACGAAGTTTTTATTTTTTATTTGTTGCTTTTTAGTGTCTAGCTATGTATGGGTGGACTTACGACAGGTGCCGCGCTTCATAAAGAATATAGGTCCCAAGAAACGAGAACAAAAAAATGATCGTAAAATGAAAACTACTGGGCCAAACTGTGGAAAATTTTTAGGGGACTACATGGCAGCTATTGCGCGTCGAACAAAAAAGAATCACGTAAATCGAATCATAAATTTTAGAGTAATCGGTGTACATATGGAACGAAAAGGAAATTTTTTTCCATAAAAAATGTACATAAAATGAAAACTACTGGGCCAAACTATGTAAAATTTTTAGGGGACCAATTGGAAGCTATTCCGCGTCGAACAAAAAAAGAATCACGTAAATCGGATCCTAAATCACGGAGTAATCGGCGAACATACATAAAAAAAAGCAAAAAAAAAAGAAAAGATCCCGACGAATTGAGAACCTCCTCCTTTTTTCGAAGTCAGTTAAAAAATAAGATATTATAATTAATAATAGCTATAGAAATAAGTTATTTTATACTTATTAGTTTTTGAAGTCGGTTTTTTTAAACGAAGTTTTATTGTATTAAAATATTCCACCTATAAGAACGAAGCGCTTCGAATCCAGCTTTATCATACGCACCGCAAAAGAATGGAACTCATTGCCGGAGTCTGTCTTTCCCGATACTTATAACCTGGGTGTCTTCAAGTCCCGTGTGAATTGGTACCTTCTAGGTAAGCGTGCTACATCCTAGACCACATCTTCGCTCCACGTAGGGCAAGATTGTGGTCAAACGCGAACCTATACTACAATATAAAAAAAAGACGGTGTGCGTCTCGGTACGCCCGACAAACAAAAACTAATCTAACGTGTGAGAAAGGGAAGCCAGACAGGCTGGCGCCGTAACGCGGTTTACCCTCCCATAAGAAGTTATCACTTCAAAAAGAATATAGAACCCGACTTCAACGCCACCTTCCGGGTCTAATTGTGAATCTAAACCATCACTCAAACTCTTGATTATTGAAGTTTTAGTAGGGATCCCTAATTTTATTGCAAAATATAGGCTATATTAATCTGGGATAATGGAGTATACTAGCGGTGAAAGAATGTTTGAAATCGGAATTTGAAATTGAGTTTATTTATTACAAACATACAAAATTACAAATGTTTCCCCTTTATAATATTAGCATAGATAAACAAGGTCTGTAACTAAGTTAAGGAAGACTGGGAGCAAGAGAGCTCCATAAGAAAAAAAATAAAACGCCAGGTGTTAGGGTATTTGCCTGACTGAATAGCTACCACCCCTGCTCTAGAGTATGCCGTGTTATGGCGGGCATACTCTCTCGGCATAAGGTTGTTATGGACCTTGAGTTGTGTTCCGGCATTAGTAAGCGAGTAGCAGCGCATTTGGAGCACCTTTGATGTTGCAAATGTCCATAGGCAATAGTAACCACTTTCACCCACATCAAGTGGGTCGTATCCCTGTCTGCTGAAATCCTGAAAAAAAAAATTCTTTCATGGTTTTGTATGGCTGCCCCTTAATTGCAAATAACATGACTCGGCGGCTGGGCCTTTCTTGGTAGTGTTGCGAAACTACAAGCCACGCGTTCTGCGGACTCGTGCGACCCTGAGTGGCCCGGGTTCGATTCCGATCTGGCACGCGCTGATCAAGGCCCATTTTGGACAATACAAAATTGTATTGATAATACCTTTGGTTGGGATGCAGAAAATATATTTTTTTAATATATTTTTTTTTTGCAAGAGTTCAACAGGCAGGCTGACGGCCCTCCTGATAGAAAGCGGTTACTATCGCCCGCGGACATTTGTCACACCAAAGTAATTTGAGTAATATTAGTCTCATTGATATTGTTACGAGTTGCAGGACTCGAATTAAAATGCCGTTTGAATTACTATAGAATTTATTAGAATTATACAAACACGTATAACACAGGTACAAATATAATTGAACACAACCAGTCCAAACGTAAGGCACGATTCAATAACACGCGCAAAGTCCATCACTAAATAGGTTACTGAATGTACACAATTCTTGCTCCGCTTGTGGTTATCGCTCGACTGCCTTATCTCTCAATTGGGGCATTGATTTATACTGTACAAATACAATATGTCTGCTTGGCCGCGTGGACTGAATTTCCTAGAATCACACCTGGCTAATGACTACCATAAAGATTACAATAGGTACACAATGGGCTGTTTTTCCAAACACAAATTTTAAACGCAAAGTAAACAAAAGAAGACGGTCATAAAAGCGTTTCAATATTATTAGCACATTTATTACCCGTCGGCGTTTGAGACCGACGGGTAATAAATGTGCTTTGTTTACAGATATGCAGGTGTGAATTTGTCTTTTGTCGGCATTCATGTTTGTAACAATATGTATATATGTCATAGTAAGTTGGTGGGTATACGATATCTCTCCCGTACTATCTGTTCCTCTAAAATAGGGAAACACAAGCCCAGCGTTGGGACGTTTACGGTCTGCTATGTACTTTACTAGTGGTCGAAATTCGACCATAATTAATTTAAATTATAAGTTTGATCATTATTAATGTTCCGTTGTCATAGATTATACTTCTATAATCACAGATTTCGCCAAGGCTACACTGTTAATTTGACTTTAACAATAAATAAAAGAGTATATATGTGTGTTTGTGTCAAATACACGGTAGTGTGTGTAATGTTTTTTTATTGATTTAATGTATTTTTTAAGCATAATTTAAAAAAGTATTACTACTATTAGCATTCTGCACTTCTTCTTTATGCGAAATTTCATACTCCTCCGTCCGCGCAATTTTCGTAAAAATGGTTACAAAGTTTTTGCTTCACGTATTAATATAATGATTAAAATAGCTAACTCCTGCAGGATGTTATTAATTAACGCATGAAATATCGAGTGTCAATCTATTCCATTACTATTGGAACTCGATCAGTTATTCACGAAGCTCGAAAAGTTTTCCGTGCGTGAGATCGGCATTATCCTTGTGAGTTTTTGAGTGAATGAATAAAATAGAAAGATAAAAGGAGAGTTATAGTCATATTATTTTCCTCTTTGTTAGATACCTAGTAACGCTTTCCTGTATTAAATTTCGATATGTATTGATTCCGTCAAAATCTATATATCCTAACAAATATAAATTCGAATGAATGAGATTGTTTGTGAGGTAACTATCACTTTATGTGATATGTCACGAAATTTCGCATATACGTTCTATTCTAATTTTGGCTAGAATGTTGCCAACGCAGTCTTAAGAAGCGCCTGCTAAATTGGCCACACCAATTGTGAATACATAGCGTTTTACAGGCGTTTACTATTAACGACCTTTTTTGTATCCACCGTCATAAGGAAATATCTCACTCAATACATCGATTATAAGGTAGAACAGTCTTTGAAATTTCTGCTTTTTAATTTTATCCTGTCTTCGCAACACACAGGCATTGATTTTGCCAATGACACAGTAACGAGTAGTACAAAGTGACAGGTGTTGGAATATTAAAAAAAAAGTAGGCTATCAAACGGTATTCGGTTGTAAACACCTTCTGTAATCCTGTGGACAAAAAAAACCTATTATGTAAGGCTACTTAAACTATAAGTAAATATTATTCATTGGCACAAATTTGTGGTTGAATTTAAACCGAAACGATTTTTTTGTTGTTGTCTTACTCTGTTTATATAGGATTTGTATGAAATGGGTATATACTCTTGCGTATATATACGATTTAACGTTATGATTCAATCATTTGCCATATGGTGGGCATCATCACATTCCCCCTCTCATAGCAACAGTCCAGCCGAGGTAAAAGTCCCTAGGGAGCTCCCTTAAGCAAATTGTCTCCCTGCCTGCCTGCGCTCGCCCCGAAAACCTCGGTAAAGTTGTGAGGTCTTCGGACCAACAACTTAAAGTCAAGTCAAACAAAAAAAACCGTCATTTGACGTTTGCACCTGAAGCTTGTGCCAGGTCTTTATTATGACATCGGGGGGCCGAACGCCACGTGCCGGAAACTCTTTGAAGGCATCGTACGGTCGATGGCCCTCTACGGGGCCCCTGTATGGGCAGATCGCCTGACGGCCCGAAACGCACCGCTTTTGCGTCAAGCTCAGCGAATATTGGCCGTCAGGGCGATAAGAGGATACCGTACGGTGTCCTTCGAAGTGGCCTCTCTACTCGCCGGATCCCTCCCATGGGACCTGGAAGCCAGGGTCCTGTCGTCACTATATGAATGGCGCAAAGAAGCCCTGGCCAGGGGCACCAGACCCGCGCCTCGCGAAATCGAGGCGTGCAGGTCGGAGCTCCGCCAGGTCGCCGTGGGAGTATGGGAAGATCGCCTTAGACGCCCCAGCGCGGGCCCCGCCACCATCGAGGCGGTGAGGCCCGTCCTGCAAGAATGGACTGGACGAAGACACGGCACCCTGACGTTCAGGCTGACGCAGGTCCTCTCGGGGCACGGCTGCTTCGGGAGGTACCTGTATCGCCTCGGCCGCGAGGCAACGTCAGGGTGCCATCATTGCGACACAGGCGACGAGGATACGGCGCTGCATACTCTACAGGAATGTCCTGCATGGACGGAGCAGCGCCGAGAGCTCGTCGCCTACACCGGATTGGACCTTTCGCTCCCGGCCGTGGTTCGCACCATGGTCGGGAGCCGCACCGGATGGGACGCCGTCTCCTCCTTCTGCGAGCACGTCATGTTTGCGAAGGAGGAGGCGGAGCGGGAGCGTGAGCGTACATCCTTGCTCCGCTCCCGCCAAAGGAGGACGCGCCGACGCCGGAGGTCGGAACTCGACCTTCGGCCACCGTAAGCGGGCGGCGCGGGTGGGGCCCCTAGGGGTATAGGGGTTCTCACTCACCCGCATATGCCGTCGAGATGAGAGCGCGAGTGTTCCGCGCGCGCTCATCTCTCTTCCCGTGGGCGCGTTACAGACCGCCCCACGCACGGACTAGACCAAGGAAGTCGCCGGGGGAGCAGCTCCCCCGGCATTGGAAGAGGCCCAGTGAGCGGGGCCCACGCCTGCCAGGGCACTGCGGAGCCGGGATAGCCCATTCCCGTAGCCCTGGCATAAGGCGCAGGACGGAACACCCAGGGGTTTTAGTGGGTATCCCTAACTGGGGAGTGGCAATAGCGTGGCTCCGGTTCTGACCGGGCACGCTAGTGCCACCCCCGATCTGGCGAATCCCACACTCACACGGGTCGCGAACATCCCCCCAGGCTTCTGTCCCTGTCGCGGCTTAGTCCTCAAACGGATTTCCCCTGGCCAAAAAAAAAAAAGGTCTTTATTATGAGACAGGAACACTAGTTCTAAAGAGTTAGTATTAAAAAATTACATAAAATGCATATATACAAACATTACCTATTATTCAAATTCAAAAGTTTTTATTCAAAATAAGTTCCACTGGAGAACACTTTTTGAAGGTCATACATATAGGTTAAAATTTTATTTTACTTCCTAGTCTATGTACACCGCTTCGCAACGTGTTATTGCTGTTAAGGAGAAGAAGCGGCAAGAAACTCCCCAGCAACATGTCTAGCTAAAAATTGTTTTTCTTTATATTTGTTGTTCTATTTATATTTAAGTTCTTTTTTTAAAGTTTTATACAGAATTGTGTTACAGAATGACTTTTGAAGAATTCATGGAGTTGTAGCAAACAGTGCATATTCAATAAGACTGAACGCAATAAAAGGATAGAAAATATTATTATAGTTATAAATATAAAGACATACCGTACAATTTTTTTTTTGCAACGTATCTCCATATATTCCTTACAAATACGGCAAGACAAAAACATTACACTCGTACAAAACACAGTATAAGAGGTTGGAGCGAGCTGCTATGTAAATGAAGTTTTGTCATTTAAATATTCTTCAATAGTGTAGTATCCCTTTTTAAGCAAGATACTTTTTAATTTGGTTTTGAATTTAGTGAAGGGCAGATCTAACATTTCACTCGGAATCTTATTGAAGAAGCGTATACCAACCCCCAAGAAAGAAGACAATACTTTTTGTAACCTAAAAGATGGCAATATCAGTTTATTACAATGCCTGGTGTTGAAATTGTGAACATCCTTATACTGCTTGTAGGCACTCAAATTATTACGAATATAAATTATATTATTGAAAATATATTGGCAGGCGACCGTCATAATACCGATTACCTTAAAGCGTTCCCTAAGAGACACCCGAGAGCCGAGGTTGTAAATTGACCTTACGGCTCTTTTTTGTAAAACAAATATAGTCTCTAAGTCAACAGCGTTGCCCCAAAGTAAAATACCATAGGACATGACACTATGAAAATAACTAAAATAAACTAGTCTAGCAGTCTCTTCGTCAGTGAACTGCCTAACTCTTCTGACCGCATATGCAGCAGAACTAAGCTTTCCAGAGAGACTAGATACATGAGCGCCCCACTGGAGTTTCTGATCTAGGTTAATGCCTAAGAATACAGTTGAATCTACTAGGTTAAGTCTAGTGTCATTAAGAGAAATATTAACATCGTATTCTTTTACATTGGGCATAACAAACTTAACACATTTAGTTTTATTCGGATTGAGTGATAAGTTATTTACGGTAAACCACTTGGATATTTGGGTTAAGGCGTTGTTTACGTCGTCAAAGTTCTGTTTATTTCTGTCAACTTTAAATATAAGTGACGTGTCATCAGCAAACAACACTACCTCACACATATCATTAATAAAATATGGCAAATCATTAATATATATCAAAAACAAGAAGGGACCTAGAATAGAGCCCTGGGGCACACCCATAGATATGCCAGTCTCACGAGATTTGATATTGTTAATTTCAACGCTTTGGGATCTATTATTTAAGTAAGACGACAGAGGATTGAGAGAATCGCCATAAATACCGTAATAATTGAGCTTTTTTAGGAGGGTCACGTGTTCAACGCAATCAAATGCCTTGGACAGATCACAGAATACACCAATGGCATTCTGTGACCCTTACCAAGCACCATAAATGTGCTTAAGAAGCTCAGCACCTGCATCGGTAGTGGAACGACCTTTGGTGAACCCGAACTGTTTAGTATGAATTAATTTATTAATATTAAAATGTGAGAGCAATTGATTTAAAATTATTTTTTCACAAACCTTGCTTAAGGTTGGTAAAATAGAAATTGGCCTAAAGTTGGAGGGGTCGTTTTTGTTTCCACTTTTAAATATAGGAATAACTTTGATAACTTTCATTAAGTCAGGAAATACTCCTTTATCTATACATCGATTAAATATTTGTACTAGTGGTAGAGCAATAGTGCATATTAAGTCATTTAATACTTTTAAGGATATACCCCCAAAGTCAGCAGTGTTTTTAATATTTAGTGATTTAAACGTTTTTACAATATCATCTGTATCTATATGATTAAATTTGAATGAGATATTACATCGATCAACGCACTGTGTTATCAGCAGCTCAGCTTCCAATGGTGATGATGACAAAGAGCTAGTTATTAAAGTTGGTATATCCCTAAAGTATTCATTAAATGTTTGTGCGATTTCAAAGTTATTAGTAATGGTGTTATTGTTGATTACAAGTTTAATTGCATCATCTCGACGTGAACTCTTGCCGGAAGCATCATTTATGACACTCCAAGTTGTCTTAATGATATTTGATGATTTTTTAATTCTGTTACTATAATGTAGAGATTTGGCAGCGATGCACACTCTTTTAAAGGTCTTAGAGTACTTTTTAATATAGTGTATTTATTTATATTTACAGCAGAGTTCCCCAAACTTTTTTGTGTCGTAGACCCCTTGTCATGTTTTTCCGTGTTGGGTAGACCCCCTACTTACCTGATATTGATTTCCTGTAAATTTCTAACTGTAGTGAAGTTAGTGTTAAAAACTTAAAGTAAAAACACATGTTAATTTATACATTTATTAATTGAATTTAAATTAAAACTACTCAAAATAACATTTTGTATCTGTTATGTAAAATATACGTAACATTAAATAAACATAAAATAATCTATAAATAAAATAACATAAGCAATAAGTCAACATTTTTAGTGAGAAGGATGAACCTGATGCTTTAATTATAAATTATCAACAATTGGCGTCAATTTTGTAAGGGTTAATCTTAAATCTCCTCGGCTAATGATGTCCAGTCTGTTTCTTTTTGTCGTTAGGAGATTGGTAACAGCGCTGAACCCATTCCACTAGGTATGACGATGGAAAGGAAATTAAAAATTTCCTCGCTATATTCGGTCTCTATACTATACTCGCTATATTATACGGGATAAGTAACGGGTATGTTGTTTTGCAGCCAGAATTGCTGATATCCGTTTTTAAACTGAACCTTAAGTTCTTCGTTTGTACTTAGTTCAGTCAGTTCCTCTTGTATTATGACATTCGTTTCTTCTATGTCACCATATGGATTAACTTACACAATTTTATAAACATATATAATATTTTTTTTTCCTTTATAGGTACTTTTATAAATAATGTATATGTTTTGATATTATAAGATAGTATGATGTAAGTAAATAGGTACTATCAGTGTATGTGTTGAGATCCACTATCGTGGACCCCCATTTTCATTTCATGGACCCCCAAATTTTTTTTTCGCTGACGTAGACCCCTTGCATGTTGTCATAGACCCCTAGGGGTCGATATAGACCACTTTGGGAATCACTGATTTACAGTTAGTGAAGAATTAACACTGACAGGGCGGAGGAAATCTTGTGGAAGAATATCATGAAATGAAGTACTGATTTTAGGGAATGAAAGAACATATGCTCCAAAGCCCCTTTAGCTAATCCACATTCGCAAAGAGAGTGGTCTCGAACCCTAATCTTGGCTAGGAACACTGGCGTGCAACAGTGACCCAAATCTAAGGCGAATTATGCAAGACGCAATTTTTTTCCCGGTGAAGGCGATATTGAAAGAACCAAGATTTTGTAGGTTAGTTTGGTTGGAGGTGATCATAGTGTTTGCCAACTTTTTGGCGGGATGCTTGCCATAATCGGTCCCAGTTGTCGTGCATCTGTGAGGTAGATACGGCACGCAAGTGCTGTGGATAGCATTTGCCGTATTTAGAGCTACCTGTATAAACGGCTTCTTTGGCACAATCACGCGTATACGTTGTCTATGGTATAGAAAAGAACATGGATATGTTGTCGAGAAAAAGTTTTCGTTTCCGAATGGTGAATTTAATGTCAATGTATCCAAACGTTTCATTAATGGAGGGAAGAGGTAAGGAGAACCATTTCTGTATATGAAGAAGCGTCCATCGACATACATTAAATGAAGGTGACGCCAGTTTAGCATCAGGGTTAATTTGAAAGAAAGCACCAAAAGTTATTAGATTAGTATTATAGTGGTTTAGTTTTATAAAATTACATATTACAAAATCACTAAGCGTATTATTCAAAATTCACGGAATAAAATCAATATTCATGTTTTCACATAACAATTCTTTGAGGTTATATTTAGTAAATGACTTTGTACTACGTAAATGTTTGATGCTTCATAACAGTACTGTCACCAACTACTCTAGTCGCCACAGATATTTTTTTTTTTTAACTCGGCATATCTCGATTCGTCTACAACAGCTACATTCATGCCATGCCCTTTGTCTACATCAGCGCCATTGTGGACGGTTTTTGAAATATTACTTTCTCCCATATGAGATGATTCTCCTTACCTCTACCCTCCATAGTTTGATTCGCTCTCTACCAAACACTATGGAATCTATGTATCTATGCTCTTTCTTCTACCGGAACTTGTAAAATGGGCGTGCTAACAAAATTACTAAATAAAACAAGAGATTCATTATGTTTTTATTTAATACACAACAAAAGTACTGTTACCGAAATATGGACTAATATAGCCGAAAAAATGACGCTTCCTTTGCGTATTGGCGCCACCGTGGCAATTCATTAAACAAAGAAATCGTCATGGCAACATAATAACATTAATGTGTTGCTTTCATAGTTAGTTTCAACTTCGCTAGATGGCGTTATGGGTATTTAACATTCGGTACTCTGAATGAAAATAATATTTAACATTTCTAATAATCACCAGTGGTCGCCCGTGGTCGAAATTCGATCATAATAATTAGTGTCAAAGACTATAATTCTATAATCACAGATTCGCCAAGACTACACTGTTAATTTGTCGTTAACAATAAGCAAAAGAGTATTAATGGGTGTGTGTGTGTCAAATACATGGTAGTGTGTGTATTTTTTTATTTTATTGATTTAATGTATTTTTTATGCATAATTAAAAAAAAAGTTTAGCATTCGGCGCTTCTTCTCTATACAAACCATAAGTGTGCCTAATTTCATGTTCCTTCGTCAGCGCAATTTTCGTAAAAGGATTACAAAGTTTTTGCTGTATTTTGCTTCACGTATTAATATCCAATAATCATAACATGCCCATTCCATGAAATACATATTCTTTTTTAAACGCGAGCGAGCCGCAGTCCATGCTGGTGGTATAATAAGTCTGTAAATGGTTCGAGTTTGTACAACGCGTTTAAAAGTGTGCAACAAAACTCCTACCTTAGCTTTTGTGTTACAGTTCTCTCTCAATCTCAAGGTTCTCTGGAAGAATTCGCTATCAGCAATAAGATCACCGTTTGTACCTATTACTAAGCTGCTACTGTGTATTAATTTTCTTAATTTAGTTGTACGATAAATTATATTTTATTCGGTAAATGTGCAAAACGGCGGAACCTGAAAATCACGCTTTTTTTTTGTATTCAAAGACTTTAAATATGGTTTGCTGTGGTATAATAGTGACTCAAAAATCATCGGAAATCCATCATTTAGACAAAAAAATTTATAAACAATACAATTAATTACTTTAAAGACGTGCGTCGTACAAAGAGAAATATTGTTCACTTTTAGCGCGACGACTTACCTACTAATCATAATAAAAACAATTACTTTAATTTTGGGATTAATCTCTGCAAATATAACATATATGACATGATTAAAATAATTATAAACTCGATAAATACGGCATTGTTAAAAACCACGATATTTAGTAATTTGTAAGATGATAAGATCAGATTAATAATATTTTAATAGACAAGTGCTTACTTCACTTTGATAAATATCAGGCAAAGGAACTAAATGCATACAGCATAGATATCAATATTATTCAACCAAATTTGCGATTTGCGACCAATGAGAAGGTCAGTGGGTTAGGTTATCTTTAGACCACAGCCCAGAACTGACTTTAACTTTTGTTTAAATTATCAACAAATAAATTGGAACCAGTCGGTTCTGCCAATTGGTCTAATGATAACCTAACCTAACCCACTGATCTTCTTATTGGTCGCAACCTTCGACCGCCCCTCACAACCTATTCTTTAATTCGTTTTGCTAATATTGATATTGCATCTTCTCAGGAACTATATATATAAAGTACAAAAATATAATAATTATCTTATCACAATAACGTGAAAAATTTTAAATGACGTATTTTCATGTCATTTAAATATCCTCAGTTTGATTGAATAATATTGATATCTATGCTATATGCATTTAGGTCCTTTGCCTGATATTTATCAAAGTGAAGTAAGCACTTGTCTATTAAAATCTTATTAAAATATTACTAATCTAATCTTTTGACTTATCATCTTACAAATTACAAAATGTCGTGGTTTTTAACAATGCCGTATTTATCGAGTTTATAATTATTTTAATCATGTCATATATGTTATATTTGCGGAGATTAATCCCAAAATTAAAGTAATTGTGTTTTTATTATAATTAGTAGGTAAGTCATCACACTAAAACTGAACATTATTTCTATAAATACGACGCACGTATTTAACGTAATTAATTGTATTGTTTCTTAATTTTTTGTCTAAATCATGGATTTTCGATAATTTTAGTGTTGTTGTTATACCATAGCAAACCATATTTAAAGTCTTTGAATACAAAAAAATGCGTAATTTTCAGGTTCCGGCTTTAACCTTCTATTCTATAATTAAAGCATTAGAGATTTTAATAGTATAGTTATGTACGTGCAAATGTAAGACCGTCAGCCGTACGACACGCGACGTCCTGTCAGTCGTCTCCTATCATGTAACACTTCATTAAGAAACACTTTAGCGATCTTGATTTATTTTTAATATTTCAAAGAATCTTCGGCTTAAGACAATATAATTATGTTTCTATCCTTAATTTTGTGTTCTATCATAGAAGACCAATACCAGGAATGACAATGACAGGAATGACATTTAAATCAACTGAGATACTTTTTTTAAACTGACAACGTCGCAGACTTATAGATTTTGAAAGAGAGTACGTACTTATGATTTTTATTTAATTTATGTTTATGGCTTGGCGGCCAGGCCTTTAAGCCAGATCTTAGATTACAATATAGTTTCTTCATTTTCTTAAGCCTATGTATAGCTCAGCTGATCTGTAGGTTATCAACTAATGTCATTCAACGGAGTTCTTGTGACAACTCGAAAGGCCACATTTGACTGTACAGTTCTCATTTCTCACAAAAATACATGATTACTACTCAAAAACTATCAATATCCTACAACTACTGTTAATTTGAGTAAATTTACACATTTTTAGAAAATAAAACTGCATAGCACATCTCCTTTCAGTTCCCGCCAAAAACTCTATTTACTTATGGCGTTATAAGTACCTACAAGTGAAAGGAACCAAATAGCGCATTAATTACTGCTTGAAAAGTAATTAAAGTTATTTATATTTTAAAGTTAGATGATAAGGTGTTATTTTAAATTTTGTTATTTTTATGTAAAATTTTTAGACTTTGTCATATTATGTGTCCAAATCCCATTTGCCTTTGCATTTACCTTGAAAACAATCTAAACTCGATATGATGATGCCTAAAGAATGCTAAATGTCATTATTCTTTGAATTTTTTATGTTTCTTTTTTTAATGTATGTACTAGACTCAGTTCATTTTGGCCTTTTGTTTTGCAAGCCTCCTTTGATTTTTTTTATTAGTAAATAGATAGAAGAATTGTTTATGTATATTTTAAGTACACATAAAATAATTCTTCTATTTATTTACTAGATGAAGGTGAAGATGAAGATAAAAAACAAATGATTATAATCTATATTCAATTTTGCAGACCAATTGAAAAATAATAATTGTATTTTTGGAATTTGCTTGTCTGAATTAGCCTCCCTGATTTATTCTAGTCCCTAAATTTAATGTGCAAGCTCGACCCTTCTACATATTTATTATGTACACGAAATATCTCTCTCTTTTTTTTTCATCTTCTCCGAATACTCTGGGGTCGGCTCAATATGTCTTTTTGACGAAGTTATCACTTCAAAAAGCTTAATTGTCGCGAGTAAAGTCACGGGATTCTGCTAGTCTTACGCCTGAGCATCCTTTTACGGCATAGCGTGAAAATCCTCACGCAATATTAGTGAGGTGTTGTATTACCAATGTAACTCGATAGCGACTCGTAACGAGTCACGCATCCCACTCGAGATTATCTCGTCGTTTCTACACTGCACTAATTCGAACTGACAGGGCTATGACTATATTTGTCATGCGGTTTTGTCTGCCTTTTGAACTTTGATGTCTTTGTACTGCTTCTTTCTCTCTTCTCCTTCATCTTATCCCAATCATTTGGGGTCGGTAAAATATGTCTTTTGAAAATGAATACATTTATTTCAAAATGGAACTTGACATGAGCCTACCACCGCTTTCAGTTCAATTTAATAAAATTTAAAAACTTCGTTTAAAAAAACCGACTTCAAAAACGAAAAAACTAAAATGTATAAAATAACTTATTTCTTAGGCTATTATTATTAATATATATTATCAAAAAAATCTTAAAGTCGGTGCTTAGTAATTTTCAAAATATAGTAATTTTCATGTTTTACTTTGCACCGACTTCAAGATGTTTTAGATAATATATATTAATAATAATAGCTTAAGAAATAAGTTATTTTATACATTTTAGTTTTTTCGTTTTTGAAGTCGGTTTGTTTAAACGAAGTTTTTAAATTTTATTTGTTACTTTTTAGTGTCTAACTATGTATGGGTGGACCTACGAATGGTGCCGCGCTTCTTAAAAAATATAGGTCCCAAGAACCGGGAACAAAAAAATGTTCGTAAAATGAAAACTACTGGGCCAAACTATGTCAAATTTTTAGGGGACCACATGGCAGCTATTCCGCGTCGAACAAAAAAGAATCACGTAAATCGGATCATAAATCACGGAGTTATCGGCGAACATACATAAAAAAAAGCAAAAAAAAAAGATCCCGACGAATTGAGAACCTCCTCCTTTTTTCGAAGTCGGTTAAATATAATAATGATAGCCCATAAACGGTTTACTGCTGGGGTTGGGTGTCCCACTACAGGAGAACGTACAATATACCTGCAACGCTTGTCCAAGACGGCTGGCAGATTTGACACATCACACACACATGACACTTGACACATGACGCATGATGTTTTTTTCTCACCGTTAGCACGTGGCAATTGTAATTAAATCATATCTTTTTAATGCCTAAATTCAGTTTCAAATAGGACGGTATGGGAGAAATTAAGTAAACAGAGAAAATAACATTCCCGATTCTAAGGATCGCTTGCGTAACGATCGCCTTTAAATAAAATTAGTTAATCATATTAAACTGCCTAAATACGTTTTACACAAAACGTATTGACATTTCTTTAAACATATTTACTGGAAAATTTAGCGTTTTGCAAGACACTAATTGAAGACATGAGTGGATGAAGGTGATAAGTCGCATAATTCCAATTCTGAGTAAATCGAGATAAAAGTTTTTTTACTTTTATTTGAAACTGAACTGAACTTAACACCTTTAGCAACTTTTCATTTTTTAAATATGCCTTATAACTATGGTCTAAGGGCTGTAGTCATTTGGTATCGACTTATAACATTCATCTACGCAAAAAAAAGCAAAAAACCGAATATGCGACATATCACCTTCAACCACTCACGTCTTCAATTGTATTTAAGGGTGTTAAATACGTTTTATGTTTCTTAAATAATTTTAGGCAACCTTATGCAAGCGGCCCTAAGACTGGGTGGCGCAAGAATGGCCAGACCACACAGACAGAACGTTACGTAACGAAGCGGTTTACCCTCCATAAGAAGTTAGCACTTAAAAAAAAAAACAAGGGCGCAGTTATAGAAAGCTCACATAGGGCGCAAAAAAGGCTATTTACGGCACTGGTCAGCGATAAGACCGCCATTTGTACTTAATTCTAAGCTGTGTTTCTTTATTATTTCATTAATTTTATTGTACAATAAAGTATATTCTATTCTGTTCTAAATATATTATAAAAGACGGTGTGCGTCCCGGGGCGCTCGACAGAAGTGATAACTTCACTGATAATCTTACCTGTGTTAAAATAATCTAACGTGAGAGAAAGGGAAGCCAGACAGACTGGCGTCGTAACGATAACTGATAACTTCTTATGGGAGTGTAAACCGCTTCGTTACGTAACGCTGAAACGAAGCGGTTTACACTCCCATAAGAGGTTATCACTTCAAAAACATTTAATTCAATGTAGATAAACTCGCAATGGAAGTCTTAAGTGTGCCACAGTATAATTATATCAACGGTATAAATCGACAATAATCAAAAGAAAGGAGATGAAAAATCTTTACCCAAACGAAATATAGGTCAAGTGTTCGTGTTATTTGCATAGCAATAACAATAATTTGCATAATACTAGCCTCTATCCGCGTTTCCGTTCGCATTTCTTTTTTAAATAGTTTATTATCTATTATTGTATGTCTTTCAAGACCACGGGCCATAAAATTGGCCCGGATATTTGAAGGGCTTGCGTAGGAAGGCCAACACGTAGAGGCCCCTTGACAAATTTAATGTCAATGTGGCGTGACACTGACCTGTGATTAGCCCTGTCTACACCATACAATAATGCACTCAAGGACAAGCCCCAGCCAGTTTAGGGCTATTGTGGGAAATGAGGACAAAAAGTATCGGGCTGTTGGGGTGAAGTGCTAGTGGTACTAGGGGTCTGGGAATATGGGGACTATGGCGTCTGCCCGTCGCAATGTTCAGGGAGCATGGAAACATGTGCAGACGGTAACTCGCCACTCTCTGCATGGGCCCCGAAAAATGCCATAGAAGACAGGTGCAACATGGGAAAATTATTATTATTAATAATTTGTGAATGAAGAAAAACTGTCCTGGCTCACGGGGCCGAGACGTGGACACTGACAGCAGGACTGATCCACAACTTCCAAGTCGCTCAACGTGCTATGGAGTGAGCTACTTTTGGTGTTTCTCTTATGGATAGAATTAGAAATGAGGATATCCGTAAGAGAACGAACGTTACGGATATAGCTCATAAAATTAGCAAGTTCAGGTGGCAGCGTGCTGGTCACATCGGCTGCATGACCGATGGCCGATGGAGCAGGGGAGTCTGGACTGACGACGTGCGCAAGGTCGCCGGTAGGCGCTGGATGAGGAAGGCGGAGGATAGGGACGAGTGGCGCTGACTTAGCGGCATACTCTAGACGAAAGGGGCGGTAGCTATCCAGTAGGGCAAATGCCCTACCACCTGGCTGTGGGTTGCTTTGTCGCCTTTTATGACAGGCCACGCGACCGCAGGAAATTGTATTCTTTCTCTGTTCCTGTACCGATAAAAATAGTATTTATTTAATAATATTATTTGTTTACTGTCAAAGAAGCAAATGAGGTGTGTAAGAATAAGCCTGAATGGCGCTCTGTCGTTCGTGCCTACCCCGCAAGGGACCTGGCGTGAAGTTATGTATGTATTTGTTTAATATATATACTATATCTCGCTTTCCCTAAGAAACTATTCCTACCTGTCAAATGTTTGATGTTCGGCCCGTCGTTTAGAAATCAATTGAATTTAAAAGTCGTTCAAAAATCAAAATATAAAAGTAAAGTTTTTTTTTGGTATTGAAAATCGAAGATTTGATATTCGTCGCGTCGTTCAGAAATCAACGTTTTTTATTTAATGATTCTGAGGCGGTACGAAGTTTGCCGGATCAGCTAGTAGTAGCAGTAGCCTATACCTACAATAATGATCATTCTTACATTATGATAATTAGACATCGGATTATATGCATTTGCATGTTTGCATATGCCAATGCATATAAATCTATTTTTATAGCGTTATTGCATATTTTGGTATTCATTGACAGTGCTTATTTCGGTAATTATACGTGTTAGGCGACGTCAGTTGACGTCGAAAGGTCATTTTCAGCCTATAAATTAATATTAAGTGACAAACGTCAGAAGTTGGCTGCAGAAAACCTGGAAAAATATGTTATTGTTTACTGTCACAAGAATTATAATAAGTAAATTATTATAATAATAATTTATAACTAATATTAAGATATGTTTAATATATAAATATAATGTGAAAATAAACTTAAATTCTAATTAATCTATAATAAATGGTTTATTGATTGTGCATATTTCGCCCCTTTTTAGTGCATATTTTGCCATTTTGATAGTGCATATAATCCGATGTCTAATGATAATACATAATTGATACACGTATCAGCTAAATTTTCACTAAAAATAATTCATATTGGACATTTGGTTCATACAGTTATAATAAAATTGACATACATTTGATACTTTGTTGGAAAATTAGATAAAAAAATAATAATAATAGAAAATGACACAAAATAACTATAGAATATTATTGTTAATTCATAATTATTATGCATTAAAAAATTCGTGACAGTAGTTACGTGTTCTTTTGAAGATACGACAAACAGAATTACTTTCGTATTCATTATATTAGTATAGAATCTTTGTGGAAACGAGAGGAGGTCCTTGAGTGCGAAAATTCTCTTAAATACGAAACGTAAAGGTTGGCAGTTATCCACCAAACATCGAATGTTTTATATATATGCTATGGGCAATTGGATAAATTCGGTCACAATGAATAATGACCGGTCTGTATATATAATGCTCGTTTCACAAATGGGCAATAAAAATAAAACTGCATGATTCATTACTTTCCCGGTTAACCAATACAAACGTAATGCACGATTCAATAACACGCGCAAAGTCAGTCACTATATAGATTATCGAATGTACACACGTCTTGCCACGGTTGTGGTTATCGCTTGACTATCATTATCTCCATTGGGGCATTGCTTTATACTGTACAATTACAATATGTCTCTCGGCCGCGCAGACTGAATTTCTTAGATTCACACCTGGCTAATGACTACCATAAAAGATTACAATACGCAAAGTAAACAAAATAAGTACAAATGCCGAAAAGGTAATAAACTGTAGGTGTGAATTGGTCTTTGTCAGCACTCAGGTTGTAACACTATCAAAACGTTGCGACAGTTCATTAACTCAATTCGATTCAGGAAAAAACTATAAACATATTTATTCCGAAACCTTACACTATTTATGTATTTATACTAAAAAAATAATTCATATATGTATTGAAAACAAAAACGGTTGAATAAATCATTATATTAATATGTAAAGCAAAAACTTTGTACCTCTTTTTACGAAATTTGGGCTGATGGAGGAGTAAGAAATTTCGCAAACTGATAGTTTATATAGAAAAGAGTGCAGAATGCTATTTTTTTAAAATTATGCATAAAAAATATATTAAGGGCCACTTGCATAAGGTTGCTTAAATATATTTAAGAAACATAGAACGTATTTAACACCCTTAAATACAATTAGCGTCTTGCGCAACGCAAAATTTGCTGCTAATAAAAAAATGTGTTTAAAGAACTGTCAATACGTTTTGTGTAAAACGTTATTTTGGCAGTTTAACATGATTAACTAATTTTATTTAAAGGCGATCAGTATGCAAGCGGGCCTTTATCAATAAAAAAGACATTACACACACTACCATGCATTTGACACACACAAGCATATATACTATTGTTTATTGTTCAAGTCAAATTAACAGTGTAGTCTTGGCGAAATCTGTGATTATAGAAGCCTAGTCTTTGAAAATAGAAGTTTAATAATGTTTAAACTTGTAATCTAAGTAAATTATGGTCGTATTTCGACCACTTAAATTAAATGCTTCTTTAGTTAACATCTCTGAGTATAAATTAATCGTTTTCAAGCTCTTTAAATACACTACGTAAGAAAGAGACGTTTTTAAAATTCTAAGAAAATACTTTTTTTCAAACCTACTCAAGAATACTTGAATATAAACTCATTAAAAGGCAAGAGTGGTCTACGTCCCCTCACGTGGGGTTTTAATCATTGCACCGCGGATCCCTTAGGGTGAATGAACCCTAGAGGAGGGTCTAGGGGGGAGCCACGCCCCTTTCTATGAGACTCGTCTATGTATGGGGTTTAGTGTCAAATGACATGGTGGTAGGAATATGGTGGGTTACTTGTTTTGAAACTCGTCCGTATATCAATGGATTTAATGCTGCCTATGTATGTTAATAAAAGAGTATATGAACCTACTTATGCAAAACAGACAATCCACAAACATGCCCAAATTTGGTTAAGAATGCAGAAGGCTTTCAAAATGCACCTTCTATCGACTCAATAAGAATCATAACAACATCTGACAACATTTACGGAATAAAACATTTTTATCACAAAGTAGCTAAACCACAAAACACCAAGAGTATAATAAACTAACAAGATCTATGAGGTCCATGACCCATGGTAATCCAAAAACCTAAAAAGTTTACTTGAATATATAGGACAAAATATAATATACAATATTCAACAAACTTTTTCCCAAAACATACACATATTTTTGTATGCAAAATTTTAATAAAAACGACTTTTTCTCAAAACTGTCACTATGTGGGTTGGTTCCATTTTACATAAGTGGGTCCATATTATCTGGGACAGTTAGTATCCTTCAAGGATCAGACCGAAAATTAAATTAACAAAAGAATAGCCATATCGTGGAAAAAATATTGCAATATGAAAGAAATAATTGAAAATAAAGAAGTGAACATAAAAAGTAAATTTTAAGATACTGTTATTCTCCCATGCCTCACATACGGAAGCCAGACCTGGGCTTTAAGAAAATAGGATGAAGAAAAACTGTCAGTACCCCAAAGGAAAATGGAAAGAAGTATGTTAGGAATAAAACTAGAAGATAAAGTTCACAACAAAATCATAAGCAAAAAGACTAGAATTTTATTATTTTATTTAGGTTTATGGCTTGGCAGCTAGGGCTTTTAAGCTAGATCTTAGTTTACAATATAGTTTCTTCATTTTCTTAAGCCTATGTGTAGCACAGCTGAACAGTAAGTAATCAGCTGGTGCCATTCAACGGAGTTCTTGGGACAACTCGAAAGGCCACATTTGACTACATAGTTCACATTTCTCACAAAATACATAATTACTACTCAAAAACTATCAATATCCTACGACTATTGTTCATTTTAGAGTAATTTTACACAAAATACTAGAATAAGAGACGTCATCCAAAGAGTATAAGGAGAAAGAAAATCTATGATTGTGGGAAAAGAGAAAGAGCAAGACCTAGAAAGAGATAGGAACATGTTTTCGTAAAAATGTGTTGAATGAAATGGAGAAGAACAGATGGAGATAGAGAAAACTGGAAAGAGTTGGGGGAGGTCTACGCCGCAGAGGCGACTTCCATTATTTAATGTGTACACTATATATTTTAAAAACTAAACTTAAGGGTAGAAATAAAGGTATTTTTATTTTATTTTAATTTTTATTTACGTATATTACTAGCTGTTGCTTGAAGCTTCACTCGCGTCTAATATCGGCGAAACACCCGTCCGTGTCGTGAATTTCTTAGCTAAACTCATGTTGCGGGCCCACTGTTGGGCAATGGTAAAATTTCGAATTTAGCCAGTAGTTCGTTTCCTGTGAAATGTAATGAAGAATTCAACTGATAAGATTTTTTTATTTTTAATATATAATATTCATTATTGTTTACCTCATTTGAAGAAAAAAAGTCTGCCTAGACTGCTAGCAATAATATAAAATAAAATCAGGATATTTAGTTGCTACTTATTCATTAAGTTTCTTGTTTATATTATTATAATATACTAGAACAATTATAAATTAAATTAAATACTATAAATAAAAAATAAAAAGCAGAAATTTATTTTTTATTTGCGTAATTTCTCTCGTACCGTCTTATTTGAAATATACTGTAGTATTCATTCATTCTTATTGGAGACATTTATAAAGGTAAATGCACAAGAACGATAAATAACAGGCGCGTCTCAGTCGTGGAATTAAGCACGTCTGGCAACAAACTCAATTTCCTGTACGAAAGGTGTCGTACCTCTGAAACTTGTTCCATTACTATACGCACGTCTAATGGCCATATCGCAGTTGCGTTTCGTGGTTTTTGATAGTCTTTCGTGAATTAATAGTTGGCCCGGCAGAAGTTTTCCTGCCCTAAAAAAATAAAACTCAGAACCCACACACACTATACAATATAATCTAGAACAGCACAACTTGTTGTAGACATTTTTATCAAAGAATATGTCAGCTAGAGAAGACAATTGATATTTTATATAATTATATACTTAATAGCATTTACGCGCGACTTTGTCCACGTTGGACAGGTTATAGGAGTGCACGATATATATCGATATTTCATAAAATATCGATATATGCACACGATATATCGCTTCCACCCGATATTATCGAATAATCTAGTATCGATATGTATAATCGATACATTTTATCCGATACATCAAATATCGTTAGAAATTAAGGAATATACTTTTACTTTTTTAAACTGATTTATGGTTGGCAACTTGAGTAAAAATATAACGTAAAACCCTGAATGATTGAATAACTAGCCTTCGCAGTAACGAAAGTTTCGTTGTTAACAAAATACTCTAAATTACTTCAACTCCACTACATACCTAGCCTACAATGTATATTCGTCTCAACAGCTAAAGATCGATTCCCGAGTTTCTCGAAGAAACTCTCGGTTTTATTTTTTAGTAGTTTTTCAGTGGTGGCCGATTATGAGATATAGTGATGAAATCATTCGATTATGAAAATAAGAAAGCTACTAATTTCATAATCGATGGTCAATATTAATATTGGACAATAATTCGATTATGACATTAGTCACAATCACCCCCGCTAAGCAACGTTATACTCCTATTCTTTGTAAGGGCAGCACTAGTATTAAAAATGGTATAATCTATATCTGTGGGTACTCGTTTCGGTCTCTCTGTTTTGAGTATTTTGTTTGATACATTTTACGAAATGTAAATACAGTTATATAAAAACTAACTAATAAAAATAAATAACACGATATTTATAAAAGCGGCTACAATTCAATTGTATAGAAGAAGCAAGCTGTGGCAAGAAATTTATTACCTGTTTTGTATATTACATTATCAATAAAATTTTGTTTATGCAAGGTCTAGCTCTAGACAAAAAATATTGGGAATTATAAATAAATAAACTTGATTTGTTTCTTTACCTTAGCTGTTTTTACTTATATCAACATGATCCCTATCAAATAATTAATATTATAGACAAACTAAATACGAAAATTACATTCTTTTAATATATATCGAAGATATCGATATATTTCTACGATATATCGCAAAGTATCGATACAACACTACGATATATTATATCGAAAAAAATATCGAATTTTTTTTGTATGAACATCCCTAACAGGTTACAAAGGTGTGACGTGGGGGGAAGAGTCTGCTCCTCTTCCTAGACCACAGAATAGGTTTAGATGGGTCAATGAACTATACAAGATAACTATGTAGTATATTTAATCTGTTCCGTGGCAACCGGTGGACTTCTATGCCCAAAAGGGTACACTGGCCAGTCGAAGCCTTAGAAGCTCTTCGAGTCAAGTTGTTCCACAGCTCTAATATTATCTAAATCGGTAACTCTCCGCGTCTGGTATATGTTGGCTTGTTTGTAGAGGTTTTCTTAGACAAGTCCAGGGTAGCCTTGGTCTTGGAATTTATGACGAAGCATAGGCATATAAGGTTTGACACAGTATCCTCTGTTAGAAAACTAAATCAGCGCAATTCATTATATTTAGTTTGAAGTAGTATAACAGTTACATTATACATATATGGCTAGGAACTTACCCCAGCGGGAACACGTAGTTATTTTAATAACGGTAAAGAATTTTTGAATGGTATGGAATAATATTTTAAGAAAGAATTTATATATAACAGATGATATTTTTGAATTTGGAGCGAGTGCCAAACTTAACCGCCGTCACAGGTTTTTTTAAACTCTCTTGACAGTGACATAGTTTGACATTAGTACTGTCATTGGCTAAATCTATGTTTTTTTAATGGTGCAATTGCAACGTTAGAAAGATTACAGGTATTTTGCTAAATATAAAATTAAAGGTTGCTGTCAGCAATGTAATGGATTTTTGAGAATAAAAGTACATGAATATCGATAAAACCCGTAAATCTTTGATAAATAATGTTGCTAAAGGCTTAAGCAACTACAATTGTTTCGCATCGGAATCATTTTCTTTCGACCTACTTTAACACACACTTTACACTTTAAATCTCTCTCAAAAAAATCTTGTAGGACTCTCGAAATATAAAGTACTGCTGATAATAAGTCCGGAAATTTACTGTCGATCAGCATAAAATACATTAAAATTGCGGCTTAGTAGTTTTTACATGAATTCCAAACCAACAAACTCAAAAAATTTTGGAAACAAAAGACTACACTTTTAAAATTTAATAATAATATAGATTTACAGAACCCCAGTGAAGAGCGTCATCAACTAAGTTACCATGGCAACCATGTACGTGGATCGACACCTAATCGTCTATTAAACGAGATAGTGTTAATTAATCGTTCGTGTGGAAACGCTGTTAAAGTTGTATTTGTTTTCAAGTGTTCGGAAAATGCGCACATTTGAATGTAAATAGTTGCTTTCAGAAAAAATTTGTATGAAATATAATGAAAAGACGATGTATTTTTCTTGCTTTTCGTCGTTTAATTTATTCAATGGAAAAAATATTTAAATGATTAAATATTATTTGATGGAGTAATATCATAAATGTAAACTTCGTTATTATGTTTCAAAATCTGACTAACAATATCCTATGATTAAAGGAGGATACATTCTGTAATTTATGTATAACTATAATATAAATTAGATACTATTGAATACAATGTAAGAAAACTTAACTCATTTGTATTGTATTCTACCCATAGTCCCTCAAGACTATAAGTAGAATACTGAGCCCAGATCACCGTCTTCTATGGGTAAGGTGCCCAGAAGGCTGGCTAGTTTCCTCGCTGGATCGCCATACTGATCCGTTGGCCGAGGTAGGCACCAGCCCTCTGATCACCTGAAGAGTCGATGAGTCGTTTTGATAAATTTTGGTAGAGGCTAATGGCCTCAGGACCCCACGGTCCAAGCGTCTCGACAGCAAACGGCACAAACATATAACTCTCACTGAGGGTTGCATATTTCCGCCGCTTGAGCGATTCCGCTGTTTCCGCCGCCGAACCGGCCAATCTAGAAGTGTTTGGTAAATGGGATGCGGCCAACGTGTCTACGCAAGTCGCATCCCACACCAAAGGCTTGCCACGCTGCCAGGGAATTAGAGTCATTCCGTCAGGGCGCCTGCCATCATCACGTGCAATACCGTTCGGCTCCAATAGAGCCGGCACGTTAGCGGTGGCAAGCGCCCTCCGTAAGACATCATTCAGGGCGGCGTGGCGTGACCATCTGCCGGCACTGCGGCGGCAAGAAAGACCGTGGTATCCCGGGTCGATTACCTCTATACCACAGACACATGTGTGTGGTGCACATATGCGAGAACCTAAGCGCAGGTTTATAGCCAAAGAAAAGGAAGTATTATCCAATAATGTACCTATGTTTGGGGAGGGGATAGCTTGGAGCCAAAAACCAGACTTTGCGAGAAACGGCAAGGATGCGGGCACGTCCTGTAGAGTTAGTTGAATTTAGAAGTTCTGTGTTTAATCCTCTACATATAGGTTCATCCCAGCATCGTTGCGAATTCATGATCGTGGGAATGTCTTCACTAGGGCAGACCATTTTCCAGGCGTTTAGTGCTTCATTTAAAAAGGATGTATTGACATTATCCCAGTGTTGCATAATTTTTTTAAATAATGAGCCAGTGCTGTAGTCGGATGAAAGAAAAGCCGGTAGAGCAACGCTAGAGATTTTGCGGATGCCTAAACCTCCAAACCTAATGGGTAGGGAAGCTTGGATCCAGTTGTTGTCTGAGAGTTCTGAATTTAAAATTTTACTAAGCACATCTTTAATGCGATTATCTAGTGGTTTTATAAGATTAGAAAATTTCCAAAGCGGGGCGCATCGTAAAACATATGTTAATTTTGGTACAAACAGACAATGTCGTATAATGTGATATGCAATTTGAGAGTGAATATCGAAAAGTTTAGAGTATGACAGATCAAACGCGGCATATTATATACATATCATAAATTGATTTTCTTGTATGTTTAGAATTTAGATTACTAAGTTGTTTTTTAACCGACTTCGAAAAAAGGAGGAGGTTCTCAATTCGTCGGGATTTTATTTTTATTTTTTTGTTGCTTTTTTTATGTATGTTCGCCGATTACTCTGTCATTTATGATCCGATTTACGTGATTCTTTTTTGTTCGACGCGAAATAGCTTCCAATTGGTCCCCTAAAAATTTTACATAGTTTGGCCCAGTAGTTTTCATTTTATGAACATTTTTCATGAAAATAATTTTCACTCCGTTCCATATGTACACCGATTACTCTGAGATTTATGATTTGATTTACGTGATTCTTTTTTTGTTCGACGCGAAATAGCTGCCATGTAGTCCCCTAAAAATTTGACATAGTTTGGCCCAGTAGTTTTCATTTTACGATCATTTTTTTGTTCCCGGTTCTTGCGACCTATATTTTTTAAGAAGCGCAGCACAATTCGTATGTCCACCCATACATAGCTAGACACTAAAAAGTAACAAATAAAAAATAAAAACTTCGTTTAAAAAAACCGACTTCAAAAACTAAAAAACTAAAATGTATAAAATAACTTATTTCTAAAGCTATTATTATTAATATATATTATCTAAAACATCTTGAAGTCGGTGCAAAGTAAAACATAAAAATTACTATATTTTGAAAATTACAAAGCACCGACTTTAAGATGTTTTAGATAATATATATTAATATTACCGTGCTTGCCTTAGCCAGCCGCCACGGAGTGGAGATTGCTAGAGCTAAGACTCAAGCTCCAGGGGTGGAAGTGATAAATATCCTAATGTCGGAAGTAGCTTCGGTGAACCTGCAGCCCACCTCTCTACACCCCTTAGCCACTCATACCCATGTTGCCCCTGCCTTTTATGGCAATTTTTGGGGCCCATGCAGGGAGTGGCGAGTCACCGTCTGCCCATTTTTCCATGTTCCCCGAACATTGCGACGGGCAGACGCCATAGTCCCCATATTCCCAGACCGCTAGTACCACTAATAGTTCACCCCAATAGCCCGGTACTTTTTGTCTTGATTTCCCACAATAGTCCTACACTGGCCGGGGCTTGTCCTTGGGTGCATTATTATATGGTGTAGACAGGGATAATCGCCGGTCAGTGTCACGCCACATATTTACATTAAATTTGTCAAGGGGCCTCTACGTGTTGGCCTCCCCATGGCCCCACGCAAGCCTTCCAAAAGTCCGGGCCATTTTTATGGCCCGTGGTCTTGAAAGACATACATGTATAGCTTTAGAAATAAGTTATTATGTTTTATTTTGCACCGACTTCAAGATGTTTTAGATAATATATATTAATAATAATAGCTTTAGAAATAAGTTATTTTATACATTTTAGTTTTTGAAGTCGGTTTTTTTAAACGAAGTTTTTAAATTTTATATATATTCGCTTAAATGTAATGTAAATAAGGTGTAAGAATTTAAATATAACATTGTCAATATCTAAGGTACAGAATCGACAAAACATGTAAGCCTGCGTCCAGACTTGTGACTAGAGCTTGAAAACCGGTTACAAGTCGAACCGGTTATAGTCTACATAGAAGCTTTTCTTTTCAGTTTTGTTTTACCTGTAACTTTGCTTAAACTGTTTTTAGCAACAAAAAATCGTTAAATAAACTTCTAAAATGAATAGTTAAATAGAAATAACCGGTTTTAGTCAACTATTTCATTCAGACTGCAAACCTTAAAAACAGTGTTATATAAACCTGAATTAACTGTTTTTTCTGGGCGAATTACTCTCTCATTCCATCTATTTCAACATGTGTTTGCAAGCGATTGAAAACTTACTGTACCGCAAGGTTGCACTTTTAAGATGTGCAGTAAAAACCGTTCAAATACGTTCGAAACCGGTTTATTCTACAAAACCTATTTAATGAACTTTTGATACCACAAACTGTTTGAGTTACCACAAACGTTAGAACAAAACCGGGAGTTTTAAATAAACAATAGTTGTAGGATGCCGATAGTTTTTAAGTAGTAGTTATATGTTTTGTCAGAAATGTGAACTATATAGTCAAATGTGGCCTTTTAAGTTCTCACAAGAACTCCGTTGAATGGCACTAGCCGATTACCTACAGTTCAGCTGTGCTACACATAAGCCTAGGAAAATGAAGAAACTATATTGTAAACTAAGATCTGGCTTAAAGGCCTAGTAGCTGCCAAGCCATAAACCTAAATAAATAATAGAACAAAAAATTTAAAAACTTCGTTTAAAAAAACCGACTTCAAAAACGAAAAAACTAAAATGTATAGAATAACTTATTTCTTAAGCTATTATTATTAATATATATTATCTAAAACATCTTAAAGTCGGTGCTTAGTAATTTTCAAAATATAGTAATTTTTATGTTTTCCTTTGCACCGACTTCAAGATGTTTTAGATAATATATATTAATAATAATAGCTTAAGAAATAAGTTATTTTATACATTTTAGTTTTTTAGTTTTTGAAGTCGGTTTTTTTAAACGAAGTTTTTAAATTTTATTTGTTACTTTTTAGTGTCTAGCTATGTATGGGTGGACCCACGAATGGTGCCGCGCTTCTTAAAAAATATAGGTCCCAAGAAGCGGGAACAAAAAAATGTTCGTAAAATGAAAACTACTGGGCCAAACTAAGTCAAATTTTTAGGGGACCACATGGCAGCTATTCCGCGTCGAACAAAAAAGAATCACGTAAATCGGATCATAAATCACGGAGTTATCGGCGAACATATGGAACGGAGTGAAAATTATTTCCATGAAAAATGTTCATAAAATAAAAACTACTGGGCCAAACTATGTAAAATTTTTAGGGGACCAATTGGAAGCTATTCTGCGTCGAACAAAAAAAGAATCACGTAAATCGGATCATAAATCACGGAGTTATCGGCGAACATACATAAAAAAAAGCAAAAAAAAAAAAAAGATCCCGACGAATTGAGAACCTCCTCCTTTTTTCGAAGTCGGTTAAAAACGAAAATAAAAGTTCCTATGTACTTAACCTGTAACCAAACTGACTTTTTAACCGGTTTTCGCTTTCTTGGTTGCTTTCTGCTAAGTTGCTCGTCGCTTTGGGCATCTGTGATAGACCACGGCCTCATAATAACGGCGTCAGGTTTTCTGTTTCTTGAAATCGATAGAACCAAGTCTTACTTGTAAAATCCAGTAACCGTGATCACATATTTTATTCAGATCTTTCAACGTTGGTCAGGTCTTTACCTAGCAATTGACATATTCCAGGAATGATTTAAAGTTTAATGGCGTTTCCTTATAAATGAAGTTGAATTGTTTGTTTGTCATTACAAATTAATTGCCAAATTTTAAATCCAAACTACTATTTATATATAATAATTATTCATAATAATTGACAAATGATCATTTTATTATAGCTAGTTGTCGTAACTAGTGGTTGACAGCAAATTATTATTATTATGGTCGGATTTCCCGTGGTCGAAATCCGACCATAATAATTTGTTATCAAAGGCTAAATCTCGCCAAGGTTACACTGTTAATTTGACTTGAACAACAAACAAAAGAGTATATATGCGTGTGTGTGTCAAATACATGGCAGTGAGTAATGTTTTTTTAAGTATTTTTTATACAAAATTTAAAAAACTATTAGCATTTGTTGCTTGTTCTCTATACAAACTATAAGTATGCGAAATTTTATACTCCTCCGTCCACGCAATTTTCATAAAAAGAGATACAAAGTTTTTGCAGCAAAAAAAAATAATTAAGAACGTCATGTGTTTATTATATAACTATAGTAATATTTTTCTTTACTTTTATTGTGTCTATGTCTTATTGAATATGCACTGTTTGCTACAACTCCATTAATTCTTCAAAAGTCATTCTGTAACATACTTCTGTTTAAAGTTATTAAAAAAAAACTTGAGATATAAATAGAATAAGAGAAATATAAAGAAAAACATTTTTAGCTAGACGTGTTGCTGGGGAGTTTCTTGCCACTTCTTCTCCTTAACAGCAATAACACGTTGCGAAGCGGTGTACATAGACTAGGAAGTAAAATTAAATTTTAACCTATATGTATGATCTTCAAAAAGTGTTCTCCAGTGGAACTTATTTTGAATAAAAACTTTTTAATTCGAATTTTGCTTCACGTATTAATTTATAGATATACTACTTATTGTTTAATGTGAAATACTTAATTTTCTAAGGAAATTCAGTCGTAAATAACGGTTGGGCGGGCAAACCGCGACAGGGCGGTACAGAGTCTTAATATACTTTAAACGGCAAAGAATATTCAACGATAATGGATTTATTTATTTATTATGGTCGTTAGGATAATATTACGGTCCAAAAAGAAATCAAAATTCATTTATACTAATATATATTCGCCTATGGAAATAATTCAATTCAAATTTGAAAGTTTATTCAAAATAAGTTCCCCTGGAGAACACTTATTAAAGGTCATACGTATATCCATTCCGTGCAGGAATGGAGAAAGAATATTATTTCCTGCGGCCGGGCGGCCTGTCGTAAGAGGCGACAAAACAACCTACAACCAGGTGGTAGGGCGTTCCCCCGACTGGATAGCTACCACCCCTGGTCTAAGGTATGTCGCCATAACAACCTTGAGTTGTGTTCCGGCATTAGTGACCAGGTTCCAATCTCCCTTAAGAGAGCAGCAGCGCATTTGTAGCACCTTTGGTGTTGCAAATATCCATAGGCGATGGTAAACGCTTTCCATCAAGTGGGCCATCTGCCTGTCTGCTAAACTCTTGAAAAAAAATATAATAGGATAAAATTTAATTTTACTTCCTAGTCTATGTACATGCATACATAATGCTTACACTTACTGGACATAGACATTTTGTTCCTGAAATCCATCAGATTACGACTAAGTAACAATCGTATCACCTCAGGAGTAAACTCTTACGAGTAAAGATATAATAAAATAATAATATCAGCCCATAAACGTCCCACTGCTGGGCTCGGGCCTCCCATTATAGTGAACGGACAGTATACCCGTCACGCTTGTCTAAGGAGGCTTGGCAGGTTTTACACATGGGTCATCTCGATGTGCAGGTTACATCACGATGTTTTCCTTCACCGTTGTTAGCACGTGGTAATTACAACAATATGCACATTAGAACAGAAAACTTTGTAAGTGGTGAATGCGTTCCGGCTAGGATCGAATCCGCGCCTTTTGGGTTTGGGACGCGTGCGCTAACCATTACGCTACCACGACTTTTTACTTTTACTAATAAAGAGAAACTTTGAAAATCGATTCACAATTGACGGAATTCTCGTGTATCAAACATAAAAGACGAGCCGAGCCGCCAAATAAGTGTATTTGTTACTTTTACTTGTTTTTATTTTACTAACAATTAGTTTTTAAGTCTTTTGTGAACTAACAGAAATTTTGGACGCAAGTCTGACAAATTAAAATTATTATTATAAAAAACAGAGTGGAATTGAGAATTTTCTCCTTTTGGAAGTCGATTAAAAATTTAACGCTTTTCAGTTAACGCTTGTGTAATTTATATTTTAAAAATAAACAGTATTTATATAATTAATAAATAAAGGTAATAAATATAAAATTTAAAAACTTCGTTTAAAAAAACAGACTTCAAAAACTAAAAAACTAAAATGTATACAATAACTTATTTCTAAAGCTATTATTATTAATATATATTATCTAAAACATCTTAAAGTCGGTGCTTAGTAATTTTCAAAATATAGTAATTTTTATGTTTTACTTTGCACCGACTTCAAGATGTTTTAGATAATATATATTAATAATAATAGCTTTAGAAATAAGTTATTTTATACATTTTAGTTTTTGAAGTCGGTTTTTTTAAACGAAGTTTTTAAATTTTATTTGTTACTTTTTAACCGACTTCGAAAAAAGGAGGAGGTTCTCAATTCGTCGGGATCTTTTTTTTTAGTGTCTAGCTATGTATAGGTGGACCTACGAATGGTGCCGCGCTTCTTAAAAAATATAGGTCCCAAGAACCGGGAACAAAAAAATGTTCGTAAAATGAAAACTACTGGGCCAAACTATGTCAAATTTTTAGGGGACTACATGGCAGCTATTCCGCGTCGAACAAAAAAATAATCACGTAAATTGAATCATAAATTTCAGAGTAATCTCTGTACATATGGAATGGAGTGAAAATTATTTCCATGAAAAATGTTCATAAAATGAAAACTGCTGGTCCAAACTATGTAAAAATTTTAGGGGACCAATTGGAAGCTATTCCGCGTCGAACAAAAAAAGAATCACGTAAATCGGATCATAAATGACGGAGTAATCGGCAAACAGACATAAAAAAAAGCAAAAAAAAAAAAAAAGATAACGACGAATTGTGAACCTCCTCCTTTTTTCGAAGTCGGTTAAAAATAAATAGGAACTAATTAAATAATGACAATTAAGATACTGCTTACTTGCACGTTATTGAAACTGGTAAAATGTATTTCTAGGAATAACACCTGTATACTAGGGTGACACAAAAAATTGACAATTTTTTTTTGTCTTGAATGAAAAAATGAAATTAAGTAAAAGAAAAAAAATGGAATATTAAAACGTCGCTCGAAAAATCTAAACGCACTAGTAAATTTAAAAAAAATATGAGGGGCCTTTTCAAATTCTTATTCAGAACTGATACTTTCAGAAACTTATTGTGTTTTGGTCTATTAAATTATGCCGTAACGAGAAAAAAATGAATAAAAATAAATATCAGTATTTGTCAATTTTTGAAATTTTAAAAAATTTTGTGCGACCTGAAAGAATTTTTTTTTGGGCTGTCCTTTGGAGGGAGTTCTTAAAACATCAACCTAACATTTTTTCACTCGAGACTCAAAAAGAAATTGTCGGTTTTTTGCGTCACCCTTCTGTATACAACTATATTTATGCAAGAATAAATATTTCAATCCAATACATGCATGTATAAACTTTAATTTACAACACAGCGTCAGTTGGTTAAGTCTTAATTTTTCTAAGCTGAGCTATCGCTATTAAAGTTTCCGCCAAAAACACCTTTCGACGTTAATTACGGTGGCCGGGTATAGTCTAAATATATCATCGTTTCACGGTACTCAATACAAAATCGATACTTCAATACGAATATAATATTTATTATGAATTCGCTCAGATTACTGAGTCAAAGGGAATCGGTAAATGCTGTTATTTATATGGTACGATACGATAAGCAAGGCTTGGAACTATGGAAATTTTACCTATCTGCCGTATGTGCTGAATCTCTTGATATGTAACTCGCCTATCAACAATAGTCTTGGATTAAATTCTTCACTGTTAGCACGTTTTCTTCCGTAACAGCCGTCAAACGGCGACACCTTCTTTCTTCATCCCCCAAAGTCAGTCGACCGCGCTTGAATTAGTTGTACCAACGATACAAGATCGCCTTAGAAAGGTCTTCTTCCATGAATGCTTTTTGAAGTCTAACGTACGATTCGTCCGGTTTCAGGCGATACTTGAAATCGTAAATACTACTAATAAATCTTGACATATTAAAATGAATGTTTGTGATAGTAAATAGAGCGCACATTGTACACATTTTATTATCTATGTTCGTTTTGTAGAACTGTATCTGTCATTTGTTTTTTTTGCTTGTCATTCACTGCCTCTGTCTATGTGTGTCAATATATATATCGTCTCGGTAAAAACGATTCTATTTTTATTTTCCAAAAATCCAAGATAATTCAGACAAAACAAATCCACAGCCTTTCATGGTAGCAGAGCGTGGTTCGTGGATTTATAAGGACCGGCGTACTGATATTATTTTGAGATTTCAGTTTGTCTGTATGTCCTTTATAGAATCGTAAACTATACATCCGATTATGATGAAATTTTGTTATGTGTTTGGGTCCCGGGATGGTTTAGATTCACAATTGGAACCGATAGGTGGCGCTGAAATCGGGTTCTAGAATCCTCCTAATCCCCTGGAGCGATTTTGGTGATTTTGTTTTTGTGTGTTTGAGCGGGTTCCCGGATGGCTTAGATTCGCATTTAGATCCGGTAGGTGGCGTTGAGATCGGGTTCTAGAATCCTCCTAATCGCCTAGACCGATTTTGGTGATTTTGTTTTTGTGTCATGGAACAAAGTCTTTTAGGAATTCAGAAAATAGGCGGTACGAAGTTCGCCGGCTCAGCTAGTATTATATATGTCGGAGAAGGCCTCCTTCTCGTGATATGTTCTTTATAGATTGCAGGTTTAGTGGGCGTCATCAGGATAAAATGCGAGCATAAAACACGATGGCCACGGTTTATACACTTTTAATTTAGATTTAAACAACATTTTGACATAAGCCTAGACCGAGCAGCGGGTTCAGGGCACCGCTCATACGTCCAACTTCAATACTTTCTTTAAAATTCTCAAAGGTCCACCTCGACCTGTTGCCACCAACCAAATGTGCCACAAAAACTCCTCCGTCTATCGAAGTAGATACTACTAAAGTATAGAGGGCGTCTGACCCCGCTCCAAGCCATATGCTCTGCTCTGATTGGTCGTTTATTAAATTACAATATTCATAACTTTTATTAGGTTAGAACGATCTTTAAGTTATAGAAACATTTAACAAATCAAATTAAATTAAATTTAGAATTTTAGAAGTAATTAAAATGTAAACAAATGATATTGTGCGTCATACATCCAAACAACAATCCATCCAAATATAGCTTCCCTCCGACATATAAATATTCCCCGCCCAGATCCATTTTTCAATAAGACACGATAATTTAATTAGCTCGCAAACAATGTGGAGAGACAATTTGAAATTGGAACGTACCTATTTTTAGTTATAAATAAACATATTTTCAAACAAGCTTTTTTTAAAAGGTTTTTAAATACAAACTTTTGAGATCCTCGATATCATGTAGCAGCAGAGTGCTAGCCAAGACAAGGGTACAAGTAAAACGAGTCCAAACACGACGGGTCTGTCTTGTTTAGTACAGGAGTTCCTATGGCCACCTTTCGACTCCATCATCAGATCAGCTCCATGGTACCATATTATTGCATTGTCAAGCAATATACATATGCGTGCAAAATATCAGCTCAATCGGAAGCCGGGAAGTTGGTCAAATTTAACTTGCAATATTCCACCCGAACTTACATACATAGGTACATCCATTGCATGTCAAATAAAAACTTGTAAATAGTTTATAACTGGGGCCAGTCTCTCATAATAGTCCCGAATATTCTATAATCTGATTGAATTTAAAAAATAAAGCAGCTATTGTATTCATGCAACTGTCATTTATAATTTCCTCACGTTATATTTTATCTTATGAATAACTTTTATATGGTGATTAAAAAAATCGATTTTTAGTATATTATATTATTTTTGTAATGCAAACACTAGCCTACTGATCCTCGATATTACGTAGTTATATCAACCAATTATTTTTAATAACTGGGTTTTTTTGGAAGTGTGAAACGAAAAAGCGACACTAAAATAGAGAAACACATAAATCTATAGGACTGAGTCTGCGAGAGAAGATAGAAAAACAATTATATTTAATAATTTAAACACTATGCTCATACAGATAGAGTTTAGATATTATTGATTTTTGAAATTAAGTGTTTTAAACCAATCGTACCCTATAAAAGATGTCATGAGAAGTGACGTATGGACGACATTATGTCGACGTGTACTTATATATTATTCAAAGAGTCCGCTGGGCACTGTCTTTATTATAATAGAGTTTAGGTGAATGACAGGCGATGCCACGGCAAGTAATTAGCTATCAGTTATTTATTTGTTTGACCGCAAATGCGATGACATTTCATTTTGCAAAATAATTTTTGCATTGATTTAATGATGTCCCCGGAAGTTGAAGTCACATTGACTAATGCTCTTTATTAGACGTTACGATCTGAGTTCCCGCCAAAAATGCATAAAAATTGTTTGGTTATTGTCTCTGACATCCTTTTTTTCTTCTGACTTTTTGGTCAGCTCCACAATAAATACTTTTAATTTCAATAAAATACTTATCAAATGAAAGAGTCGCGCGCAACTAGGAGATTCTGTTACATTTTTGGCGACTGTGCAAAAAGAAAGTGGTATACCAGTATCTTCGGTAAGAAGTTCCAATGCCCAAGGGGCATTTTGGCAAAGAAATCAACCTTTGGACTCATAGAAGAGGCGAAACACCTACTGCTGTATTTGGGATCAATGTAAATCAGGCTTCAGTCCGCTCCCTAAGACAGTTACTAGATCAATGTAAATCAAGCTTTAGTTCATTCTCAAAGTCAGTGCCGGAACAATATAATTCAGCCTTCAGTCCGCTCTCCAAGTCTGTAGCTGGATCCATGTAAATCAACCATCACTCCGCGCGCCAAATCAGTTGCTGGATCAATGTAAATCAGGCTTTAGTTCACTCTCAAAGGCAGTGCCGGAACAATCTAAGTCAGCCTTCAGTCCCCTCCCCAAGTCTGTAGCTGAATCAATGTAAGTCAGCCTTCAGTCTGCTTTCCAAGTCAGTAGCTGGATCCATGTAAATCAACCTTCAGTCTGCTCGCCAAATCAGTTGCTGGACCAATGTAAATAAGACTTCAGTTCGCTCTCAAAGTCAGTATCGGAATCATTGTAAATCAGCTTTCAATCCGTTCCCCAAGTGAGTAGGTGGATCAATGTAAATCAAACTTCAGTGCATCTCCAAGTTAGCTGCTGGGTCAATGTAAGTCACCCTTTAGTCCGCTGCCCAAGTCAGTGGCTAGATCCATGTAAATCAGCATTCAGTCCGCTCCCCAAGTGAGTAGCTAGATCAATGTAAATCTGGCTTCAGTTCACTCCCCAAGTCAGTAGCTGGATCCATATAAATCAACCTTCAGTCCGCTCTCTAAGCAAGTAGCTAGATCAATGTAAATCAGGCTTCAGTCCGCTCCGCAAGTGAGTAACTATAGTAGAATTATTTTCTCCGTGCAGTTTGGGTTATAAATAATCGGAGTGGTGAAGCGAGTATTTCGCTCTCTCTTCCACTCACGGGCCTTATGGGCAGGCATAGTGATACGCATTATTGTTGTCGATAAGCATTATTGATAGTGTATTTAGTTTTGTCATTTTATTATTTGTGTATTTAGTTTTGTTTTTTTATTATTTATTATTTTGGGTTAGTGATATAAATGAAAGAAAAAAAAATAGATAAAACAACGTATTTATTAAAAATTATTAATTAGGTATCTATGTATTAAAAAACTATAAGTACAAAAGTTTAGAATGTAACAAGTTATATTAAAAATAAATATAAATACTTTTATCTAAGTTCAAAATTAACAGCAAAAAAGATAATAATGATTTTTATAAGAATGATAATCTTTCTTTGATAAGAATGAGTTTTTATCGATAATGGCGTTGCGCCCGCGCAACATGCTCACCGCCCTAGCCGGGCTGAGGTCGAGTTTGATTTATGACCCAAACTGCACGGAGAAAATAATTCTACTATAGATCACTGTAACTGATCACTCCTAAAGTAGGTAGCCAAATCAACGTAAATCACAGTCCGCTCCCCAAATGAGTGGCTGGATCAATGTAAATCAGCCTTTACTGACTTAGTGTCGTAGTGTGACCTTCAGTGTTTAAAGTATTCCTCTTTATACGGCAGACGTTCTAGAATAATTGAACTACAGGTTAGTAACAAGCACTGTTACGCACTCGGTTTGTTTAATCTTTTTTACGCTCCAAACATTTTTGGCACGACGCACCGTTTAGACGGGTGATTCTTACGCACGGTTGTACACGGTAGCACATAACAATAAATGTATCTGAAGTTATTGTATTTAGGTTTCTGTTGCTATAATCAATGACGACAATACTAGAAACAGATATAGCTTTAGAATAGAAAACACTTTATTGTTTACCAAATAAACAATTACAGAATGAGTAATTACAGCAATTTAACGACAAAACAAAAGGCGGCCTTATCGCTTAAAGCGATCTCTTTTAAGCAGCCTAACTAAAAGGATACTTTTAATAACTTATGTCTAAGTAAAATTAAATTAAAAAGAAGTAAAATAAAACAAGGAAGAACTGTACAATGTGGACAGTAAACAACTAAGTTAAGAAAAATAGAAAAATATATATTTTATTATAATCTTAGGTTATGATTATTATAAATTAAGGTAATAGGGGTAAAGCATTGAACTCACGCGACCATCACGCTCAGATCCAAAGTCACTTCTGACGTGTAGTCCTATTGGCTGACAGTTTTTTAAATTTACATTTTAATAGCCGAGCACAGGTTGGCAAAGCGATTTATAATCTATACTAATATCATAAAGAGGAAATATTTGTATTTTTGTATGTTTGTAATGAATAAACTCAAAAACTACTGGACCGATATCAAAAAATATATAGGTATCAATTTATAAAATATTGTAATTTATGCGATGACTTTTCTCTCTTTTTTTTAATTACGCGATATAGGAACTTCTCATATTTTGACATATGACTGTAATTTCACGACTTTTTTTTATATTTACACCGTAAATAGACATTTTATGTAATAGTGCACCACAGAGTACCTATATTGTATTTCTTCTAATTATTTGAGCCAAGTTGTTATTATTGTAGATTTTTTTTCAATCAATCAATATCTTTATTTGCAAGAATGTAGTTTATACAGGTGTTACACGATTGTAGATGCACAGTATATTCTACCACATAGTGGTGTACAAAATGAATGAAATCAAATTTAAAATTAAATTAACATAATAAATATATATTCTAATAAAACTACGTTTTAACGGTTTTAAGCGCGGTAATTTATTACGTTTTGGTTTGTCCGACGTTTCGGCCGCTTTTCAGTGGCCGTGGTCACAGACGACAAAGGTGACATTTGTCCAACAAGTATTGTTAAAGTTTTATTTAGCCTGCCGCCAACTTTGCCGCGCTTAAAACCGTTAAAACGTAGTTCTATTATGTATACAAGTCGCGAAAACTTAAAAAAATATTATAAATATTCTAGTAAAAAAAAGTCAATTTTCGATAACAAATAATCAATGTCAAGAGAAATAATAACAAATACATCACTAAGCTTTTCCGTATAGATAATAACGACAAGCATTTTTTTTTTGAAATTCGACAATATAGAAACACACCTTGATCAGCCACTTTTTTAAGACTACAGTGAATTTTCTTGGGGGGTGCGTTTAGAATATTATTTGGTAAAGAGTTATAAATAAGAGGAGCCATGTAAATACAGTTCCTTCTGAAGAGATCCAGAGAAGGCACAGGCAGGCATCTTTAATTTTACTTGCGTCCAAGTCTCGCGTTAACATTATTAAATTCTTCAAACAAAGACCCATTGAATTGGATAAACTTAGCGATTTCAAGTATATAGATACTAGCCACAGTAAGGAGATTGTGAGATTTAAAAACCGGTTTGCACGATTCTGCCCATTTCATTCCAAATACGGCACGAAGGCATTTCTTTTGGACGATAAAAACCCTTGCAATATCAGGGGAATTTTCCCATATTATGATTCCGTAATGGATTAATGAGCAAACATGAGCGTGATAGACCATTAAAACAGCTTGCAAGGGGATGTACACGTTCTAATTTTTATAATAGCGAAAACAAAACTATTAATTTTACTACAAATCATGTCAATATGTTGTTTCCATGATAAATGAGCGTCAATTTGGATTACCAGAAATTTTGTGCAATTAACCTGTTCTATATTTATATTATTATAGTTAATGTTTAGGATATTTAATTTACTTCGTTTTGTCCTAAATTGAATAATTTTTGTTTTAGATAAATTGATAGTTAGTTTATTAGAGTTGAGCCAATTAATAATATCAGATAAACATGTCATAACTTCATTTTCGTAGTCATAGATAGTAGAACATTTTATAACTATTGTTGTATCGTCTGCAAATAAAATATTGTTATCTTTAGTGGCGAGAGGCATGTCGTTTACATATAACAGAAATAATAAAGGGCCCAATATGCTTCCTTGAGGGACGCCATAGTGGGTAATTTTTTGGGTAGAATCGTAGTTTGTAATACAGTTTAAATCTTTATCAAGTTTAGTTACTCTAGTTATTTGTTGGCGATCACTTAAATAATTAGTTAATAAATTAAATTATTAAATATAAAATATTAGATTTGTATTATATATTTAAGAATATTAATTATTGTATGGTTCCCAAATAAATTAAATTAATGAAATAAATAACAATATCATCAAAATTTCCTGGTATAGATAACTCGGGTCTGAAATCTTGAGACTTGACCTTTTAATATAACACCGTGTATATCCTCACACTAGTCTGGCGTACGACTTACTACGTATAGCAATATTTTTTGTGTCTGCAAATTTCTTACTTAAATAAATAAATTAAACAGATAACGATGCAGTGGAGTCTAGAATATTCTAGTATAAAAGAACATTTCAAGTAAGAATTTTGTCTGCGTGGAAAATTTCAACTGTTCACTGTTCGGAGTAGGTACCTCATTTAAGGTTCACTGGGATGTGTGACTTTTGATGAGTCGCCACTAATAACTACTAATCACCTTATTTATAATAATGTTACAACTTAGACCCCGACAAAAACAAATTCAACGTGCAGATCTGTAAAAGTACATTTTATTACATTGTCATTTATTTATTAGCATACGTTTCTAAGTTATTGTGGAGAACAGCCTGTTGTCCTATTGTACTCGCTCAGGAGCATCATTAGCCATGTGTTGCGGATTATAAGTACAAGCTAATTCTAGGAAATTATGTCGACGTTGCCGCGCGGGCACATTTGCATTTGTGAAGTATAAAACGACGGCCTGGTTGAGTGAGGGGTCAGTTGAGCTACGAAGCGGGCGTAACGTGTGTACTTTCGAGAATCTAATAGTGACGAACTTTGCGCGTTTTATTGAATTACGACCTTCTGCATTACGTTTGGATTTGTTGTGTTCGACTATATTTGTACCTGTGTTATACGTGTTTGTATAGTTCTAATAAACTCTATAATAATTCTAACAAGATATATAATTATAATTAGCTTTTGCTGGAACAGTACTTTTTTCTGAGGTAAACAATAGCCTATGCGCTATTCCAGACTATAATTTACCTCTGTGATAAATTTCATTCAGCCGTTCTGGCGTCATTGAGCAACAAACATCCATCAAAACTTTCCATTTATAATATTATACACACTAGGATATACCCGCGACTCCGTCTACGCCTAACTTGAAATTCCCCTGGGACACAAAATACCACATAATTTGAGAAAGAATCGTTAAGCTATCGGTTTAGTGAAAACTCTATCGGAATAATCTAATTGTTACGCACCCGACTATAAACCGCTCCCTGGACAAAAAAATATCACATATTTTATTACGTAAAAGCTATTGATCAGTGAAAAAAAAAACTTCGTTTAAAAAAACCGACTCAAAAATTAAAAAGTATAAAATAACTTATTTCTAAAGCTATATTATTAACATATATTATCTTAAACATCTTAAAGTCGGTGCTTAGTAGTTTTCAAAATATAGTAATTTTTATGTTTTACTTTGCACCGAATTGATCGTGTACTAGCAGAAGGTGATGTCAGGAGCCTTAAGAACAGACGAGTGTACATGACAAGAGCTATGAATGTCAAAGAAGCAAGTGAGGTGTGTAAGAATAAGCCTGAATGGCGCCCTGTTGTTCGTGCCTACCCCGCAAGGGACCTGGCGTGAAGTTATGTATGTAATTTGCTGTCGATCGGCGACAACCGCATCGAAATCGGCTCAGTAAATAAATAGAAAAGGACATATTAAGGCCTCTGTTGCGCCAAAAGTCGAAAGAGGGGTACAAACGAAACAACTTTGCGTTCGTATTTATTCATCAATAATTTACCAAAAAGAATATAATAAATCTTCGTGATATGAGAGGTAACAGGGTTTTTTCGTATTTTTTCTATTTTAAGTTAAGAAAAAAAATCACTAAATCACCTCCAAATTATTGACATGAAACAATTTTCACTCCCTCGATATTTATCATATGAAAAAAAATTTTTTATTCAGAACTATATACACACCAAAACGTACTTATAAATAAGACAATACAATTAAAATGAAGTTCTGAATCGGTCCTAACTCAGCATGATGCTGGTTGGCTCAACCAGCGCTGGTCTTCCGTTAGGGCCGTTCAAGTGTGTCACGGACAAGCAAAACGAAACAAACACAAAACAAAAACAACATAATATGACCAGTACTATTGCACTATTGCAAACAAATGTAAAAATGAACTATATCATTAATGTATAAAAAACTGATATAAAATTAATGCTACGAAGCGAATTTATAAAGAAAAACATATAAAAACTAAAAACTAAAATACTATAACAATATCAATTTTATATTTTGTCTGTCAGTCTGTAGGTGTGCGTGGGGCACATGGGAGGAAAAGGGTTGAGTGGAGTAGCTCATGGGTTTACCCTTTAATAGGGGTGCTTTGGAGTCTCCACACAAGCCGGCAATCAACTCTGTTATCTGCACTATCTTCAGTGGATAACTCTCATTGCTCTGGTCTAGTCCCAGTAAAGGACCCGGTAGTGTAAGAAAGGTCCCATTGCCTCAAAAAAAAAAGAAAGTCTTAATACAAACCAGTAATTTACAACAGTATACGTATTAATATCACTGGGATGATTTTTTATAAGTACTCCTTAAGTAACAGTTTAAAAATCCTTCACCCTTTTTCGAAACTATTGTCGCGATTCTTGTAATCTGCATTGATCTATTTGTCTTTAAAACAAAGGAGACCCTTTCAATACATTTTGTTGTTGGTCAACACATTTTCAACAAAAGACTAACTTCGGAAGTCGTAAAGAGACAGTCAATAGACCATTATTCAAATATGAGTAAATATTTAAAAGGTTTCTATCAAAAACAAAACGAGCAAGTGCGTGGTAGTCTATGAATTATGAACAGTTCTGTAGAAATGATCCGTGCAGGAACCTTGTCCACCATCACGCTTGCTTAAGGCGGCTTAGCAGGTTTGACACATCGGTTATCTCGATGTACAGGTTTTCCTTCACTGTTGTTAGCACGTGATAATTGTGACAATATGCAAATTAAGTCAGAAAACTGTCTAAGTGATGCATGCGTTTCAGCCAGGATATGAATCCGCGCCCTTTGAGTTTGGGACGCGTGCGCTCGGCCTTTTATCCTTGCAGGAACGGAGAAAGAATACAATTTCCTGCGGCCGGGCGGCCTGTCGTAAGAGGCGACAAAACAACCCACAGCCAGGTGGTAGGGCATTTGCCCGACTGGATGGCTACCACCCTGGTCTAGAATATGCCGCCATATCATACTTGTGTTGCCTTCCGGCATTAGTGACCAGGTTCCAGTCTCCCTTAAGAGAGCAGCAGCGCATTTTTAGCACCTTTGGTGTTGCAAATACCCATAGGCCGTCTGCCTGTCTGCTGAACTCCTGCAATATAAAAAAAGACCTCTACGCTACTATAACTTATGATGTGTGCATCGGCCTAATGTGTTTCAAGCGTTTGAGTTCTTGTCAAAATGGCCACGGAACCCTAAGTCTTACTAGTCTGCCATCTATTGTTAATTTGAAATCATTTGTTTAGGTGTTGCAAAAGATTGCATTGTAAACTTTCTATTTCAGTAATCCGAAAAGGTATGTCTTTTGTTTTGTATAGGTAACCAACCAACACACTTTTATACAAGCTTGTTTGTTATTTGTTCAAAATAAACTTTAATAATAAGTAAAATTGCATTGTATGTTTGTGTTTTTAAAATAAATGATATTGCCAGCGCATTGCCATACTTTTCACTGTCAGGAAGACTACTTTGTCCCCCGGCACTTTCTTTTCTCATTACATGGGGCGGTCTGTCACTCGCCCCTCAGGAGGAGAGGTGAGCGCGCTCGGAATACGCCACACTTTCCCCAGGGGAAGCTCACGACGCCCAAAGTTCCAAGCTGATCCTCCAGCGTCGACGCGTCCTTCTTCGGCGGAAGCAGAGCAAGGATCATACTTCCGTTCCGCCTCCCCCTTTGCAAGCCTGACACGCAAAAGGAGGAAAATGTTTGTTTGTTCCTGCCTCAAGGCCTAAAGCTAAATCACTAACAATATTAAGAACATGACAAAAAATCACTACCTGCATCTTAGTGATGTTTGATATTTTTACGTATATGTAAAAAATATCAAACATCATTAACAACACACACATTTTATATCCCCAAATTAAGCAAGTTACACTTGTGTTATGGGTAATATACAACTGACCACTCTGGGGCCGATCCCAGACACCCAGACCATGGTAAATAACAGAGTAAATATGTTTCCGAAATTTACTATACCAGGAATCAAACCCGGAGCCTCTGCATTGCAATGAGGTAGGCCGGCAAAGGCTTAGCCCGGTCAACCACAGAGGCCGTCAAATATGTATGTATATGTATGTATTTATGTATATAATATTAATAGGTGTATTTATATATGTCTATGAGCATAATTATTACTTACTAGCTGACCCGGCGAACTTCGTACCGCCATATTTTCTGAATTCCTAAAAGACTTTGTTTCATGACACAAAAACAAAATCACCCGAATCGCTCCCAGTGATTAGGAGGATTCTAGAACCCGACCTCAGCGCATCTACCGGTTCCAATTGTGGATTTCAACCATCCCGGGACCCACTCAAACACACACACAATATTTCATCAAAATCGGTAAAGTCGTTCTCAAGTTATGCGCTTACTAACACATTTTGCGATTCATTTTTAACCGACTGTAAAAAAAAGGAGGAGGTTCTCAATTCGTCGGAATCTTATTTTTATGTTTTTTTTTATGTATGTTCACCGATTACTCCGAGATTTATGATCCGATTTACGTGATTCTTTTTTGTTCGATGCGGAATAGCTTCCAATTGGTCCCCTAAAAATTTAACATAGTTTGGCCCAATAGTTTTGATTTTATGAACATTTTTTATGAAAAAAAATCTATTCCGTTCCATATGTACACAGATTACTCTGAGATTTATGATCCGATTTATGTGATTCTTTTTTTGTTCGACGCGGAATAGTTGCCATATAGTCCCCTAAAAATTTGATATAGTTGGGCCTAGTAGTTTTCATTTTACGAACATTTTTATGTTCCCGTTTCTTGGGACCTATATTTTTTTTTAAAGCGCGGCACCTTGCGTAGTTCTACCCATACATAGCTAGGCACTAAAAAGTAACAAATAAAATAAAAAAACTTCGTTTAAAAAAACCGACTTCAAAAACTAAAAAACTAAAAAGAATAAAATAACTTATTTCTAAAGCTTTATATTATTATTAATATAAATTATCGAAAACATCTCGAAGTCAGTGCAACGTAAAACATTAAAATGACTATATTTTGAAAATTACAAAGCACCGACTTTAAGATGTTTTAGATAATTTATATTAATAATAATACATAGCTTTAGAAATAAGTTATTTTATACTGTTAAGTTTTTGAAGTCGGTTTTTTTAAACGAAGTTTTTTTATTATATATAAGATAAGATGACCCGACGAAATTCGTACCGCCATATTTTCTGAATTCCTAAAAGACTTTGTTTCATGACACAAAAACAAAATCACCATAATCGGTCCAGGTGATTGGAGGATTCTAGAACCCGACCTCAGCGCCATAGATAGATAACTCTTTATTGCACACCAAAACATACAATTACAAAACAGACAATATTTACAATATTTTCTAGGCGATACAATAGGCGGCCTTATCGCTCAAAGCGATCTCTTCCAGGCAACCTAAATGAAAAACAAATTTGAATCAGGCGATGTAGGTGGTGCAGGAAAAAGGCAATGGACACATAAATACTCAAACTAATTTAACAAATAAATATACAAATACATACATATATACATAGTTATAAATATAATATACAATAATATACGTATACAATAATATATTACAAAACACATATGTTTGTCATGTGCGCCATCTACCTGTTCCAATTGTGGTTTTAAACCATCCCGGGACCCACTCAAACACACACACAATATTTCATCAAAATCGGTAAAGTCGTTCTCAAGTTATGCGCTTACCAACACATTTTGCGATTCGTTTTTATATATAAGATTAGCTTCTGCCCGTGACTTCGTACACGTGGAAAGGAAGTTAAAAAACACCCGCGATTTTGAAACATTCTTCATTGGTGCTCCGCTCCTATTGCTCTTAGCGTGATGGTTTATAGCCTGTAACCTTCATCAATAAATTTCAAATCAGACCAGTAGTTCCTGAGATTAGCGCGTTCAAGCAAACAAACAAAGAAACAAACTTATCTGCTTTATATATTATATATATAAGACAAAACTCTCTCACTGACACCACACCCATTATGTTACGTTGCAGAGAAATTACTTTTAGTCTGTTATAAGCTGTTTAAGTAATTAAAGCTTTTTAAGTATCCCACGGGAACTCTTTAATTTTTCGGGATCAAAAGTATCCTATATGTTGACCAGGGATATAAGCTGCCAACATACAAAATTTCATTTCAATCGGTCTAGTCGTTTCGAAGATTAGCCGTTACAAACAGACAGACAAACAGAGAAACAAAAAATTCAAAAAAAATCCAAATTAGTTCTATTTCACTTCTTACATCCCCCTGACTCTGTTTTTAGCATTTTTTTGAATTGTACAGGAATTCGACCTCTACAATTTTATTATATATATAGATATAATATTTTACATACTGTATAATGTTTATTATTGAATAAAATATAATGTAAGTAACTGCACATCGTATAATATGTATGTATAATTGTATACCACCTTCGACAAATTGAATCTGTTTTATTCCTGACTCGGGTTATCTGGAAGAGATCGCTTCTTAGCGATAAGACCGCCCATTGTGCACATTTAGAATATAATTCCGTGCAGGAACGGAGAAAGAATACAATTTTTCTGCTGCCGGGCAGCCTGTCGTAAGAGGCGACAAAACAGCCCACAGCTAGGTTAGCTAGCATTTGCCCGACTGGATGGCTACCACCCCTGGTCTTGAGTATGTCGCCATAACAGCCTTGAGTTGTGTTCCGGCATTAATGGCCAGGATCCAGTCTTCCTTAAGAGAGCAGCAGCGCATTTGTAGCACCTTTGATGTTGCTAATATCCCATAGGCGATGGTAACCGTGTTCCATCAAGTGGGCCGTCTGCCTGTCTGCTGAACTCCTGCAATTAAAAATAAATACTAAGGCTGTAAGTTTTTCTGTGTTTTCTGTAATGGTGTACAATAAAGTGTTATCTCTCTCTCTCTCTCTCTCTCTTTCAAGGCCTTGGATATTAAGTAATTTTGAAGAAATTTTGTAAGAATAGATGTTTGGCACTCTACCCTCTTTATAACTCTCGTCCGGACAGTCGGCTGCTTTCCATTATCATCCGGATGTATTTGGACGAATGGAGCCCAAACCTCGACAAACACTGATTATGATTGATTGATGCTCGGACATAGATATACACGGACTAATGGTCTCGGGTAGGGATGGGAGGTTATCGATAAAAAATAGTTATAAATAGAAAGAAAAATATTACCACGGATTTTAATAGGTATTTTTTATTTATTTATTTATTTGGACAAAAAAACAGTATTGTACAGAATTTACAAGTTATTATGAAATTTATACATAAATATTTTAACTTGATACAATACCAACATCATTTGCCACATATTAAATAATTTAAATTATATTAGCTACCGTAAAATACCGTAAAAAGTAAGAAAAAGAGAGAAAGAAAGACAGGAAAAAGAAGAAGAAAGGGAGACCTCACCAGAACGCAGAGCCGGAGCCAAGATCACACCAAATGCCTGCAACCAGCCGCAAGGAGGACGCTTATTACCAGAAATACTTGATAGTGATAGCGGTTTATTTGTTTTTTAAACATTCACGGATCATTTGTCTATAAGTGCTGGGCCTAGTTGCCGCTATATCTATCAAGTAGAAATTCTGATTATATGAATGCACTAGTTGGTAAAGCGGGGATCGTTTGCCGGCGTTTGTTCGGCAACGCGTGGTCGCAAACAATCGGCAGGGGCCCCGGCAATGCGTCCTGGTAGGGACCCTGTAACACAATTTATTTATTAAAGATGTGCAGTCGTACCTGTTATGACACAAACCATATAGAAACATCGCAGCAAGCTGCAATCTTCTATGCTTAAGTTTAATAAAATTATATTTATCAAGCAAATTTTCGTAGAACAAGCGATTATGAAAACATTTATATTGTACACAACGTAGAAATTTTCTTTGAATTAAATAAAATAACACACAAAGAGCCTAAAAATTAATAGCCCAGGCACAGAAAGGAAAAAACAACACACATGGCACTAGATAGGATTATATATATAGATATAGACATAAGGCACACACTGCACATGCACTTCATCACAACACCAGCATCTAACAGATACACTCTACATTATTATAAGTTTAGTATTCAAATTAGAATAAATTAATATACCTATACTATACTAAGTTATTCGTAAAGAACATACAAAAATCACTAAATTAATGTCACACACAAAAACCAAAATAACCAATAAGCGGGTTTACATTCTAAATATTAAATCTAGAAATTAAGTTGTAAAAAAGGGTACGGAACTAGAGTCCGTAGAGTTGTTAAACAAAAAAAAATAACATACTCCGCTACATTTCAGTCCATGCATAGGTGGCCTGGAAGAAGTTGATCCCAGTGATAAGACTCCCATTGTACTTGTTACATAAATTGTACTGGAAAAAGGTTATTGTCGCCGATGGACATTAGCAACATCATACGTGCTAACAATGTGCTGCTGACCTTGAAGAGTTAACTGGAACCTGGCCACTGATGCCGGAACACAACTCAAAGTTGTTATGGCGGATAACCTAGACCAGGGCTGGTATACGTCATGCCTAGATTGTGGTTGTAGCTCAACTGACTCCCCCGCTCGATCAAGCCGTCGTTTTATACTTCACAAATGCAAGTGTGCCCGCCCCACAACGTCGACAGAATTTCCTAGAATGAGCTGGTACTTGTAATCTTCAACACATGGCTAATGATGCTCCTGAGCGAGTACAATAGGACAATAGGCTGTTCTCCACAATAACTAGAAACGTATGCCTATAAATAAGTGTATAAAAGAAGACGATCATAAAAGAATTTCAACTAGTTCAAATGCCAACAGGTAATAAAATGTGCTTTTTCAGATCTGTACATGGTATTTGTCTTTGTCGGGGCCAAATTGTAACCATACGTTGATACATTCATAGCTAATATATTTTTATCGATATTTTCATGTCGATAATCGATAACACATCCCTAGTCCCTTTTTTACGTGCACAAAGAAAGCAATTGGGCAATCTCTTTAAACGCCCAATGACATATCAATATTTTTGTTGGAAATATTCTTTTTATATCATTCAGAACGTTTTGTATGGAAAATAAGAATACAATCATTTCATAGCTGTTTTCCATGTTTAGGGTGATGTAGCCATTTTGTCTGAAATGCCTTTGTGAAAGCATCTGTTTGTTTGCCAGCCAGTCTATGTGTCTGTGTTTGTATGACACAGTTAACTTAGTAATTAGAAATAAACCCTTTCTAATTTTTCAGCTGAAAAATCTTCTCCATGCAGGAGCGGGAAAGAATTCTGTTATGAGTAAGCGGGACTCGAATTAAAATGCCGTTAGAATTATTATAGAGTTTATTAGAACTATACAAACACGTATAACACAGGTACAAATATAACCGAACACAACAAATCCAAAAGTAATGCAGAAGGTCGTAATTCAATAAAACGCGCAAAATTCATCACTATTAGATTCCTAAATGTACACACATCACGCCCGTATTGTAGTTGTAGCTCAACTAACCTATCTCTCCATCAGGCCGTCGTTTTATACGTTACAAAAGCAAATGTGGCCCTCCGGCAACATCGACACAATTTCCTAGAGTTGGCTTTTAATTGTAATCCGCAACACCTGGCTAATGATGGAGCCTGCAAGCGGCCGTAAATGAGTGCAATAGAACAATAAGCTGTTCTTCACAAAACTTAGAAACGTATGCCAGTAAATAAGTGAACAAAAAAGACGATCATAAAAGGATTAAAATTAGTTCAAATGCCGACAGGTAATAAAAAGAGGTTTTACAGATCTGTACGTGGAATTTGTTTTTGTCGGGGGCTAAGTTGTAACACTACTTAATTCCTGCGTTGGGGCAGCCTGTCGTAAGAAGCGACAAAACAACCCACAGCCAGTTGAAGGTAGAGTGGATGGATGGCTACCACCCTGGTCTAGAGCTGGGGTCACCAATTAGTTTCGCTCGGGGTCAGTTTTACGAAACGAAATAACCATCGCGGTCCGCACAAAATTTTATAGAAAAAAATATTTATTAAACAAATGTAATTACGGAAATAACAAAGGTATTTTTTTACTTAACAATGAGAAAAATTTATTTTTTTGTTGAGGACTATCTGCCTGAAATTTAAATCAGTAAGTTATTAAAGGATAATAGTGTTACATAACGACAAGGAAATGCGCACAACTGGCTGTCATAAAACGCAGTTTATTACCTTTCCTGCAATAGGAGTTATTTTGTTTACTTCGTGTTTAGAATTTGTAATTAACAAAATCATGCTATTGTTATTAATATGACCATGTTTCTGAATTTCGTGAAAAACTCAAGTGGCTCCCTATTCGCTTTCGCCGGAATACTCACATTCTCACATTACTTTATAACATTTTATTTACCCCTAGTAGTCCTCCCTACCTTAAGGAACGTTTTGAATTCCTTCGCCTTTCTACTTCCCACAATTTGCGCACTCATACGTATCGTAAACTCACTACACCTGCACACACTTCATCCTTTTATGATAACTCTTTCACAGTGCAGGCTGTCAAACTTTGGAATGCGCTGCCTCTTACTGTCAGAGAGGCCAAAACATCGCCTACATTTAAGAACGCACTCAGAAAACACTACTTTTCCTTAAATAATTATGCCTAATTCTTATATTATACACTATTTAATATATATGTATGTGTGTATTTAATTTATAAAGTAGTTTAAGTATGTGTATTTTTTTATTTATTTATAAATTATTTAGTTTAAGTATGTTTATTTATGATATTTGATATTTAATGATCTGCACCACCTACATCGCCAGATTAGATTAAATTATTCCTTAAGTTAGGTTGCCTGGAAGAGATTGCTTTCAGCGATAAGGCCGCCTTTTGTTTCTACCATAACAATATTGTAATTGTATATTTTGAAATTGTGTATTTGGTGAGCAATAAAGTGTTATCTATCTATCTATCTTGTTATTGAACTTGTATATGGCCGTCATTAGTGTCGAACTAATCCTTGTTGTTATTGCATTGCGTCGAAGCTTGTGAGGCAAAACGTGTGTTCATTTTAGTGACTGACTTTGCGCGTGTTATTGAATTGTGCATTACATTGGGAGTTATTGCATCTAGTTATATTTGTACCTATGTTATACGTGTTGGTAGAGTTTTAATAAATTCTATAGTAATTCCAACGGCATTTTAATTCAAGTCCTCTAGCTCGTAACATTATAATAAATAATATTCTCCATGTTTAAATGTTTTATCAAGCTTCTTATCAATCAAACTACCCCCTTGAATGCCATAACGGATTATATATGAAATACATAAATAAAAATACATGCAACAAAATACGTTTCGCATCTTATTATTAGGAAATAAATACCATTTTCGTGAATTTAATTTAAACGAAGCTGCAAATGTAACTTTGCTTTGGATTACTAATAACAAATATGACAAAATGTCATGTTTTACATGATAGTAAACATGTAGTTATTTGTTTATCGTTTGCTTTAAATTTGATAACTACGGTATAGGTTGTGAATAGTGTCACTCAGAGCCGTTAATGGACGATTTAAGTTAATGAATATTTAAAAATTGTCTTGGTACCTACGTATGGAAGCGAGACTTGGGTATGGAAGAGAGAGCATGAAAGTAGAGTAAACGCGGTCGAGATGCGAGCACTGCGCAAAATCTGCGGAGTGACGCTCGCGAACCGCGTTCGTAATACTGAAGTAAGAAAGAGAGTTGGTCTAAAAGAGAGTGTCGGGGTGAAGGTAAGGAAAGGAATGCTCCGGTGGTTCGGGCATGTGGAACGAACGTATGATGAAAGAATGACTAAACAGATATACAATGCAAAAGTGGATGGATGCAGAAGTCGCGAAAGACCATGACACACCTTCCATGATCAATTGATCGTGAACTAGCAGAAGGTGATGTCAGGAGCCTTAAGAACAGACGAGCGTGCATGACAAGAGCTATGCATGTCAAAGAAGCAAGTGAGGTGTGTAAGAATAAGCCTGAATGGCGCTCTGTTGTTCGTGCCTACCCCGCAAAGGACCTGGCGTGAAGTTATGTATGTATGTATGTAAAAATTGTTATGAAATTAATAGACTTTATTCTACTTGTTTTTGATTACGGTCAATGGCAACCTAACTCCACCAGAATATGACCAGACTAGCAAGTACCACACCTTACCAAAGTCCAACATGATAAGTCTGAATATAGATTTCTTAAGTTTTCGCGACTTGTATACATAATAAAACTACGTTTCACGTTTTTAACCGCGGTACTTTATTTGATTTTTGTTATTCCGACGTTTCGGCCACATTTCAGTGGCCGTGATCACGGAAGACAAAGATATCGTGGGTCGTGATGTGTCGAAAGAGAATCGTTTCATACCTAGAATGATGCGTGAGGCTATTGAAATCAAAAAACACCCAAACACCAAAAAACACATATAACCAAAGAAATTATAAGTTTAAATTACTAACATAATAATCTGGATTGCAGTTCAAAATAGGTGCATATAGACAAAACACAAAACAAACATATACACATGTATGTTATATTTAATTTGTTAACCACAATTTTTTTTTTATAATTTACAATATTTACAAACCACTCTTTCAGCAGGATTCTCGTAGCAGTCGTTATAAGTAGTACATACATAACTTCACGCCAGGTCCCTTGCGGGGTAGGCACGAACAACATAGTGCCATTTAGGGTTATTCTTACACACCTCACTTGCTTCTTTGACATTCATAGTTCTTGTCATGCACGCTCGACTGTTCTGAAGGCTCCTGACATCACCTTCTGCTAGTACACGATCAATTTGATCATGGAAGGTGTGTCGTGGCCTTCCGCGACTTCTGCATCCATCCACTTTTGCATTGTATATCTGTTTAGTCATTCTTTCATCATACATTCTTTCCACATGCCCGAACCACCGGAGCATTCCTTTCCTTACCTTCACCCCGACACTCTCTTTCTTACTTCGGTATTACGAACGCGGTCCGCGAGTGTCACTCCGCAGATTTTGCGTAGTGCTCGCATCTCGACGGCGTTTACTCTATTTCCATGCTCTAAAATTATAAGTAGTGTTCTACTAATAACCTGAACACGTCTTTAGTTCATCCTACTCGTAATTACAACGACACGTAAACTAAACAATGTCACAGAACAGAAGTGTCGGAAGGTCTACTACGCAAACTTTAACGTGTCAGTAATTTGTTTTCATGAATGCTTGTTGGTTCTTAAATATAGGCATTTAGTTCTTGTTTAATCTAAACAATGCTTAAAGAGAGTAGGCTGACAATATTTTGAGGATTTCTGTGCATTTATTTTATTTCATTGTCTGTTCCTATTACACAAGTGTAGATAAATACGTCGAAATCTATCTATATAAATAAAAATGACTTGACGCATAACTTGTGAACGAATTTACCGATTTTCATGTCATTTTTTGTGTGTGGTAAGTGGGTCCCCGGATGGCTTAGATTCACAACTGGAACTGGTAGGAGGTACTAGAATCGCTAGTATTCTCATATAATTGATACACAAACACATGGTATATACGTATCCTCAAAGTAAGATAGTTACGTTTGTATTATGAGTTTTACGTTTGTCTTATCCGTGCAGGAACGGAGAAAGAATACAAATTCCTGTGTTGGGGCGGCCTGTCGTAAGAGGCGACAAAACAACCCACAGCCAGGTGGTAGGGCATTTGCCCGACTGGATGGCTACCACCCCTGGTCTAAAGTATGTCGCCATAACAACCTTGAGTTGTGTTCCGGCATTAGTGACCAGGTTCCAGTCTCCCTTAAGATAGAAGCAGCGCATTTACAGCACCGTTGGTGTTGCAAATGTCCATAGGCAATGGTAACCGCTTTCCATCAAGTGGGCCGTCTGCCTGTCTGTTGAACACCTGCAATGAAAAAAGAAGAAAAAGAGTATAGAAAAAAATAAGCATTGGAAGAACACCGACACCTAATAAACTATAGGTTTCTGCCTAGTTTTAGTTGTCAAAGCCCTCCTATATTAGTCTTAGTGCAAACCTTACTGTCCTAATGATCGTTTACATGTTTTTACTGAATAAATTATTTGTGCAACGGACCACTCTGATAAAAATTTTTTTAATTAAAGGAACAACAAACAGCTACAATATATAAAAATATAAAATAAAAAGAGTTACAATAAGATAAGATAATAATATTGAAGCCAACGACATTGTCCACATAAAACATTTACACGATTCTTAAAAATATAAGAGGTACATACAATACAAACATATTAACAATAAGTAAAAATAAGGATACAAAATCAATTCACAAACATATTACAAAAAAAAAGAAAATTTAAGATTATTCATTAATGAGAAGAGATGCAGCAAAGTTAATAAAAAAAAATGTTAAAAATAAAAAGTTAAAAAGTAGTTTAAATAAGCGTGTATGTATGAGAAGATTAATGAAAGTTGATGAAGCGAAAAGTGTTTGTCAAGATCGTAACAAGTGGAGATCCATTGTCTCGGCCTACCCCAATGGGAAACAGGCGTGACAATATATATGTATGTATGTATGTGTCAAAGTTATTCTACACGATTATGGTATACATATGTCGTTAAACCACATCATGTAATGTTATAGACAAATATTCTTTGTGCAGAATTCTAATTCGATCATTACTTCAATAAAAAAAGAATACATTTTCAAATATAAAAAACTAGCGACCCGGCGCGGTTTCACCTGCGCTCTGTACCGCTCCCGTGGTATATAGCGTCATGTTATATAGCCTATGACACTCCACGTTAACGTAGATTTCTAAGAGTAAAAGAATTTTTAAAACCGGTTTATTAAATCCAGAGATTATCCCCTACAACGTCATAAACTCACAAACTTTATCTCTTTATAATATTAGTATAGATAGTATAGATAAACTAACTTAATAGTTAAAAACGTTTCACATGTGACTTTTTAACTGTTTACTGCTTGTTTGTTATTTGTGTTTCTTAGATTACTGAGTAATTTCAAGGACAAATGAAACCGAAAGAGCAGTTAAAAAGTTATTTATATTATAAAACCTTCTTGAATAAATAAGATCGTTATCTTTGTTAAAATAATGATGTCTCATTTCTGTATAAATTGAAGACGGAAATGAACCCGGCTTAAGGTAATCAATAATATCGAGTGCTTTATATCAAATTATTATATAAAATACAGCGTGATTGCTAAGCAGATTGCGTGATAGCGGCAACAGCATCCTGAAGGCAATAGTTGATATATTTGACTGCGCACTGATTTGGACCTTCGTTAACAGGACTAAATCAGTGCTAGTCATTAATTACTAACGTAGACATATGGACAAAAAATACTAATTATTAATAACATTATTGTGTGCATCTTTGTGTAAATTCATACTGGACTGTTTATTCGTGTTTGTGTATTAGTTGTCTGTGTTGTCTTTAATTAAATAATAATAATTATTATTCTAACAAATGGGCATTTACGCAAAAATGCAATTTTTTTGCTGTTGACTAAATCTATGCATGTTACAATTTAGAAAGTCTAACCAGTATGCAAGTGTACCTAAATAGAAGGGTATTCCAAATGTCCTTATACGCTAGTATTGTTTTATTTACAATTTTGTCCCTTGTACAAAAGTGCACTTTTGTCTGTACGCCCTTTTGTTATGAAGCCCTCGATATAATCTTTTATCTTTCAGAATTTAATTGTAGTGTATGTGTGCGTGTGTGTTGTTTGTTTGTTTATTTGTTGTAACTATATACATATTTTTACGGATCGAATATTTTTTTATAATTCCCCAATTGTTGGTCACATTACGTTTAACTTAAACTGTCAGTAATGTTTTATGACTCAGAACAATAACTTAGCCTTGGTTACTGCTGTGAGTTTTATGACCATAAGACTACTAGCATAACATAATGTACAGTTGCGGTACAAAAATAATCGTCACCTTAAAACAGACTTGCTTGCACGAGTACAAGAAACAGTACTGCCAACATCTTAATAAATGTTACGTTTATAAAATATAGAAACATGAAAAAATAAAATTGTAATGTCGACAATGACAGACACTGGGGCCGCTTGCATAAGGTTGCTTAAATTTATTTAAGAAACCCAAAACGTATTTAACACCCTTAAATACAATTAGCGTCTTGCACAACGCAAAATTTGCCTCTAAATATGTGTAAAAAACTGTCAATACGTTTTGTGTAAAACGTATTTAGGCAGTTTAATATGATTAACTAATTTTATTTAAAGGCGATCGTTATGCAAGCGGCCCTAAGATTCATAGTAAGAAACAAAGAGGATATAATCACTACGCTTATAATAGGTTTTACATCTTTAAACAAACTTGTTTAGACAAGATAGAAAATTAAAACTTTGATCCTAGTAATTTTAAACTAAATTGTCAAACAGTCAAACATAATTTTCTATGGAACAGTCTATTCTGTGGCTTAGTTTGAAAAGGTAACATGTGCTCGTGAAACGTTAAATGAATCAATTTGAAAATTGGCGACCCTTATCATACCACCAATGTATATACATTGTGGGGACAAAGTGTTGTTGTGGGGAAACGAAGAAAGAAGGAAAAACAAATTATATGAATACAGTATAATTGCTAACAAATATAAAAACGAGAATAATATAATTTTGACCCAAAAGGGGCATAAGTCTCAGCATAATGCCGGTCGGTGAAAACCAGCGCTGATCTTCCGCTGAGCCTTTAAGTTACCGTCACGGTAGATATTACATCATTGTAAAAGCCTAAAAACCAGAATCTTTAACTATATACATACATCTATCTATATATATATATATATATATATATATATATATATATATATGTATATATATATATATATATATATATATATATATATAATTAGGGCCGGTCAAATTGTATGGAACGATTTTTTTGATACGATATTACAATTCAATTAAATACCACTTGTATCATGTTTTAGGTCGCGTTGTGTTGAAGCCGGCTGTATAATGGCGCTTAGAAGTGAGTTGTATCGCACACGTCCTATGTCCGAAGGACTACAAGGCGCCTAACCAACATACATTTTTTTTTAACGCGAGCAAAGCCGCTAAGAAAATTATACCGACTTCCACAAAAAATTAAACAACAGTTATATTTTGGGTAAGTACAAATTTTATTATACAGTCATATAAAATCAAAAAAGAAATTTCTATTTCACCCCGTTCAATCCTTTTCAACCCTACTTTCTCAGTCTCAGACAATATGACATAATAAAAATCAATTTGTCCGTCCATCCGAAACCGTTACGTAAAGGGTAGGTCATTGTTTCTCTAAACCGTTCTTCTATTGCGTGCAATCATGACCAGCCTTTTGCCACTAGCGGCTTTCTTTGGGTATATTACTCACTCCTTAATTACTTTTGTGTTTTGAAGTCCTTTCTCTCTGTATCTATATTAATACTTGAAGCAAGAATTTCGTACCCCTTTTACGTTCTGCTGTGCAGTTTTATTTTCTAATAATTTGAAAAATTACTTTAATATTAACAATACAGTCTTGTAGAACATTTATAGTTTTTTAGTAGTAATAAATGTTTGTCTGTGAGAAATGTGAACTGTATGTTATAGTCAAATGTGGTCTGTCGAGTTTTCATTAGAATGGCGTCAGTTGTAGTAGCCTACAATTCAATTGCGCTACTATCCGAAGACTTATATACACTGTATGTGATCTCTCGCTGTTCAGCGTGGTCGACCAGATGCTACACAGCGAGAAGAATTGGCTAGCGGTGGCCTCCTTCTGCGAGGATGTGATGTCCCAGAATGAGGCTTCCGAAAAAATAAGGAAGGAGAACGAGGACCTCTGCCGCAGACGGCGAACAGGGGTTCACAGACGGCGCTTTGCTCATCTCCTCCCAATAACATAGTGGGACTGGGGGGTCGGGGGACTCTCCCGACGAGCCACACCCAGTGCCATGGAGTGTTCTAGTTTCAGGGACACCCCTCGTTGTCGGCTTGCATCGAGGTGTCTCGGCAGTCATACCCATGATTACGATCCCGTGCTTACAAGATATAACGTTGAAGCTTATGTGCAACACCAGCAGCCGGGAGTCCCACATACCCTTTGGTGGCATCCCCCGGGGCCCGAGGCTATGCGCAAACGCATTCCCCCAGCGTTGACAAAACCAGTGGGGGGGCTTGGCATATACCTAGATTAGTTACTGTGTGTGGTCACCGAAGGATGAAGGGGATAAAATAATAAAAAGAATAAGTCACGTAGTATGGAGACGTTCCCTTATAGTTATGAGAAGTTACTTGATTTATTCGTGTCAAAGACGATATAGCCATGACTAACCTAGCCTTCAAAGACAAAACAACAGTAAGCTAGGAGAATACTTGGCACGTTGATATAAAGTAAACAAATATTATTACTATGCTAAAAGTACTAAAAGTTGGTGAGCTACATATAAAGCTTGAGCTACAACAGGGGAATTAATAATAATCGGAATATCATATAATATACTAGAAATATAGACGATTCAATTGATATAACTATTTTACAGAAGCAGGCAGCGTTACACACCACAAACATTCTACGCAAGGTGCTAATAGATACAGTATTTGTAAACAACACAGATACCAGGAAAGAGGTAGGCACTGAAAATCAGTGCTGCGTCGAATTAACTTTCGGCCCAGCAATATACTGAGTGTTAGCCTAATTTGTCCAATTGCGGCATACAACTTTTAAAATATAATAATGTTCTTTTAACCTTATATATTGTATGTGTGTGACGCTGTTGACAAATAAACGTTTCGTTTCGTTTCGTTTCTTCTTCTATACCCTAAATTCAACCACACAGAGTACTCAACAACAAGTTCCTTTTTCTAACCAGATCTTTAGTCTTCCTAATTTACTCAGGTATTTTCGTTGATATTATTTCATCCAGGCTGCCTCCGCCAGGTCCCGGTAGAAGAGGAAGGCTCAAGAAATGTTGGCTTGACGTTGTGAGGGATGACATCCAGAAATAGGGGGATGCTGAAGACTGCGCGAAGTGGAGTAGAAAGAGTAGGAAAGCGGACCCTGGGCGTGGGAGTGAACGCTCCGAACGCAACCGGGATTTAACGCTCAGATGATGATGATGACTTTCGTTGATATTATTTCATTCTTGATCACACTGTATACATTTATGAGCTTTCGTTTTAACTAAATACTAAGTTATTTAATTTTAATTTACCTTAATGAATAAATACGTCGTCATCATGGAAACTCGAACAAAGTTCCGCGAGCAGATGCTAATTTAAAATACGTATAATAAATATAGTGTTTTAGTGGGAATAGTTGAGTGTGCCACCGGCCTTACGCCGCTTGGCTATCAATTAAGCAAACAAACAATCACGCCGGTTTTATGTTACTAATGCATTGTGAAATTTCAAACAAACCCGCCGATGGGGCGACTTAGTGTTTCTATAGCGAAGGTTATAGGTATAAATTTTCTTTTGAGGAGGAGAATCCTTTTACGGAGATCCCACTGCTGGGATATATGTATTGGGATAGACTGGGACTCGCCGATTGCTTTCGCCAGAATATCAGTGGTAGAGCAATGCTGGAAAAATTATTTAGATTACAGCTCTTATGGCCGGCTCGACAGGCGGACAGCCCACTTGATGGAGAGTGGTTACTATTGCCTATGGACATTTGCGTAGCTATTCTCTAAAGGGAGACTGGAGCCTGGCCACCAATGATACCAGGCAAACACAGAATATCGGCGTGAAACTTTAGCCTTGAGCTAAACATGATCCATACGATAAGTAAGAAACCCAATGACTAGAGTTAGAGTTAGGCCAACCATAGTTTATAGTAACGTATCGTACTTTATTTACTTACTTTACCTAGAGGCGAAGGTAACCAATTTCCATTAGATGAGACGTCTGCTTGTACACCAGATGATAGATATGTATAGATAATTATGTACCTACCCCATGAAAAATATGAGTTTGAACAGTCTCGGGATTGTGGTATACCCCTCTTCAATTACGCTCATCATATTGTTGGGCATATTGCTTATTGTCGTAATAGGATTTGTCAGGCAGATCCGGTAATAGGCATTAGTGTGACACGCTTGTGACAACTGGAGCGGATTGGTAGGGTGTACATGGTATTGGTTTTTGTGGATTTTAACCTTGTCATACTCGGATGTGTTCAATTCATTTATTTGCTTAAAACATGGTACGTAGATAATATATCGTCCGCGTCAATGCAGAACCGTGTAACTACATTTTTAATGACATTATTCTTTTGGACAAAATTGTTACATATTACATGTATTCTTCTTCTTATATATAAAAATGAATGTTTGTCAGTAAGTCCTTTATAGAATCCATGGAGGATAGAGGTGAGGAGAACCATCTCAGTATATCAAAAAAGTGTCATCAAGTTAAGATGGCGCCATAATAGCAAGTGGAAAGTATTTAAAAATAGCGCCACAAATAATTAGAGTAGGATACTAGATTAAAGAAGGAAAGAAAGACTTCCTCTTTGTCACCGCGCATTTTACGAAAATGTAACTATTGCATGTCTTCTCATGGTGGAATTTTCAGATAATTTAGTTGGTTATCTTAATTAGTGAAATAGGTTTCCAAAATTCAATTGGGTCAAAAATTTATAAACATAGATAGATAGATAGATAGATAACACTTTATTGCACACCAAAACATAGAATTACAGAAACAGACCATATTTACAATATTTTCAAGGCAACACAACAGGCGGCCTTATCGCTCAAAGCGATCTCTTCCAGGCAACCTAAATGAGAAAAATTTGAATCAGGCGAAATAGGTGGTGCCGAAAAATGGCAATAGAAATATAAATATACATAACTAATATAATACATACATATATATATATATATATATATATATATATATATATATACACGAATACATACATATATACACAATTATATATACAATAAAGTATTAGCATGATTATATTCTGTTAATCAGACATAGCTATTTGTGGACAAATAGTGTTTTCTGAGCAAATTTCTAAATATTGGTAAAGATTTGGCCTCTCGGACAGTAAGAGGCAGCATATTCCAAAGTTTGACAGCCTGCACCGTAAAAGAATTATCATAATAGGATGAAGTGTGTGCAGGCGTCATAAGTTTTCGGTACGTATCATGGCGCAAATTGTGGGCAGTGGAAAGGCGTAAACATACATCTCAATACGAGCAAGTCTCACTACCTTTCCAAATTATAATTTTTAAATTTTTCAATCCACACTTCACTTCGTTTGTAACTGCTAAATTCGTATCATTTCCTTTTCCTACACTAGCGCTATTTTGACGAGTTTTCGAACCATAATTTTCTGTTTACAGGTGGACACTTTTTCAACTGATCCCCTATACTAGATGGTCCTCCTTACCTCTACCCTCCATAATAGAATCGTAAACTATACATTTGATCATGTGATGATGTTTAGTAAAGTTGTTGTGCGTGAGCCAGATAAGGTTTCTGAGTTGGTTCACAATTGGACCCGGTAGGTGGCGCTGCTGTCGGCATATCGATTGAAGCTTTTCCGGGCAGGATGACGTCTGCTGGGACAGCTAGTATTGTATATTGTTTGACAAAAAACATAATGACACCTAAAAATGTAGTAACAAGGTCCTACACTGACGCCGAAATTAATATTACATTGATCACATGTTTTGCTGGTTATTTTGAAAACTAACTAGACTAGAGCATGATCAACTTTGAAAAATAAGAGAACTTAATTTGTAGAAAAGGAAATTTTTAACTCTTGTTTTAAATTCAAGTGACTTTTTAACTGCTCATTTGCTAGTAGTGTTTTTTAGGTTATGGAGTATATTCGAGGACAAAATTGTTTAAAGTATAAAATATTATTGGGTATCAATAATTAATAGCACAAACAGCACAATTTGAAACTTATAAGATTAAAATAAAAACAAAATAACATAAAAAATGGACATACTTAAATAGTTAGTTATGATACATTTTTTAACAATTAGCCTCGTTTTATGTTTATATATTTTTATGTCTCATTTATATACAAATTGAAAGTTAGAAATGAATATGTCCTATTACGGCTTAAAACATGCAAATTATACATAAAGTCTATTTAAATATTAAAATTCATCGTTTTTAAGAAAACTTGGTATGTAAACACATTATTTTAATTATTTTTTACATTAATATGGCATAAATTAAATATATGCTTAATTAATTTAATAAATTGAATTATGTCAACATTATACGTGTAATTTATTATTAATATCTACATGTATGTTTTTATTTAAGTTGAAATTAATTTTTATGTCCTTTGTGTATTCATCAACTGAGTGAGACTGAAGCGCTTTACCTAATCTTAAAGAACATTTTTTTCGGGCCGTGGTCTTCAAATATGCTGAAAGCGGCTTACAGCATCAGTCGACGTTGGATGCTACTTTTCGCATCGGATTGAAGTTATACCGATGGTTATTCTAGAAAATGTTTTTTTAATCTCAAACCCAAACTACAACCGATCGATAAAAAAATATATTTGAGGGATTTAAAAAATAAATAAGATACATTGTACTACTAAGATAGGACTATAATAAAAAAAATAAGTACAAATATTAGAAAAAACATATAAAACAACTTTCATCCCCTTAGGGTTTGAATTTTCAACAACCCCTTTTTAGTGCGCACTTAAGACTGGCAGGAGACAGCACTAAACAGAAAGGAGTGGTGTTGTGATTATCATTTCGGAGGCCAGAACTGACTTTTGGGTCGTTGAGCCGCAGCAGTAAGTTAGTTTAGTTATTGCGCACTAAAAATATAGAAAGAAACCGTATTCAAATTTTTACGGCCCTAGCCCAAGTAATTTCGGCTGTGCGATGATGTCAGTCAGTGAGGTGAAGTAATTGTTTATTTTGGTGAGGAATAAGGTGTTATTTATTTATCTAATTTAATATGTATAAATGAACGTAACGAAATTATCCTACTAATATAATGATATGTGGTGACAATGCATATGTATAATACAGTAGTCTGTATCATCACTAATTACGTTTGTTTGAAACCGTTTCACAACACTAATGAGAAAAATACAAAAACGAGATGATTATGACATAACATTGGTATTTGTGATCATTGCAAAAAGCAATTTGTATTTCTGCATACTGTATACATCTACATGCGGCTTTACTCACCTTTATATTCTGAAACAGTTCTAGTTTTCAGGATAAATAACAATTGTAAGTGAGGTACCTCTGTTATGTTTATTCATCCTTTTATCCGTGCAGGAATGGAGAAATAATACAATTTCCTGTCCATGTCGCCAAAACAACCTTGAGTTGTGTTCCGGCATTATTGACCAGGTTCCAGTCTCCCTTAAGAGAGCAGCAGAGCATTTGTAGCACCTTTGGTGTTGCAAATGTGCATAGGCAATGGTAACCGCTTTCCATCAAGTGGGCCGTTTGCCTGTCTGCTGAACTCATGCAATAAAATAATTAACGTCGATAGTAGATGTAGATCTTAGAAGACTATTTTTGGTCTGAGATATAGTAGATATATACATAGTTTGTGTGTTTATACACACACATTTTGTATATATAAAATTATATCAAGCTTGTGTATTCTGTTCGTCCCCATACATACCAAATTTCATGAAGTTCCGGTGAATATTTTAGTAGTCAACCGGTACCGAACACACATATTTGGTACTTTCATATTTTATACAGAACAACTTCTGCCCGCGTGTAATAGTTAAAAAAAAGATGGTGTGCGTCTTGGGACGCCCGACAGAAGTGATAACTTAAACTAATCTAACGTGAGAGAAAGGGAAGCCAGACAGACAGGCGCCGTAACGCGTTACGTAACGAAGCAGTTACCCTCCCATAAGAAGTTATTACTTCAAAAACCCCCAATTTTGGAACATTCTTCATTGTTGCTCCGCTTCTATTGGTCTTAGCGTGATGATATATAGCCTATAGCCTTCCTCGTTAAATGGGCTATCTAACGCTGAAAAAAAAATCAAATCAGACCAGTAGTTTCTGATATTAGTGCGTTCAAGCAAACAAACAAACTCTTCAGCTTTATATATTATTACAATATGAATTTATCAAGTAAGCTAACACGGATACAAGCAAATTTATTTAAGCAACAAAATGTCTACTTGGAATTAAGCTGAATTTTTTTTTCCAATAATTAAAAAAAGACTTGTTATAATTTCTATTAAAATACATTTAAATCGTTTAAAACTGTTAATCATATTCGCACGTTATAATTTAATTAGTAATTGGATATTTATGTTAATAATACCAGTTAAGATCTCGCGAAAACGAAATATTATACACTCGAAAACACTACTTATATATTCAGAAATAAGTAGAATTATCCATCCTTGTCCTTTGATGTGTTGCCTTGGTGATTAATTCTAATTTACTCGTAATATGTCATCGATTCGTTGTATTTTTACGTAAGTAATGTCTATGGAATCTTGTTGCTTTAGTTCATTGATCAACAAAACTAAACAACAATATAAGGAATGTCAGAACCTCTCCTTTAATGTGTTGCCTTGATGATTAATTATAATTTGTTTTTATCTGGCCGTTCTTTAAGATACTGCTATTTGATCGTGGTAAGTACGTAGCAAGTCTATTAGCACCAACTCTACAGCCAACCCTGTTTATATCTGGCTACCCGAGAGTTGTGACCGGAAATGAATAGGCAACTTAACATTTGCATATTCTATGGGCTTCATACTTTCGATTGGTATAGAATTTGTTTAATAAACAAACCGGTGAAATGGATTTTTTTTTAAATTATTAATTAATCATATACTGGACTGAAATTTTTTAGCCAACCCATATGCTATTTATTGACACATTAAATTTAATATAAAATAGGTTTCATCAAATAAACATCTCGGTGAAGGTAGTTGTCTAGCGGGATCTTAGACTATTATAATTTCTAAGAATTAGTTTATAAAATACGACCAAAAGTAAATAATTACAATCCTTTAATTAATTATAATATTAAAGAAAAAATCAAGGCGACGTTATTTAATTAATGTCCTGTCATTATAGAAATTAATTATTCAAGAATATCAACGTTGTTTCAACTTGTATTTTTTTATTTAATTTTATGGCTTGGCAGCCAGGCCTTCAACTCAAAATGTAATTACTTTAATTAATTGCAACATATTTCTAACATGCCTTTACATTTGCCCATTTATCTGTAATTTAATAAGATCGACAATCAATAAATTAATTTGTTTTGTATATGATATATTTAAAGCTGCGGGATAGTCGTCTACATTGATATGGACATATTTTACGAAAAACCGACAAGTTACGTGGGAAATAAATGTCTTTAGACGCCGCCTCCACCTGGTCCCGGTAGAACAGGTAAGGTGCCATCAATAAATTACGTCACTCGTTAAGGGGGAAGGAGGTCGACGAAGTGTGACATTCTGTGACAAATTTCGTGACGTCACATTTTAAATTCTTTTTTAAAATTTTATTCCGGCATTAATGGCATCTACAAGTCCGGCACATCACATAAGTAGTAGTGTCGCAAATGTACATAGGCGACAGTAACTACTGTCCATTACTACTTAACTTCCATACATTAATTAAAAAGTTTATATAGTACAATATATTTTTTTATATATTTATGGCTTGGCAACTAGGCCTTTAAGCTAGGTCTTAATTATTATATGTACCTATACAGTAAATATAACAAATAAAACATTACGACTGCTCAGGGCTATATACAGCAATAGACAACAAGGTGATAGACAAAAATGTAAAAAGTACTGACAGATTTAAATATGATAGTATAAATAGTTATAACTGTATAGGAATATCCATAGTAGGTGAACTACTTAATAACTATAAATATAAAAATTTAGAAATAAGTGAAATATAATGACAATGTAAAATATATACTGCAATACTTGCAACAACTCAGAAAGGTTTATGGTAATAAAAGAGCAGCAACTGGTCACTACATTTATAATCAGAGAACCTTACGGTTTTAACATATATTATACACTGACTTTTTACACTTTACAAGCATTTTTTGCACACCTCGCCATCCCTCCAACAATTTAATAGTATAAGAAACTTAGCATATATATTTTTTTTTTAACAGGGGAAATCCGTTTGAGGACCGTAGGCTGCGCGAGAGGGAAATGTCGCGGCCCGTGTGTGCCCCTGAGCAATCACGAGAGTCCTTTGTCCAGGCTGTGGGCTCGCTCGCGCATTCACCACCAGCCTGGACGGACGGTGGCCGGCCCCTTGCGGGCTGGCCTCTCCATTTGGTAGCCGGAGATTTGGGTCTCTCCGGCTTCTCTACCTCACCGCGAGGTGAGAGAGGGCGCGCGGGTCGTCGCGCGTCCCTCCTCTCCGACCTTTGTGTGCGGGCGGGTCCGGTTTCCCCGCCGGTCGCTCGCACGGCCGTAGCCTACGGCGGCTGGAGGTCGTCATGGACGACTCTGGGACGTCGCCGCCGACTCTGACGGGAGGGGAGCGTCGTGGATTGCTCCCTCTCCCGCTCCGCCGTCTCCTTCGCGGACATGACGGTCTCGCAGAAGGAGGCGGCTGCGTTCCACGCGTCGGCGCTCCCAACCATGGCCTTCACCACGGCCGGGAGGGACAAATCCGCCCCGATGGCTGTGACGAGATCACGGCGCTGCTCGTCCCAGGCTGGACACACCTGGAGGGTGTGCAGCGCCGTGTCTTCGTCATCGCCGACGCAATGGTGGCACCCTGACGTTTGTTCGCGCCTTATTTGCCACAGGTACCTCCCGAAGCAACCATGCCCCGAGAGGACCTGCGTCAGGCGAAACGTCAGGGTGCCATGACGCCTCTGCAGCCATTCTGGCATGATTGGCCTCACCGCTTGGATAACGGCGAGGCCTGCGCTGGGGTTCAGAAGGCGGACCGCCCACTCTGCCACCTGGAACTGGCGCAACTCGTCTCTGCGCCCCTCTATCTCGCGGGGGGTAGGTTGGCTAACACTGGCCTCCTTTTCCTTGCGCCACACGTACAAGGAGGCCAGTGTTCTGGCCTCCAGGTCCCACGGCAGAGCACCGGCTAGAAGGGAGGCCGCTTCGAAGGATATCGTGCGATATCCTCGGACGGCTCTGACGGCCAGCATACGCTGTGTCTGTCGCAGCGTTGCGACGTTGCGAGCCAACAGGGCGCCCGCCCACACCGGGGCCCCGTAAAGGGCCATAGAACGCACGACTCCCTCGAAGAGTTTTCGGCACGTCACATTTGGCCCCCCGACGTTGGGCAGCAAGCGCGAGAGTGCGCCCGCCGCCCTCTTGAGTCTGGGGGCCATCTGCTGGAAGTGAGCCGAAAAGTCCCATCGGCTGTCCAGAACCAATCATAGTATAAGAAACTTAGCATATTGGCACAACCTATAGCGGGTAGAAGTCATTGATAAACTATTTTAATTAAATGTTTATGTAAAACAAGAATTTAATACATTATTGTTTGGAAATTTCAGATAATATTTTATATAAGATATTGTTTAAAATATTATACTTAAAGTTTTACATGTAATAAAATAAGCCGAACGCAGTATAAATCTATCTCGACTGCCAACATGAAAATAAAATGTTTCACTACATTTACATACCGTCTATTTTCAATTGAGAGATTTTGAATTATAATCTGTAGTACACAATTATCACACATTAGAGACAAACAGTAATACATAACATTATGTTAAATTATAGAGAACTACTTACTCTATATAAAACAGGCGCTAATCACAGAATAAATAAAAATATAACATTATAATTCAATTAAGGAAATGGTCGATTGTATCGTTTAGAAATAAGAGGGTACATAACAAAATTAATTATTAACTTTAAACGGAAACATAACAAGAACAACTATGCTACTAAATAACTGTAACAATACGAAGACAGGAAATAGAATTATGCAACGACTCTAACCAAGTTAGAGGAAGACGCCGAGGCTCACAAGTCTTTATAAAAAACTGCTCAAGGCTAAAGACGAAAACCAAAAAAATATGTATATAATCGATATCAAAATCGCGCTTACATAATAAAAATCACATTTTTAAATGTTTTTATTAGTGATTAAAATCTAACATAATCATTTATGAAGCCATTGGGGCAAGTAACTTTAATCCATCCTCATAAAATTTAGAATATACGCTCTTGAACAAGCGATTAATGTTAATCCATATACCTACCTTATAATACAATGTTATAAAATTACACAGAAAACTAACCAGGTAAGTATCTATTTCACTTGTTTTATAGATAGATAGCCTTACTTCCGCAAAATGTTCAATTAAAATTAATTTAAAACAACACTATAATAACATTTTTAGACCAGGTATTGTGAAATCTAGAACATAATTTCCATAAAGCTCAACATCCGTCTATCATAGACCTTGTTATTTAATAGCTCGCTCGTACGCATTTTGTTAGTGGCCTGCTTGCCCCTGCCCTGTAATTTTTTTTTCAAGTTTTCAATGGCGGAGGTTTGGATGCGTTCAGTTTGCGACGAACAGCTAAAAAGAGCTTTTTCTAAATGTTGTTAAAATTTTATAACAAATAATTGCAAATTTATTTAAATGTATATGGTAATAGTAATATTAGTTGCGATAAATGTTAGTAAATTTGAAATAAAAGCTTTAAGCTCATTTAAAGATCCGATAAGGCGGTTAGGTTGAAAGCTCGCTAAAGCTCGGCAACTCGGAACGCGTCGGTAAAAAGCGGGGTGAGAGACGAGGTGCGGACTGGGGGCCGGGCCGCATGCGTATTGCTGCTCGAGCCGCATTCCAGTAGTTCTCCCGGCCACCGCACGGCGCCACGTAAAGATCGTCTCGCGTCGTCACAATACAAAGAACACCCTCAGTATTGTAAAAAAATCTGTGATGTATTGATTAATTCTAACTTTAAATGAACGCTAAAGTGTGGTGTTACAAACTAAATACATTATAACAGTTAATTAAACACCCGCGGTGGCATTATCGACGCGTTTCGTTCAAGCCACGTCCCATGGAATTTCATTTATCGACGGATAGAATCTAAGCGAGAAACATGGTGGACTTTTAGTGTAGGAAAGTGTATTGTGCCGTTTTAAGGTGTTTCAAGTGTATTAGTGATGTTTTCGGCCAGTATGGATTGGTAGATGCAAATTAAACATTTCACTTCGATCGTAGAATGATTTTTGGTTGAATCGTTTACAATGGTGTCGTTAACGTACTTCGGGCTCAGGCACACGCCTTGGACGGTACTAGTCCTCATATTCTTCATAGAAAGCGTCATGGGGAACTATGCAAAGTCCTTCTACATACATTGGAACACAACGAATAGCATATTCCGGATAGACAATACCGATCACGTATTCGATTTAAATAAAGGTAACGCACAATTCGAATACGACCAAGTGAACATAATATGCCCCGTGTATACCCCTGGGACGTTTGAGGAGGACACGGAGAAATATATAATATATAATGTGAGTAAAGAGGAGTACGATACGTGTAGAATAACTAATCCGAACCCGCGTATAATAGCTATATGCGACAAGCCGCACAAATTGATGTTTTTTACTATCACCTTTCGACCGTTTACGCCGCAGCCCGGCGGCTTAGAATTCCTACCGGGGAAGGACTATTATTTTATTTCAACGTCGAGTAAGGACGATTTGCATCGGCGTATAGGGGGTCGTTGTCTCAGTCATAACATGAAGCTGGTTTTCCGTGTTTGTTGTAAGCCGGAGGAGAATTCGCCGGCGCCCCCGCCGCAGCCGACGCTGCCGCCGCCTCCTCCGCCCCCCACGACCTCGACAACAACAACCACGACAACGACAACAAAGCCCGTGACGAAAAAGACGCACAAGTACGATAAGACGCCGAACGAGGTGATCAAGAGCGAGGAGCTGTCGCACTCGCGCGGCGCGGCCCTGGCGTCGTCTTTGGCCCTGGCTTTGGCCGCCAGCGCGGTCCTGGCGCCGCTGGCCCGGTGAATGTGCGCCAGGGCGGCGCGGCCTACGCGCCCCGACGTATTGGCCAAACCGGGCCCAGCCACTCAGACTCTCCAATCGTTACACCTGCGCCCAGACACACTAGTCTTCACGTGAATGTGCGTTCGTGTTAGTGTTGTGCACAGAGTGATATTGCCCCAAACGGATTATCGATATTGGATAGTGTAAGTACATAGTGCAGTTCCGGAGCGAAGAGACGGTAACAGTTCCAACGGATAGTTCCGAGACAACATTTTTAGTGTATTTAAGGAACACGAGGAGCCTAATTTTAATACTAAATTATATCGGGCCTATGAAATAATCGAAATATATTATGATGGTTCTTTTCCTTTTCTGTGAGCAGGATACTGCTGTAGTTAACGAACTCGGTTAAATATATATATATAAAGAATGTTAACGTGTAATGTAATTAGGTTTCTTAAACCACTAGACATTAAATTTTTTATATTTTCATTAATGCAATGAGTAAACTAAGATTAGTGATTCGTTTGAATCGACTACAGATATAGGCAAACTATATAGAACAAAACTTAGGTAACTTTCTTTTAAATTTAGGTTCAAAAGACATTTTATTTTATTTTTCCAACAGCTGTAAAATTAGATTTTATTTATAAAGAAAAAATGACTCGGGATGAGTTAAGAATCTTGTCCATTTTAATCTGTGATTTTGGTTTTATTTAGTGACGTAATATTTTCTTTTTATGTGCTTCTATTATGTGATATAACTTTATGTATTAAAAAACGAAAGTATTCTCATCTATTACGGTATATTATTTTTCTAACGACTGATTTATTGCATTTCAGCTTTTCATTTTGATTTACAAATATGAAACTATAATACACGTCAATATCTTTAAAAGCATCACCAAAACATATTTTCATGGATTATAAAAGCTCATAATCATTACTTCACTGAACATTAGTTATTGAAGTGTATTATAAGATTTTTAAATATAATAACAGCAACAACACATATCTGTTAAATTTTCAAGTATTTATCGTAAAAAGCTTTGAAAGCGAAACCAAATTACAATACAGTACTATTCCTTATAAAAAAAAATAATAGGCACATTTTTAGGCTTAAAGGTCTAGTCTGTTCAAAATTATAAGTTTTATTTATGGTAAGAAACACTATCACTGGTCATATTCAGCATTTTCGTGTCGTTTGCGTGTATATTTATCACGTATCCTTTGTTTCCCTAATTTGCTGACGCCTGAAACAGCCACAAATAAAGAAGTGGGCATAACAAGAAATTTAATTGTTCTTATTTGATTTTTATGGGCCAACAGATCTGAATCTGACAACAAAACAACAAAATAGTGTTAAGCATGTCCCGGGGACTTTAGTAATTGATTGGTATTAAGTAACTGTTATTTCTGGAACAACTCTCATTCTTTGTTGGCATCCCTAACATTTTTCATTCTTAATTTTATTTGAAATTGGAATAATTTATAAAAAAAATATTTATTACGATTTTAAATTTTATTTCAAATTTGAATACCTAGTCAATAAATTATTATCTGTGGTTTCCAATATAGCGTAGTTGTTATTTGGCCCTCCTACCATAGAATATTATGTTTATTACACCATGATATTTCGGTCTTGTATTTCTCGTTTAAAAGTTATATTAATAAAGTATGTAGATACACATGTATCACAGGATAATTTAAAATCTGCCACAGATAAAATCAGATTATTAGGAAATGTCACACAAAAACAATATCAAGTATTTTTTTTTCATTTCAATGTCTTTTTCATACGGGTCTCTTTTCCTCGTATGACGATCGTATATTCAAAAACTACCTAAATATCTCTTAAATTATTACATGTTCCTATAAGTCATTCTCTTGCCTTTATTACGACTCCATTGCGATACCTAGCGATATCTTCTCGATACAGTGACGGCGGAATAATAGTAGAAAAAAGTCTTATTACGTAGCCGAAATGAATATTGAAGAGCTACCAAAATTTTTAACACTTATTTCGCGAGTCTTCGCTTACACACATATTGATATTAACAGAATACCGAAATCAGTTCAACCTACAATTGAGACGATAGTGTTCGGAGATTTTGACGAGATAGTATTGGCAGAATTGGGTCTCTGGATGCCTATCAGCCCTGGTCTAAAGCATGCCGCCCTAACAACCTTGAGTTGTGTCCCGGCATTAGTGGCTAGGTTCTAGTCCCATCTATGAGACCGGCAGAACATTGGTAGTTTAGTATTGCAAATGTCCATAGGCGACGCTAACCACTTTCCATCACTCCTGGGCCGTCAGCCTGTCTGCTGTACGCACGTAATAATTTTTATTTTAGTACCTATAAAACCGACTGTTTTTCACGCTTTATGCAGAATTTATAGGGGATACTTGAAAGTTCAACAGATGTGTATTTAATTTACGAATTTACGAACAACCAGTTTCGTGCCATTTCTAACAAGAAGGGATTTTTTTTTTTAATATAACATAATGAAATAGTTGAATAGTTAATGTAGTTGAAATAGTCCGGTTTTGAGTTAGACATAAAGCAGTTAGTGTCAGCTTATATATTTTTAGGTAGTTTTAAGAATGTGAACCGTTTTTTTTTGTTTCAAACTGTATACGGAATTACACCTCGATACCTAATGTTGGCAAGTCAAACCCAATTTATTTATTTAAAGTTGATATTTCTATGCTGTAATGTACGTGTTTTGCGCATATTGGAGCTTACAAATATCTTATACTTTTTATACTAATATATAAAGCTGAAGAGTTTGTTTGTTTGAACACGCTAATCTCAGGAACTAATGGTCTGATTTGAAAAATTCTTCCAGTGTTAGATAGCACATTTATCGAGGAAGGCTATAGGCTATATAACATCAACGCTAAGACTAATAGGGGCGGAGCACTAATGAAGAATGTTAACTATTCCATGCGGACGCAGTCGCGGGCGGAAGCTAGTATATAATAAATTATTAAATTCGACTATTAAAACACACGAAACTTACCGATACTGTCAAAAATTCAATAATGTCGAAGTGTCTTGTTATAGTTGACGAATTCGTCTACCGAGCAGAAGATACTGTTTGTGAGCCATTCTTCAATCAACGAATGATTTTTTTTCCAGAAGAATAGGTACCCCAGTATGTTTTGTCAATCAAATAACGGACATTTGGTTACATTTTTTAGCCAGGGGAATTCCGTTTGAGGACTAAGCCACGACAGGCACAGAAGCCTGGGTGGATAATTGGACCTACTTTGCAAAATGGAACCAACCCACATACTGACAGTTTTGAGGAAAAGCCGTGTTTATTAAAATTTTGCATGTAAATAATGTGTCTATATTTTGGGAAAAAAATATAGAATATTGTACTTTAGAATATACAATATTCTAAATATTTATTTGCAAAATATTTTAATAAAAACGGCTTTATCTCAAAACTGTCAGTATGTGGGTTGGTTCCACTTTGCATAAGTAGGTCCAATTCGCGACCCGTGTGTAGGATTCGCCAGATCGGCGGTGGCACCACCATGCCCAGTCGGAACTGGTGCCATGCTATTGCCAGTCCCCAATTAGGGATTCCCACTAAAACTCCTGACTGTTCCGTCCTGCGCCTTATGCCAGGGCTGCGGGTATACGGGATTCCCAGCTCCGCGTGCTCTGGTAGGCAGTAGTCTGGTGGGCCTCACTCACAGGCATGTTTGTCCCCCGGCATCCCTCAATGTTCCCTAGCTTTTCTATAATATGCGTAAAGAAGAAAAGTTCATCTTAACTTTTAAATCACTATGGGTCGATTCGAGTCGATTACCTGAAATAAAAACTATTACACATGTATATTTATATATCATATCTCTTATACCTATATCTTTAATACACACACACAAACACAGAAACCTTCTCATAATGAAACCCATGCTCAGGAGAACTGATATCTGTATCTGGCCCTTTACCTATTTACCAAGCGAAAGCCTCTCTGTTATTAACTAAACTTAATTTCTTATAGTTGTACTCTACGTATTATAATGGAATTCGCTATCTTGCTCACATTACTATATTTTTGAAAATATAAGTTGGCAGTATTTTCTTACTATAAGTCTGTACTCGCATAGTATAGCTCTGTCTGTCGGACGCGTCATAACCCAAGCGCCATTCGTCAAATTTAGTTAACGATTATCGCTTTTATTCATATTGAGTTAGAGTAAATTTGTAGGCTTCTTTAAGGACCTTAAAAAAAGCCTACAAGCATTTTTTTAAGGCGGGGGAAATGCATTTCGCACACTACCGGGTCCTTTAATAGGGATGAGACCAAACGACGAGAGGTGAGACCACGAATGGGCACCAGAGTCAAATCGCCGGCTTGTGTGGAGACTCGACTACTCAATACTCCACTAAAACCACCCTCCTCTCATGTGCCCCGCGCTTATGACACGAAGAGCATGAGACTTAGAAGTGGTTACACTCACGCTGATCCTAGCGCATCAGTCCTTGATAATGCCCCGGGAAAGGCAAACTCACTTCGTCAACAGGGGTGAAGACTCTGCTCCCTAGACGCTAGAGGGCCCCTGCAGCGGTGAAGCCTACAAGCTGGCTCTCTCAGTGCGCCTAAAATATGAACCATTTTTTTTGCCTCCTGACAGTATTTTATTTTATCTGTAGTCAATGTCAGTGAATTATAAACAAAGCTAATGTAATTTTAAGTTGGATCCAATTCTAAAAATTACCAAATAGGGATATAACAATACTAATTTTCACACGAGTAGTAATTTATAAAGTTTACCAAAGATGTCTAACGAAATTTAAAGTAAAAAAAAATCTTTCTTCTTTCTCTTCTTTCTTTCGACATAATTTGAGGACGTTTATCAATGAACCGCCGACATGGCAGATTGGTAATGATTTGTTTAGCTTCTTTTAATCAAATAATTGTTCTGTTGATTATCGCAAGGTGTTAAATAAAGCTCCTGCTTACAGAAATATAGTCATTATTAAAGTAATTATGTTATTTTGCCAAAATGCGTATGTCGTAAATAATGCAACTTGACACTTGCACGATGTTTGACTACAAATTACTAATAAGTATCAAAATTACTCATGACATAATATAGAAGTTGCTAGTTTATACAGATTTGGGAAATTGGCACCGTTATTATTTTCTATTTGCTACAGTCAGTGTGAAATGCGCGAGACACGTTTTATGGCCGCTTCGTCATACTCTTTTTATGACGAACGGAGAATGTCTGTGTCTCCATACCCTCTGGTACTTCTGGTCTCTTGCGGACCGGACCCCGCTTGAAAAGCGAGAGGCAACAACTAAACCAGTGTTCCGCAAACTTCGTGTTCAAAGTACATCTAGGAAAACGAAAATTTTTGGACATACACCACAAATAAAAATCATTTTTTTAGTAATATTAATCGACATTTATTTATTAATCATCAAAACAATATTTATTATTAATCAACAAACCTAAAGTTAAAATTGCAGCATAACCTTATTTTTCCGAGGCACACTAATTAATGACTGTACACCAGTGTGCCGCGGTATATATTTTGCGGAACACTGAAACCCACTAAACCTAACCTGCGCTCCATTAACGCGGTTTTCACAGGGCGCTACGGGATCTAGAAGTGTTACTGCACCGCGACGCTTCTGTAAGCTAGCCTGGTACACTCCAGGAGCAGAGTGTACCACTTCATCAAACGGGGAGAAGTCCATTATTACCCCCCGTATATATAGGCCCCCTGTGACGGAATCACGGCGGTAAATTTTCTAAATAACGGCGTCTTCGAGCGCCAGTCTGACGGGGGCGAAGGAAGGCCGCTTGAACCACCTTATTCTTCCCTCTTTCTCAGCGGCCTCGTTTTGAGTCATAACAGATTCACAGAAGGAGGAAACCGCCTGCCAGTGACTATGGCTGCGGAGCGTGGCCGCGACCCTGCTCCGCAGCGAGTCAACGAGCCTGCGTCATTCACTTGCCTTAGGATCACTTGAACATTGATATTACACTGGTCTACAGTGGTTTTGTAGCCCTAGATATGAAAATGATTTTGGGTCCATTTATGCACACAATTCATGAAAGTATCAATGATTTTGTTACATTTGGTCTGATTTTTTTCATTTTACATTACAAGAATCAAAAAACGAGAAATAAAATAACAGAAATATTTATAATGTCAGTAATATTTTGTGAAATTAGGATACATCGAAGTAAATAAAGAGGAAAATATCGAAAATATATTTTATATTTCCATAAAACGCCTTTTATGAACTTTTCTTTTATAATCATTCAGGGGACAATTTCTTTTCAAAGACCAGCAGTAATTAATTGTTCGAAATATAAGATATGCAAAAATCATAAAAATACGAGCACATTGCGAACTTTCATGAATATATTCGTAATTTAGGCACTTGAAAACGTAAAAATTTGCGATGATATCCAGGGCAACAAAACAATTTTTTTTTTGTAGAGCTGTGTTATTTCTATAGAACTTATGTCAAATTTTAATTGATAGGAAGGCAATTGAACAATTTAGGGACGGGCTGTTAAAAGCACGTAGATTTGATGTGTACACCAACCTACCACGCGTAAGACGTCAGACATGTGTATCAGCCTAATATAGTTTCAGATTAAGAAACGGCATCAAAGCTTAAAAATGACAAATCTACAACATCTTTGAGTCTATCAAAAGAAACATCTGAGGCGGTAACAAAAAACTAACGAGTGTCAGACAGTGGAGCGTTTCACATCAAAGTCTTAAATGTTTCTATTTTAACTGTAAAATACTGCTAATTACTTGGACAGATCTAAAAGTGACTAAAAAAAGACAACGTCTGACAAACAATGTCCCCGGTCTTAATGCATTGTTTTCTAAACAAACTTGTATAAATATACCGGTTTGTCTGTGCGTGGAAGAAAGAATGATAATCTCTTAAGGTGCTTCTGACACGAGCAATTTTTCTATGGCAACAGTAATGGATCAATCTGGAGCAATTAAGTGGAGAAATTGCAATAAAATTGCACCATATTTTGCACATTGCTCAACGTCGCGAGATTTTTTTTTTATTGCACGAGTTCAGCGGACAGGTAGACAGCCCGCTCTTAATGGAAATAGTGTATATCCCAAGCAAAGCAAGTTACGCTTGTATTATGGGTAATGTAAAACGGACCACTCTGGGGCCGTCCCAGACACAGACCATAGTTAATAACAGAAAGATCGTTTTTGAAATTTACAATGCCAGGAATCAAATCCGGAGCCTCTGCGTTCCAGCAAGTTCGACCGGCTTAAGATTAAGCTCAACCACGGATGCCGTCGAAAGCAAAGAGCTATTAAATAATGACGTAAATTCTGTCATTAATGCAATATTTGACATTGACCACGTCCTATTGAAAATTGCAATACATTCATAACGAATTTATTGCTTTGACTAAGGATATAGCTTCAATTACAATATCCTAAATGTTCTATAAAATGTTATTGGAATTTCCTGTCGTAATTATAATAGTTATAAATAATCTTGTTTTTAAAAACATTTACTTTATATAATTGAAATAAAGGTCTGCTGTGTGATAATAAGGCCGTTTTAGGGACAAGGAATATTCTGGTGCGGTTTGCTGCCTACAAAATCTGCAAACTGCGCAGCACGCAATTAATTTCTCTAAAGGCCTGTTTTTCAAGAATGTTATTCATAGAATAAAGTATAAATAACATGGGGAAATTTAAAATGTCAGTTGTATATGTAAAACAATTGATAGGTTTCACTTTTGAATTCACTCAGGCTATAATTTATTCGACTGATACCTACGAGACCAGACGATTGTAATATCGGCCCTGAGACTAAAAAAATGGGCTCCAAAGCCTTCAAATCTGCTGCCCTAGGCTCCAGCCTACTTGGCCTTCTGGTAAATTCGTTATTGGTTCTATTTAGCCTGCTGATAAATCCGCTAGTATTTCGACGTAGCCGGCTGATAAATCCGTTACACTTAAACATGTAGCCTGCTAGTAAATTCATTACTGGTTCTATTTAGCTGGCTGATAAATCCGTTACATGTTCTACTTAGCCTGCTAGTAAATCCACTACTGGTTCTACTTAGCCTGCTAGTAAATTCACTACTGGTCCTAGTTAGCCTGCTAATACATCCGTGATGGGTTCTACTTAGCCTGTTGGTAAATCCACTACTGGTCCTGGTTAGCCTGCTAATACATTCGTTATGGGTTCTACTTAGCCTGCTGCTAAATGCACTACTGGTTCTACTTAGCCTGCTAGCAAATCCGCTATTGGTTCTACATGGCTTGCTGGTAAATCCGATACTGATTTAATAGGGATGCGGATGTTATAATAAATTCTAACATCATCTGCGTTAGAATACCACCTTAGTCTTAGTTCTTCTCAATTTTTTAGTCGCTTTTCTTTTTTTAAATAGTCTGCAAACTAACACACATTGTATATCCCCAAGCTAAGCAAGTTACGCTTCTGTTATGGGTAATATAAGCGGACCACTCAATGACGATCCCAAACCATAGTAAACAACGGAAAGTCCGATAAAGGCTTAGCCCGCTCGACCTCAGAAGCCGTCTAACTCATTTTCAATTATTCCCTGGTACATACATATTCATCCATATTAAATCATAGTTTTTTGTAACATTGAATAATATTAATTGGTGTAAACAAACCGAGATTCTGAACTAATATGTCTTACGAGATCAGCCGGAAGTTTGTTTTTATGATTTAAACACGCAATAACGGAATTGGGTTATTAATGCAACTGTTTTAGAGGACATCCTGGATTAATAGTTCATAAAAAACACTAACGCGCTTGTTTTTCAAAGGGGGTTGGCAGAGATCTGTGTGGGTAATAGATTGTTTAACAAAAAATAAGTAAAAACCAAAAAGTAAATTCTGCTACATTATAAAGTAAAACATAAAAAAATATGCAAATTTGTCGTTGTTTTTTTATGTTTTGTTGTGTGTTCAATATGTTTAGAAATTATTTTATTTTTTTGGTTTTTTAGTTACTTTTGAAGTTGATATTGGTTTTTGTTAAATTTAAATATAATAAAAATAGTTTAAAAAAACTTAAAAACACGTTGTCCGTGACTGTAGTATTCCAGGGTTTCTCTCTATTTCCATAGGATCCAGTTATCAGATCCTGATTTGGCGATAATGGGGCAACCTGAGTATACCTCTATCGAATAAAAAAAATCAAATTGTCCACAATTGACGGAGAAATCGCATAACAGACATTAGTCGAATTGAAAATCTGATTTTGTCAGTTGTTTGAAATACTTTTGGTTCAAATACTGGCCCAAAGATTCGATCCGTCACGAACCTAGTTCTAAACGATTCTAAATATCGATGGAAAATGATTGACAACTATCGGTTCTCGTTTCGAAAGCCAACACGTGTTTTCAAAGATTATTACGAGCGTGTTATTCTTAAATAATCCCTACAATCCCTTCGTTTCTGTAAATAGATTAGGGCCGATGTTTAAATAACGCCTGTTCAACGAAGCCCTTAAGGGGGCGCGCTGCAACTCTTATATGGTTTTTTATATAAAATATTTCTTTATCATAAAAAACACCCAAAATCCTAAATTTCATTAAAAATAATTAAAAAAAATTTGTTATTAGATATAGTATTATTTCCTAAATAATAATATAATGATAATTTCGCCAGAATGTAGCACAAAAATTGTTACAATAATTAGTTCTGTACATTCTGTCATTTTCGTGGTGTGCAAAAAAAAAAAAAATCATTTTCATTATTTCCAAACTTTGTCTAACTTTCTTAAATATACTATCTAACTTTGATTACGGGTGAATTTTATCAAAGGGGCCTTCGCCCTTCAGGAGGAAATCCTTAACTATACAAAATAGCGAAAAACACTCAAAGGTGGTACGGGGCAGATTTTGACGAAAGTTGAAGTGGTATCATCAAATTTTTGAACAATCAATTACCCTTGTCACGTATCGAATTGGCTGATTGAAAAAAAAATTACTATAATAATGTCGACGGCCTCTGTGGTTGAGCGGGCTAAGCTTTTGCTGATCTACCTCATTGCAACGCAGAAGCTCCAGGTTCGATTCTTGGTATGGTAAATTACGGAAGCGAATTTTCTCCGTTATTTGCTGATCTGGGTGTCTGGCATAGGCTCCAGAGAAGTCCGTTATATATTACCCGTAACACAAGCGTAACTTACTTAATTTGGCGATATACAATATGTGTCTGTCGATTTTATTAACCGCTTCAAAAGGGAGGCGGTACTCAACTTGATTGGTATATTTTTATATGTATGTACACCGATTACGCTGAGATTTATGGTCCGGTTTACGTGATTCTTCTTTAGTTAGATGCGGAATAGTTGCCATTTGGTCTCATAAAAATTTAACATAGATTGGCCCAGTAGTTTTCATTTAATGATTTTTTTCCGTTCCCGTTTTTTGGGACTTATATTTTTTAAGGCGCGCAGCAACTTTCGTAGGCCTACCCATAGCTAGACACTAAAAAGTAACAAATAAAAAAACTTTGTTTTAAAAAACCGACTTCAAAAACGAAAAATTATAAAATAACTTACCTATTCCTAAAGCTATTTTTATTTTGGTACACCGCTGCCATAGAAAGAAAAGTGAATTTGGGGAATAGTGTGAATGGAGCTTTAGGTAAACTTCTAGGCGCTAAGAACCTCAGCCAGAAGGCCCAGCTTGCCATACACAACGCGGTGCTGGTACCTACGCTCACGTATGGAAGCGAGAGTTGGGTATAGAAGAGAGAGCATCAAAGTAGAGTAAACGCGGTCGAGATGCGAGCACTGCGCAAAATCTGCGGAGTGACGCTCGCGGACCGCGTTCGTAATACTGAAGTAAGAAAGAGAGTTGGTCTAAAAGAGAGTGTCGGGGTGAAGGTAAGGAAAGGGATGCTCCGGTGGTTCGGGCATGTGGAACGAATGTATGATGAAAGAATGACTAAACAGATATACAACGCAAAAGTGGATGGATGCAGAAGTCGCGGAAGGCCACTACACACCTTCAAATTCAACAACCGATCAAATTGATCTTATATTAGCAGGTGATGTCAGGAGCCTTAAGAACAGACGAGCGTGCATGACAAGAGCTATGAATGTCAAAGAAGCAAGTGAGGTGTGTAAGAATAAGCCTGAATGGCGCTCTGTTGTTCGTGCCTACCCCGCAAGGGACCTGGCCTAAAGTTATGTATGTATTTTTAATTATTAATTATAATGCGCAGTAAAACTTCGCACCGACATTAAGATGTTTTAGATAATGTATATTAAAATAAGATTATTATTAAAAATAGCTTTATAAATAAGTTATTTTATACTTTTTTTTTATTAATTTCATTTAGTTTGTAAAGATCAATTTCTGTGAAGAATTTCTGTGTTAATGTCAAACAGCAAACTAATGGGAAAAATCATCACTTATTAGTAGATATAAATAGATTTCATTATTATAATATATAGTAAACATGTTACTGAGCCTTAAATAACGCCTCTACCGAGAAACCCTTAAGCTGCGCTGTTTAGATTTGACGTTAAAAATAGACAATCTCCCGTTACTATCTATACTCTTTAGAGAATTAAATTTCTGTTATAATAACAAGCCAGAACATCCCACTTCTGGGATCGACCCCTATATTTTTTCGGTTTCGGTGGGGTTGATCCGTCATACCTGTCCATGGCGGATTGACGGGTTCGATACATCGGTTATCTTGATCATCATGATGTTCTCCTTCACCGGCTGCAAGTGGTAATTGTAACAATACACACATCATACTAGCGGCGCGATATGATGGTCGTTTTGACACATTACAAAAGTAGCAGAATTGGGCCTCTAGTGCTGCGATCGTCAATAGGCGATGGTGTCCACTTTTCATCAGGTGGCCGTCTGATTGTCTGCTGAACTCGCACATTAAATATGGTGATAAAGATAGCGAACTTCATGTATACAGCATAGTTTGATACTTTATGACACTTTTTATACATGACTATCTTGGGACTCTTGCAATTTCCCGAGATTTCCTCCACTTCCAAACCACTAGATCAACTTTGACGCTATGTTCGCAAATCACAAGACTGTCTGTATTTATTAGAAATCTTTAGTAAGATATCCCTTTAACCAAATCATTTTACAAGCTTTTATTTAAGTTGCAATGGATGTGCCTATGTAAATATGTATGTATGTAAGTTCGGTTGGAATCTTGCAACTTGAATTTGACCAACTTCCCGGTTTCTGATTGAGCTGAAATTTTGCACGCATATGTATATCACGTAACAATGCAATAATGTAGTACCATGGAGCTGATCTGATGATGGAGTTGGAAGGTGGCCATAGGTACTCCTGTACTAAACAAGATAGACCCGTCGTGTTTGGGCTCGATTTACTTGACTTAGCTGCTATATGATATCCAGGATCTTAAAAGCTTGTATTTAAAAACCTGTTTAAAAACAAGTTATTTATTTACTTGGAAGAAGAGATTGAAAAGATACGGTTAAAGAAGCCTACAATATTACTCTATCTCAGTATGAATAGGACCCTTAAGTGTTTAGTTTCTTTTAAAAGCTCATAAAATCATCTGTTCACACAACACCTGTATTTAAACTTAACAAGTTCAGATTTAAGATGTGCAATCGATATAATGGGCTGGGGAAAGTTTAATTCGTTAAAAACGAGCTTAAGATACCAATGAAAATGTTAAATGTTTACTTTATACCACACCTGTAGGTACATTGTTACAAATAGTTGGTAATAAATATCTTGGAAGAATGTTAGAGTCTGCTAAAGAAAAATAATATTAAAAGCGTGGTAAATTAAAGAAAATTACTCGTTTTATTTTCAAGTTTTTATTTCGTTATGTATTCTACTAGGCAAGCTCTTTCATTTTCAAAAACACATAATTAATTACTCAAAAACTATCAATATCCTACAACTATTGTTCAGTTTAGAGTAAATTTACATATTTTTAGAAAATAAAACTGCACAGCACGATGTTCATTTCAGTTCCCGCCAAAAACTCTGACATGAATGAGAGATGTCAAACCGTTTTTCTTTTTAAATATAGAAACGGCATACGGTCTTTTGATTGTAGACATTAATGTCCCGGATTGATTTACGATCTATTTTCGCCGGTTATTCAAAACCGTGTGTTAAGTCGCATCAATTTCGTTTGATTTAAATATGTTTCTGACAGCTGTCTTAATTTATAACAACGTCGAATAAATGTTTAGTGTTATAAATTATTTTTTATAATGTTGAAGTTATGTAATGTTGCCAGTAGTCGAGGTTTTTACGTGTTGTCTTGATTTTCGTGTTTGTACTGATAGATGATTTTATGACCTAAAAATCGTTCAAGTGCGTTTCGACCCATAGACCATGACGGTTTTTTGCTCGGCTATATCTCAAATACTCGAAGTATCTTGTTGCATTTATTTTTTTCCAAAACTTGCTTTGGAAAATATTTACTTCGTGCTGATAGTAAAGAACCATTTTGATGAAACAATCATATCGGGATTACTGATGATGCAACCCGCTAATCTTCCATGAAAAGGCCTTGTTAAATGTATATCCAGTGTTCCCCTGATATGATTAGGCTGGAGTAACTTATTTCTACTATCATTGAAATCTCAAGTCATTCTAATCACACGCTTTGCGTTAAAAATAGGCTTACTTACCTATTGATATAAAAAGGATGAAAGTAAAATTACCAATTAATCATTCATTAAGTTCTCTAAGTGTGGCAGTTATTTACCAGAGCGGTTCTATAATTAATCACGCCATTATAACATGACACCTATATATTCCAACTACTTTGATCTGTCAGTGTAAATAACTTCATTAAAACTTTTTCCAAAATTAATTATCAAATATCAGTTTAAATTATTGCAGCGTCGTATGTCATTGTTAATTATAGAATTTGGGGGCGTTGATATATTAATATTTAGTAGATGTATATTTTCTTTTTTTATATATGTAATAATTGACAGACAAACACTGTATATACGCCAGCTAAGTAAATTTGTACTTGTGTTATGTGTGTGACCAACGGGTTTGAGCTGACCACGACCTTCAAATGAGAGACTGGTTGAGGTTATAAGTTTATAACTTACAGACGGGTTATCTGGAAGAGATCGCATCGTCTTAGCGATAAGACGAGAAGTTTTCATTTTATGAACATTTGTTTGTCATTTTTTCCGTTCCCGTTTCTTGGGACCTATATTTTTTAATGCGCGCGGCACCTTTTTGCTTGTATGATACGCCCTACTGTAGATACCTTTCTGCAATGTTTTGAAGAATTATGTTGATTCCAGCAGCAATATCTTAATTTGTGAACATTAAAAACCGTTTAGCAGAGAACAACCGTTATGGAGGCTAAATGACCTCTATTCCTCTTAACAGCCTAATTGATTTTAAAACCGTGAAAGTTCAGTTAATTTTTGTATTTAAGTCGGAAGATTTAACAGTTTAGCGTTGGTCATAATAAGTTGCTAACCTCTTTGTATAGTTTACTCTTATTATTAAGGTCAAATGATGGCATGAGACGAGAATCGTTTGGTAATAAAAAAATCTAGAAAAAAGAAGCCGAATTCAAAAGTAGTCAAAGGCAAAAAAGTAAAACATAACAAAAAAAAAACATCACAAAAAAGGCATTTTTATTTTTTACTGCCCACCGTCTTCAAGATGTTGTACAAAATATTTTTTTTTGCTTTTTTATTATTTTCCAATTTTAAGCTAAGTATACGGTATCCATTTACTATGAAATTTATATGAAACTATCTTAAAGTTGAATCCAGCATAAATAATGATCAAAATCAGTTCAAAACAAAAAAGAGTTATGGCGAAACCTCATTGCTAATCGCTGGTGTACACCACGACGCGGCCGCCGCGTCTTCACCGTGCTTTTATTCTGTTCGTGTATATGCGAACGTTCTCCGCCCTCCCAAACCGCAACCCACCACTGACGTCCGTTTGACAGCCAAAGTGCAGCGGCAGCGCGGTGATCTCTAGTCTACATAGTTTGATGACGCGATAGCGGAGTCGTAACTAGCTGGCGCCAAAAGTCGTTTATTTTAATATTTTTTTGGTAACTGACAAGATTAATTAAACTTTCATACAAATACATTCACACACACACACACAACCTGTACATTTATTTATACCCCTAATATTACTATTAACTATATTTAAAGTTAAAATACAAATAATTTCCTTTTCTTAAACTTATTCATAAAAACACTTCAAATATTATTTTTGTATCCACCATCTTTAGCACTGCTTTATCGACCTGACTTGAATCTGGCAGTTCCCTCTGCATGAGTAATCGCATACTGTTTTATCGACGCATAGGAATTTAGTGAAAATAAATTCTTTCATTTATTTAATTTTTTACAGTATAGGTGTCTATTCACTATCCTGCATTACAGTCCGCCGCGTGCAGGACTGTGAATGTTGTTGCAGCCTGGCAACACTCAACAGAATGCCTCTTGAGTATCTGCAAGGCCCGCTTATTGCAGGACTGTAGGATCGTGTATGGACCCCTTTATACAAACAGTGTTGCTAGTAGTAGATTACGGTAACATGTTGTTTAAACGAGGTAATATTACTCCAATACAGTTTGAAACAAAACAATTACGTGAACGAAACAATTTTTTCTAGTATTCTCTCTCATCTTAGGTTTTTCAATTAGTTGTGCTGTGTACTTAGAATAATTGCTTAGTTATAAATAGGAGTTCAATATAAGGAAGGATTTGACAGTCATATATATTCATTGCGCTAAATTTTATGTTATCTGGATCAGCTACAGACTGCGCAATAACCTAACTGTCTATATGAAATTGTTTAATGATTATACTTACAGTGTGCGCAAAACTCAAATGCCAGTCTGAAGTTCGTTCAAGTTACTGCGCTGTCCACCGATAAATTCACGATGTGAAGCTGTGTACACTTTAGCGAGCCGTAACTGTAATCAAATAGATATAGTAACGAGGTTTTAGTGTTTACGTACGTACTGCAAACAGTTTCAAACCACCACGACATTTTGCCTTTGACAGCGCGGACTGTCGCTGCCTTTGTTTCGTGGCAATAACCGACAATCATCGGCTCGCTGTGTGCCGCTCGCGTTGCGCTCCAGAGCCACGTACACTATTCTTTCTGGTTACACCAACATGCAGCGGTTACGGCTCACAGATGAGTACCCGGCTTGTTGCGTATAGACGAGTGTTGCGGTCTCAGTCGCTCGCTATCCGAATTAGCATGTCATCTCTTTCGCACCATATTGTCAAGTGTAAACAACTTTAATACTGGAAACGCATATAAGTTCTGCGCGTACTGTATATTGCTAATTTAACGTGGCTATAGTTTGATATTAACTATAAATATAGAAGAAAAATACTAGGTATTACAATACCCTAGTAAGAAACGTAATTCTGAATAGTTCCTCAATTCTACATGACTAGATGGCGCCACAAATATATTTGATTACTTTGGTCTAGTTCTTACGGATTTCGGAGCTAGAGTTACGTTTTTGCTATAGTCATTTCTAGTGTTTTTCTTCAGTTAAACCATTCTTTATTGAACTCTTGTTTATAAATCGATCAAACATAACGATTATATAGCTATACAACTTCACAGAGAGCCCGGGTATGCAAGTGGGAGAAGCTTAACATGGCTGACTCGGAACTTAAGCTGTACAAACCGCATTAAAACGGTTAGTCTTATTCCTAGAGAGTTAGAGCTTCTTTATGGTTCTTAAAGAAGCGTTCAAACTTACTCTTACTCTATGAATAAGACCGTTAGAAGATACATTCGAACTGCTTGCATTTATAGTGTTGATAGCGTGTTGGAAAGGGACGCGTATACAGTCGTACTTTCGTTATTTACATGGTTGTTACAAACAGTAACACACTTGTCTTGCTTTAAATTAGTGACAAATATATTAAGTCATTCTTACGTTATAACCGAAGATCATGGCTCATGGCATCATGGCAAGACTACGTTACGAAACTTGTAGCAAAATTTTACGAATTAAAACTGTTAATTTATACTTATGACTCGTCCAAAACAGTAGAGATATAAGACTTTTGTTTCCCTCATATCTATGTGCTTTGTATTACTTTAAATTAAAAGATCTGTTCCTGGACATGTATTTTAGTACGGGTTCTGTGCCAGCACGCCTTGCATATTCCGTCTCTCTTTTAAGTTGTATACCTATAGTTATGACTTCATGAATCTCTGAACGAAACAGTCCGCTAGGTTTTAATGAGAAATACATAATTTTATATTATTGATAAAAAATAAAGACAAAAGCAGATGTGTTTAACCAAATGGTTTTAGTAATGTAAAACGATTGTGCAGCGTACATTTGTCATTTTATAATGCGCCCTTTGTAAAATCATGTTTGAACTATTTATCTCACTATCCAGGTTATTCTATTATAATAAAAGTACGTTTTAACGGTTTTAAGCGCGGTTATTTATTAAATTTGGTTATTCCGACGTTTCGGCTACTTTTCAGTGGCCGTGATCACGGAAGACGAAGATGTCTTCCGGTACTGTATTGGGCAAGACGCCTCTTTTCCAAAATGAACTGATACCTCAGACCCCAGCCAAATTACTTTAAAAAATTTATGTCTAGTTTTTTTCGTATTGATAAAAAATACTTACCAATTTAAAAACTTTGCGGTTGGTTAAGTGTGTAAACTTGACACCATTTTCTCGTCAAAATTTAACATAAGAAATAAATAGACATAAAATTCAATTCAGTAATTATATAAATATAAGGTGTAATATTTTAGAAGGGAGTATCATAGTAAATATACAACAGTAATTCCTAATAAAATATTAGTCATTCTTATAACAAGTTGGGACACGTAATACGACTTATACAGTATCTTGAAAATTTCAAATTAGAACTTATGTTAAATAGGGGTTGATGGATTGGGGTGAAATAACGTGCGTTTCGAATATTAATTAATAGATTAAAAATAGACCTATTAAGACCTATTAAAAATAGAAAATCTTCACCAATTTCATATTGAATAAAGTCTTGAGAACCGTTTACGTTAATATCTTCTCAGCGCCTTTACGTACAAGTGAATTAAAAAATATTGTAAACATCACAAAAGAACCAAAATTACTATCGTGTCCATCGATCGATTTGAGTCAACTTATTTGATTCGACGGGAGGGGAGAGAATTCAAAAGCAGACAAGTCTAGTTGGTGTGTCCTTTGATTACAACATCTTTTTTTATAGCCAGGGGAAATCCTATCGAGGACTATGGTCCTCGGCCTATGGGCTGAGGATGAGCGCAGAAGCTTGGGAAGGGGGGTATAATTCGCGACCCGTGTGTTAGATTCGCCATATCGGGAGCGTCACTATGTCACTATGGGAAGCGGAAACTATACCAATTTCGCGTGCCCTGGCAGGTAGGGACCATGATTACAACATCCTAGTCGAACTCGAAACAATCGATATGGTTGAACAATCGAATTGTATATTTCGATATCGCGCATCGCTAGTTAAGAACAATTAGATGCCCCGGGCTCCAAATAAACATGTTTACAAATTTTCTTAGTCTATGTTCTGGAAGGTTCACCTTTAGTTGTGTTTTAGAGACCGGAAAATTTGTATTGTTATTGGCCCACTATTATAAGTTTCGGTCTTCATTGCCTTTAATAATTAATCGATTTTAATTACGAAGTTTGGTATTGTTGTTCATTAATAATTAACATATACTGTTTTACCGATATACCAAGCGATAGACACCCTATTTAATTACAATGTAGGTATGACGTTACTAAGAATTGCTGTAGGTATAAACTAAATGGAAGTTGTTACTAATAATTTACAAACAATAAAGAGTAATGTGTGGGTTGAAAATGTCAGCATACATTGCTCAGCCTATCCCACAAGTAAATGACTCATTTGGTCAAAGTAAATACATTTGCATTTTAAAACAAACGTTAAATAATGTTTTTTTGTAGTACATATTATACACTAGTTTATTTTTTAAAGATAAAAGTGACATCATTAGTTATTTGGTTGCCAGTTCTAAAACGTTCTAAAGATTTTATAAATGTCATTTGTTAGTTCTTTTTTCAAATAATATTTTTTTTATATTTGTGATTTATGTCTTGGCACTGTTCGTCTTTTTAACCAGTGTCAAGTAAACAGTAAATCTACGTTTATCTGTCTGGAAATAAGAAGGAATGCCAAGCAACTTTCTTAACATGATCATCGAATAGAAAACGGCCTATCTATATCACTCATAGTGATTAATAAATGGCCTAAGTAGTTTTAAATCTTATTTTTCATTAAATATTATGGCTGACGCTAATTTCCTTGTATAGAATAAAGAACTGAATAACTCACACGAATAATTTTTGAGTGAGTTTCTGTGAATAATGTTATACAAAGACATAACACCGAATTTTTGGAATTTATACAACTGTTTATAATGTACCTAAAAGTCTAATATTTTGTCAAAATCAAGGATTGTGTTTGAGTGAGTTTCTGTGACTTGTATTTGACATGGTTTTTACAAGGTTATAAATTGTATTCCTGAAATTAAAACAACTGTTTAAACAGTGTATAAAAGCCTAATCTTTTGAAGTCATAAACAATCAAGGATTAAGTTTGAGTGATTTTCTGTGACATGTATTTTATAAGGTTATTAAATTGTATTGTTAAAATTTAGATAACTGTTTAGACTGCATCTATAAGCGTAATGGTTCAAAACTATTTGGTAAAACACATCGAAAACACATATTGAATAAGCGTAAATTTGTAAAAATTATTTTTAATAAAAGCAACTGTGAAACGTTTAATTTGGTTGTATTTTAAAAATTGCAAATATTGAATAATTGTTAGTTATTTGTATTATACTTGAACTAAATGACCGTTTTATAAACTTTAAAAGCTAAAATTTCCTATATACTGGTGCCTAATTTTATTGGATTTGTTTTAGTTTGAATATTGTATTTACAAACAATGTTAATTGTGTATGTCTGCATCCGAGGGCATAAATACATTACAACCCGCAAGAGTTAACTCGAGACTTCGCTCGGAAGACGTAAGCGCGAGGTACTGACTCGATCTTACGCGTCGATGGCGAGAGCGGTAAGAAGGTGGGCGTCGGGAGGGGAGTGCGTATTCCACTCAGGTCTCAAGTTAACTCTTGCTAATAATATATATTACCACTGGACTACCTGCCACGTATAAATGATCTGATGATGATCATATTTTTTTGGCAATACGAAGCGCCACTTGCGACAGTCTCTGGAACTAATATTAGTTAGTACCAAGTAGTACTTATGCATAAGTAATTTTTTAGGCCAAGGGAAACCCGATGGAGGATGGACGAGAAAATTCGCGGCCCGTGTGATATTTCCATGTAAAAATCAGAGATACTCACTAAAACCCCTCGGTGTTCCGTTCTATGCCTTATGCTAGGGTACATAGTCTAGCCTCTCTGCTAGCCCTATAAGGCGACGGTCCAACGGCCTCATCCAATGTCGGGGACTACTTTTATCCCCTGGCATCTTCAACGTCTTAACGCGTGGGGTTAGTAACGCGCCCCATGGCCCCCATCTTGACGGTATAACGGCGGGTGAGAACACTTTCCACAGGGACCCACCCGCGCCACCAGTTCATTAAGACTGTCGCAACTCAAAAATATATTAAAGCAGCCTGCACAATGGTAAAAACAGAGATTAGTACGTAATTAACAAGTAGTAACAAATATTAGAGTACTTTCTGAAAGCGAAAAGACGACCATACACGAAGACCGCGGACTGCCATTGATGCTGAAAGTGGTGTGTATAACGACGATTGATCTGGAAACATCTAATAAAATCACTCGTAATTTTACATTTTTTTTTAAATGTAATTGAGCGAGTTACGTAGCAAACTCTATTTATTTACCTCTTTAAAAAAAATACAGATAATTGAAAAGAATTAATATATCAAAATACAATTCGAAGATACAATATTCAAGTTGAAAATAGGTTACAATAAAATTTTCTTTTGCTCAGTAGAGGTTGTATAAGATTTTGAAAATATCCAAAATTTCACGATTTGTTTGTAAATATGTGTACGTATTTAATTATATTTATTTAGCACTAATTGTTTGGTAATTGGTGAAAGCAATGTATTGTTCGTAACTTTCGTTGAAATTAAATGAAAAACAAATTTCCTATTCAAGTTGTGCGTCATTTTCCAAAGCACTTTTATTTGATTTTCAATCAGAAGAAGGAGCGGTGCTATTACAGTTTCAGCAAGTTTTTTAAGTTCAAACGTTTTTGTACTTATATATATCTTTTTTTCAAATTAAGCTATCTTGCAATACGGACTTCATCTCGGATAATGTTATAGTCATTGACAGTGGCCAAATGCTTATGTTTATAGCGTTAAAAATAACGCCGTTAATCATATAACGCATTAAACACTTGCATCTGTAACAGTTAATAATACTAACATTATCCTAGATAAGGTAACTGAAATCACGTTGCTTTTGCCAATGTAATTTGTATTTTATTTAAAGAAAAGCTTGTTTCCTATAAAAAATTGAAATTGGTGCTATTATCAAACACTATAGTATAATGTCGCATTTTAATAATACTTTTGTACTTACATCCGTTCAAATAAATAGACTGACTGTATAATCTCATTTTTATTTATTTTAAGGAGTTCTTATTTTATTATTGTATTTAAAAAAATGTGTACTTAATTTCATAATGAATTTGTAAAGAAAACATAGTTTTTAAATAAAAGCTTCAGCTACCTCTAAAACTGTTTCTTAAAGTATTTTTGTATAAAGAAAAACTAATTTAGTGCTAGTAAAATGCTGTTGGTAAGTTTATAAAACGGTCTTTTCACGAAATTTCCAAAATGGAGGCAATAAAGCTAGTATTTTAAGCGACACTAGCAATATTGACATCGGTTTGAAATTGGAACACCTCTAGGTTCCAATTTTGAACATATAAGGTAAACTATACCATGTTGGCACCGATTGATTGACATCTTGGCAATTTTGATAATTAATTTTTTTTGTAGCTATATTCTATTATATTTTATATTGGTAAAATTAGCGGAACGCTACTAAATCCCGAATCTTCAAAATGCTGGCTGGTTAGATTTTTTCTTAATAAGCTCTCATTTGAAAAAAGAAACAGCTGACAGACATTTTATTCATTGATTTGTTCTTGTCCCGCCAACACTGTCGAGCGAATCGAAGTTTTTTTTTCTATTCCGCTTATTGTGCTGGTGTGTGTATATTAATATTATCATTATATGGCTACAGATTAAAAATACAATAATTTGAATGTTTTGAATAAATTAATAGGGTTCCAACAATGGTATATTATCCTACATATGAAAAAATAACAATGTAAAACAGGCTATATTTTAAATAGTGTACTTGCAAAACGAGTCTAGCTTGGAATTCTAGCTTTGTATTTCACTGTAATTATTTCTAAAATCTGCTAAGATTGTCTCTAAAACACTGTACATAGAAGTTTGAAGCGAGACTGATGAGAATTGAGTGCAGATAATACTGTTTTTATTTTTAAAATATTGCCTTTTGTTTCTGATGGTATTGCTTCAGATCGCTTCGATTTTGTGTATACAGTATTTTAAAATCATATTAGTATAAATCAAAATAGTTCTATGTAAACGGTATAGTTACTGGAGCTTTGAGGTTATGAAGAGTGAAATTATGTATGGCAATTTTGCGTCAGATGTCAAGACACAAAATTGACATAAATAAAAAATAACCAAGCTTCGGCTTGGATTTATATTAATAATATAATTAATCGGTCATGAGTAAATAATTCAGATTAAAAAGTATAATATGCAGTTACATTGAAAGGTCATATTCACTGCAGCATATTCGATAGACTACATTTCAATTTAATTGTATACTTGTTTTTTTTGTCCCTTTTACGATTGACGTTCTGGAATATTCTTTAACTCTTTAAGTGACATTTTTTGCATTAAATTTAGTAATATAATTATACCGCTGACATGAAACAATTTTGATCAGAGTATAATTTGGGAACTTTGAAAAATTACTAAAACCAGATTGTAACACTAACATTTTCCTAAAATGGTTGGTAAAAATACTTAATAGGTTATAGGAGTCACAGACTATGTTAAGGTAATGTATGTATATGTTTTGCATCTATTGTATTATTTCTAAAGGAATATTATAAAAATGCGGCCATATTTAAGAAAAAAAATGATTCTGTTTTTGAATAATCATTACAAAAATTCTTTATGGATTTATTGGGGAGGCAAAGGCATGAAATCAAATAACTATTCTTCAATGGACTGTAAAAACTATATTTTTTCGTGTGTAAAATACTTTAAAGCTGAGTGTAGATAGATGATCGTGCGATTTTATGTGAATGGTTGCAAAAAGTTTATAGTCTTAATCTTTTTTATAAAGTTAATTACAAAATTTAATGAATAGACTACAAATCCTAATCGTGAGGTCACATATCGTTGGGCGTCAGTCAGGACCTTGTAACTACATTTTTGGTGACATTTTTTTTTCAAAGTTGTTGCATATATTCGGTCTTATTCGTACTGAGTTAGAGTACGTTTGTAGACTTATTTATGTATTATATATAATGTTACAATTTTGACAAAAACAAAATGTCACCCAAATTGAAATTACAAGTTCGTGCACGGAACGATATACTTAGTTGAAGAGTATTAAAAATGTATATTATAAACATATTTGTGACTGGATTTTATAAAGTATTTTTTTGTATGTTTAATTTTGTTGTGATCCCATGCAATACATAAAAGTAATCCAAAATTAATATTTTATGATAATAAACTATGTTGTATATATTTGTTTAAAAATGGATTAATTTGTCTCTTGTAACGCAATTTTTATATAAAAAGTAAGGTTGAAAGTGTAAGGACAATTCAAAATGTTTGTATTTCATGTCTATGCCAGCCCCTTTGAATGGGACGAATTGTAATAAAAATGTTTTGAGAAACCTACAAATGTCAGATATGTAAAAATTGTATGAAAAGTTATGGATTATTACCTGGAAAGGGCTTAGTACACATTGGTTTCTAATAACTCATAGTGTGATTTTGTCGCAATTGTTAAATTAGCAATACAATTGTTTGTGAATGTATTTGTTATAGATTTTTGCGGTAATTTGTTATATTATGTAATTAAGCTTACAGGAATATTAAAATGTATAAATTGTAAATGGTTCTAATTATGTTTTGCAAGTTTGAAGCCAATGGCTTTATAACAAATCAACTTTTGTTAAGAATGGGAAATGATATTTATTTTGTTCATTCATGTATTTCCTAGTCATTTATAGTATTAGATAGTTTGACGCATTTCTAACCTATCACTACCGTTCAATACTTTACCTTGGGTAGAAAATTGACTTCACTTGATTGGACTTCAAAGCAATTTTCAACCCGTGCCAAATAAATCGTTAGTAAGATAAAAAAAAGGGTGCGCTTCGGGGACGCCCGACAAAAGTGATAACTAAACCTGCCTACCCCTGCCGTATGCCCGAGAAAAAGGGAAGCCAGAGAGACTGTCGCCGTAACGCGTTACGTAACGAAGCTGTTTACCCTCCCATAAGAAGTTATCACTTCAAAAAACTCGGCAAATAATATCCTTGGTGCAGTAATGCATATAGTACGCGACAAAATCACATGACATAATAATAACAACATAATTGTGTGTTGTTTAGAAGCTCGTGTGTACCAAGGCTAACAATAAGATTGTACCTACTAAGTATTTGGTAAGATAACAATGGAGATGTAAATATGTTGTTAAAAAGTAAGTGTAGAAAACCTTGTAGGTATTTATTTGTACGATTTTGGGCCTTTGTTGAAATCCAAAGTTTTTAATTTATTTTTCGACCAATAAATGTTGGAGAGAACTATGTTTTGATGTTTTATTTGCTTTAATCCCGACACACTAACGCTAGTCATGGTTCTGACGATATACAAATAAACACAAACTTGTTTTTATCGAAGTATAGGTTTGCGTTTGACCTGATGTTGAGTGATGACACAGTCTAGGATGGAGCACGCTTACCTAAAAGATACCTATTCACTCGTGACTTGAAGACTTCGAGATTGTATTTGTCAGGAAAAACAGACTCCGGCAAATCATTCCACTACCGGAAAAAAACAAACGTCAGTGGCTTAAATATCTCCTCTTGCCGCTTAAGAATTGACTAAAGGGCCTTTAGTCTTAATTTGCATTTACACGGAGAGCATTTCTCGCACGTTTTGGAGCGAGAAGTCGTATGCTATGTTCGTAGTCGATACTCTTTAGACCATAATCGCATTGACATGTTTACATTCAACCAAAAAAACAAACTCTCCTACGAGTATGTCATAAGATAATCGTAAGGTAATTATCACCAAGAGTTTTGTTAACACTACGACACAAATCGCTTTGAGATATTTGCCTACGATTTCTAGACTTTTCAAAACTAGATCTTGTATGACATTTTTCAAGTTCATGCTAGTATTCAAGACAACATATTTGAGGTTCCTAAAGATTAAATATTAATATCCATCCCCTAATGATTCCTCCATCCACTTTTTACCATCGGACAACCAGACGGACCGGTTTGCGCCACCGTTACATGGTGGAAACCACCCACCAGTCAGAACCAAGCGTTTCGCTTCATCTTTTCTAGTGCGCATTGGCGAAGAGTGGAATAATTTGCCGGAGTTTGTTTTTCCTGACAAATACAATCTTGAAGTCTTTAAGTCACGAGTGAATAGGTATCTTCTAGGTAAACGTGCTCTGTCCTAGACTGCGTCGTCACTCAACATCAGGTGAGACAGTGGTCAAACGCAAACCTATACATCCATAAAAAAATTCTTATCGAGCAGACTCCTTATTCAATAGAGGAATATTTTAATTTAAAAATGATTTAATTACATCGTCTATTTTTTTATGAGAATTGTAAATGTAATCGATATGACGTGTACATATAATTGTATATTATTGTACTAAATAAATACCTACTTATGACTTATGTTTCTTCCTTCTATTGACCTTTCAACCCAACAACTTTTTTCGCTTTTATTTAATTAACTTATGTCTTAGAAGAGCAGATATAATTAAAACATCCTTACGGACTACATTCATGCTTGCGATTGGTGACTAGTTGAATTCTAAATAGTCTTGCTTACAAAGATATGTCAATATTTAATGACATCGTATGTTTAGTTTACATAATCATATTTTTTTCTTGCTTTCGACAATCTTATCTTCGGACAAGAAACTATCACCGTCTAAATAGCCCTTTACTCGCACAAACCTAAAAGGAAAGATCTAGTTGTTTTTACAAGGTAAATAAATCAGAAAGAAGAGTCGTGGCAGCGCAAGCGTCCCAAACTCAAAAAGGACGCGGGTTCGATCCTGGCCGGAACACATGCACCGCTTAGTCAGTTTTCTTTTTCTGGTCGAATGTGCGTATTGTTACAATTACCACGTGCTAATATCGGTGAAGGAAAACATCGTGATGCAACCTACACATCGAGAAAACCGATGTGTCAAATCTGCCAAGCCGCCTTGGACAAGCGTGGTGGGTATACTGTCCATTCCCCTATAATGGGAGGCCCGAGCCCAGCAGTGAGACATGATATATTCTTATATTATAAGGAAATCAGAACTTTTGCAACCATTTTAACTGCGCTTACATAAGTTTATTGTCTAACAAAGGCAGCTTTGCGCAATTCAACTGTCAGATTACAATTGGCAACCATGCTATACTTTCTAATGATCATGTTTCCAATAATGATCTTAGTTATTGCTTCGTATATTTATACACTACGAGTGGTCGCCCATTGGTCGAAATTCGACCATAATTCATTTAAATTATAAGTTTGAACATTATTAAGCTTCTGTTGTCAAAGACTATAACTTCTATAATCACAGATTTCATCAAGGGTACACTGTTAATTTGACTTTAACCATAAACAAAAGAGTATATATGCGTGTGTGTTTCAAATAGATGGTAGTGTGTGTGTGTAATTTTTTATTTTATTTATTCAATGTATTTTTTATGCATAATTAAAAAAAAATAGCATTCTGCACTCCTCTATATAAACTAAAAGTGTACGAAATTTCATACTCCTCCGTCCGTGCAATTTTCGTAAAATGGGGTACAAGAATTTGCTTCACGTATTAAAATATACACTATGTAATAAGACGCGTTTCACTCGCATAAAGAATGGCATTAGAATATTTTATTGGGAATTACAATCTAGTGGGTACACAAACCTTAACAGTAATTCGCTTGGTTTGTGGCAGAAAGGGTGAGTATACAAGACAGCTCTGCTTGACACAGCTCGCTCACGCCACCGATATATTGTGGAAATACCAAGGGAACAAAGCGATATGCTTCACTTTTATAATCCGTACCGCTGAGTAGTGGAACTCTTTATTTAAGCGTGCTCCACCTTAGTCTGCATTACCTTAGACTTCAGATGTAATGTCGGTCAAATGCGAAGCTATACAATATTTAAAAAAAACCATGGAAACTTTAAACGTGTTTCTTTCCCAGTACGAGTAATAACGATTACCTTATTTGCAAATAGGATGAAAAAGCTAATTTTCATCGCAAAGCCAGCAGCCGTTAATGGTTGACAATTTGCCGGCAAGTACGGTTAAATAGTAAGCGGTTTTTTACAATACATACCGACGTCGATGTATCCGCTAAAGGTATCTGCCCATTACACCAGATAATATTATGACAATGCTACCTACGAATGTATCAGGCACGATAAGGAATACGATACGGACTACTAAGCGCAATAAAACATATCAATGTACTCTCGACTAGCAGTTCCGGCAGACGTTCTCCTGCCTTGAAAAATATTTAGAACCCGATAATTCAAATTAAATATAGCCTATGTTACTCAGGTATAATGTAGCATTCCAATTGTGAGGGGCCCTCCAGCATGCAGGGAGCGGAAGAGTTTTCACCCCTGTTGATGATTCTTCGTCTGTGAGTGTGTGTGAGTTTCTACTCACTTCGTTCGGCCTTTCTCAAGCACTGATGCGCAAGGATCAGCGTGGGCGTCACTACGTTCTAAGTCTCACGCTCTTCCTGCCATAAGCGCGGGGCACATGGGAGGGGGGTGGTTTTAGTGGAGTATTGGCTTGTGAGTGACCTCTTCACATAGAGGGAGGTACCTTACTGACTCTCTATATATGCCGGCGATTGTCTCTGTTATCTGCGCTATCTTCAGTGGCTTACCTCTCATAATAATGGTTTAATCCCTAGTAAAGGACCCGGTAGTTTGCGAATTGCATATCTCCCTCGTCAAATAAAAAAAAATACAGCTTTCTAACGGTTAAAGAATTTTTGAAATCGGTCGAGTATAGACGACATTGTTGACGGTCACATGGCACGCGACGGTTGGGTCGGTGACGGAACGGTCAAGTGGGCAGTCTAATACTTTTCAATACAAATAATATTATTTACCGTATACGTTCCTAGCACGGTCATGGTATAATAAGGTGTAGTAGGCAGGCCCCTTAATACGTGCTTACTGGATTAGGGGTCCGTTTATGCCAAATGGAATCCAACGTAAAAAGTTACATCAAAATTGGTTCAAAAACAAAAAGTTTTGTCTGAACATACATAAAAAATATTCACATGATGAATTGGGAACCTCCTCTCTTTTATAAAGTATTTTACTTAAAACGACAAAAACAAAAAAAACTAAGTCCATATATTGTAGTCTATACAACTGTCCAACAAAACATAAGAGGCAAGTCAAAGCCTCCCCGATTTCAAGTAATACTTTCAACGCGTTCCATTAGTAGCTCACAACGCCCAAAATGCTCCGTTAGCCGTTCCACAAGGCGACCGTGGTCGTTGTGGTCGTGGCGAAAACGTCACTAATAAAGTCATCGTTTTCAATCACACAACGCTCACAACAACCCATGTAAAGAGGTGGGTCGAATAACCGTTCCACTTGGGTTTACGATTGTAACGCCGGAAAGCAAGTGGAATGGGATAAATCGTGGTCGTTGTGAGCCCCTAATGGAAGTTAGCCAATGAATGACATGTTGTTTATGACAACGTAGGAGTTTGTTAGTGAACTAAACAAGCGCAATTGCAGGGCGATCTATTTTGCTAATCTGTCTATTCTGGGGAAACGACTTAATTTATCCGGATAAAATGTATCCTAAGTGTTAACTCGGGTTATAAGCCAACTCTATGTCGAGTTTAATTTATGTACGTTCCGTAGTCTTCAAAAAATATGCGATCGCAGCGATATCGTTTTCGCTAGTTTCGTCTATCCCACGAAAACGACGTTGTTTATCGGGATAAAAAGTATTCTAAGTGACGCCCCGGGATATAAGCTAACTGTATGAAGAGTTTTATTTAAATCTGTTCAGTAGTTTTCACGTGATGCTCTAACAGAAAGACAGACAGATTCTAAAAATTGTATTTTCGGTATCTCCTGGTCCGAAATGTCCTTCCTGATTTTTTTCTCTTCTTCAGATTTAGTATAGATTACAATCAATGAAATTAGAATTCTATTGTATTCTGCCTAAGTACAATTCAGGGCGTAGGTTATCGAAGTAGTAAGTATGCGAATATTTCTAGAGGAATCAATGGAGTTTTAAGCAAACAGTTACCAACTTCTTTTGTGTTCTTTCTATTCTTTTACGATTGTCTTTTCTTGGGCCTGGGGGAAATGCTCGCCGAGTAATGTGTGAAACTATCCACTAAATCTTACCTGCACCCCCCCTAGCACACAAGCTTTTACTGGGCGGCACAGAAACTAGACCAATAGGTATTGCATCTGTGACGGCCCAACGCTTCTCGACGATCCCAGGATGTTATTCAGGGGAGGGCACCCTCTTGAACAACAAGGGAGGGAATTCCGCAGGATCGCCCACTCGTCCACGCGGCCCCCTATGCTGAAATTATGGAGGGAGAAGACTGCGTAGCGAAGTCTCCGACCCCGGAGCAGAAACAGTTTCCAATCTTGGAGAACTCATGTCAAATGAGAAATAATCCTTATTCAAAATTGTTTAACCGCTTTAGTAAAATCAAACTTATTGTAAAACACGATCTGATTCCACTCAACTTACCAGACGGCGCGTTCGGACTGCAAACTTCACCGGAGTGCATTGTGATGGACTTGGCCGCTCTTGTTTACGCTCAGACCAAAGTTTGTTCAACTTTTGTATGGTGAATTTAGCATCGGTTCTAGGCTAGGCAAATAAGTTTTGGCGAGTGTAAAGAACCTTGTATACTCTATTGTTTTATTTTTTAATTGCTGCAGCACAGCAGACATCCCAACTGTGATGGAAAGTGGTTAGCTGCTAATGTGCTGCCTGCCTTGAAGGAGAAACTGGAACCTGACCACTGATATTGGAACACAACTCAAGGCTGTTATGGCTGCATATTCTAGACCAGGGGCGGTAGCCATCCAGTCGGGCAGCTGCCCTACGTATTTTTGTTTGTTTCTTACATTTTTAGTGTTTGTCTGTTTGTTCGAGATTCATGTAAAAACTATTGGCCCGCTTTTGATACGGTTTTCGCTGATCGATAACAAATTCCTGGACGTAAAATTTGCGGTACTTTATATCCCGGTAATTCTGCGGAGTTTAGAGTAGACTTATTTTAAAGCAGTTTTGTCAAGTTGCTAAATGACTTTATGACTTGCTTATGGCATATGTAAAAAAAACTTTAGTAGAATAATATTACGTGCGAGCGAGGGGGATTCGCTTTTATGGATTGGAAGAAAACACCAGTTTTTAACTAAACGCTTTTATTGACTCACACAGCCGCACGTAATACCTCACCGCAGGGTTGCCCCTATACGCACGACTAATGATGTACAGTCTGACCGGCGATAAGGTGTCTCGCTCACAATACCGTCGCCGATAATGCGTAGACCAACTTCTGCTACTGCAGTGCTCACCTCCGATATTACCGCATGTAGCTCGCTTCTGGTTCTTCCCTCGAACTACGCTACACACCTCCTTCACTTAAACGTCGACTAAGCTTGTCACTAAATTCACCACTTAACTCGTCACAGTCTTCTATTAACCTTTTCTTACAACTCTTTAGTATCGCACTTGTCGCTTCGCTGTCTTGAACTCAACTCTAAAAACTGCCCGGTAGACGCACCTTACGCTGTTTATATCTCCGGAAGAATTTTCTGGAATCCGTCTATCTATCTCTGTCTCTTCCTTACCAAACCACGTAGTACCTCTCTGTAGGGTTGCCCCTATACGCACGACCAACGATGCACAGTCCCGACGATAAGTTGTTACACCCTCAATACCGTCGCCTATATTGCGCGGACCACCTCCAATATTATCGTGGGTAGTTCGCTTCTGGTTCCTCCTTCGAACTACGCTAAACACCTCCTTCGCGTATCTGTCCACCAAACTTGTCACTAAATTCACCACTTAATCCGTCTCTGTACTCTATTAACCTTCTCTGTTAACCCTTTAGTATCGTACTTGTCGTTTCACCGTCTTGAACTGAACTCAACTTTAAACTGCTCGGTAGGCGCGCCTTACGCCGTTTATATACCCGGAAGAATTTTCTAGAACCCATCTATCTATCTCCGTCTCTTCTTTCCCGAACCTTCTGTTCGGGAACTTTCGTTTATACATCTATCCCTTTCTAACATCTATCTATCTCTGTCTTTCGTTCATCGTCTATCCCTTTCTAACATCTATCTATCTCTGTCTTTCGTTCATTGTCTATCCCTTTCTAAAATATATCCGTCCTTGTCTTTTCCTTCCAGAATGTTCTTGTGTTTTCTAAAAGTTCTAAATTAAGTAGATGGTTCCACCATCATTCGCCACAATAATTTCGTCATATGTCTGTAGTAAAATAGGTTATTCCGAGTTTTACGAGAATTTACAAGATGTATTCTTATTGTTCTGCTGGGATTATTTTTAAATATCGGTTACATAATTGTGATCTTTGGTACCCATTATAACGTGAGCGAAATCGCGGGCAAATCCTAGTAATTCAATAAATACTTAATTCCAAGAAAGAATAGAAGAGGACTTTATAATATTAGAATTACGTACTAATTATTACTTATTCAAATTGTTTTATCAGCTCACAAGGACCAGCAAATAAAACATATTTTTTTTCAAAAACCCTTTAAAACTCAAATGCAGGTTTATTACCACTATTTTGCAGATGTTAAAGTGCACACGCAATAAATCTTGTTAAAAAGTACTTTAGAATGTTGTAAACGAATAAAAATGAATGAGTCGAAACAACACCCGCTGATATGGATTCATTATTACTTCTTTAATTCACGAAGAATTAAGTTTTATCGGATGTGGCCAGAGACAATTATTAAAGTTAGAAAGAAAAACTTTAGTTGAACAAATAGCGACCTAATTACATTCCTTACACATTATTATACAAACAGCATATTTTAAGAATTCGTACGCCGCATTTTTAGCAAACAAAGTTTGCACTCAGCATATTGCTGTGCCGGAATTATATCCGACACAACGCTGATTTTCAGCGTTTCCGTTTTCAGATTTTCACCTTTTGGCGTAAGACTAAAACAATCCATTTTTGTTAAATGATAAATAATAATAATAATGAATAAAACTAATTTTACCTATATAACTAGGAACATAATTCCCTGCGGCCGGGCGGCCTGTCGTAAGAGGCGACAAAACAACCCACAGCCAGGTGGCAGGGCAATTACCCGACTGGATGGCTACCACCCCTGGCCTTGAATATGCCGCCATAACAACCTTGAGTTGTCTTCCGGCATTAGTGACCAGGTTCCAGTCTCCCTTAAGAGAGCAGCAGTGCATTTGTAGCACCTTTGGTGCTGTAAATGTCTATAGGCGTTGGTAACCGCTTTCCGTCAAGTTGGCCGTCTGCTTGTTTGCTGAACTCCCGCAATAAAGAAAGTTCCAAAATTACTCTTGTCATACTGTTGGGGTTGTTAGAGTTCAGACAAATGTGCGAAAGTGGTAGTCCTATAATTTTTTTTTTTGTGTTTTGGCCAACTTATGTGTATTATACATCTGTAGTGTACTGTTGCGGTCTGCAATACTCGTTGAATCAACTATGTGGTTGGTAGATACAAGTGACACTCTTGAATGGAATGAGTCAGTGAAGCCACATCTAGTCAAAAATGTTCGATCGAGGTGAACAATGAAATATTTCACCACCGATGAATACGATTCTTCGAACATAACGTATGCGCACACGGCAATGTCCCGTACCTACTCGAATGGACGGCGTAGGCTCGTTAATGTAACTTGCATTCGATCGTACTTTTTTATGATTGTATAGGCTCGCGTTTGACCACTGTCTCATCTGGCCCTGTAAACAAGTGGGATTAACGCTAAATGAATAGAATAGAAAATGTATGGGAATGCTAAGCTAATCTCTAAGCTTCGCGTAACTATATATTTACGTGAAGCTTAGCGATGGATGGATTGTGTGAAGGATGATGATATGTGGTGTTACAGAAGATGTATGTCAGAGTGGAGGAGTGTGGAAGGAAAAGACATATTGTGCCGACCCCAAGTAATTGGGATATGGTGACAGAAAAGAGAGAGTGACACCTGCGGAAGGTACTGTGCGGAAAGAAAAGAAATTACTTCGCATTCAGATTAGTGGTGGTAGGTCCTTCAGTCGACGTATTTTCTGCGCCATATGTTCCGCAGGTGTTTCACTAGGCTTCACGTAACAATATGTCGTTCCCATACATTTTCTATTCTATTCGTTTAGCGCTAATGCCTCTTCTCTACAGTGTCTGCTATTGAGTGAAGACGCTGTCTAGGATGGAGCATGTTTACCCAGAATATACATATTCACTCGTGACTTAAAGAATTCTACATTGCACCTATTTATTATGGAAAAACAGATTCCGACAAATTATTCCACACTTCGGCAGTGCGTTCTTGCGTTCGCAGCAAAAATCGTATTAATCCTTAGTTTCATGACAATTTATTTATCGCTATATATACCTTAATAAACATGTTTTTTAAAACCGCATTGCAATTCAGTAACAAATAGGTTGTAGTCATGGCAATGTCAGAAAATTCAAAAAATTATATTTTTGGGAATCTGCTAGTCCGTATTAGCCCCCTCGAATTTTTGTAAAATTCACTGTTTAAACTCGGCACCTTAACAAAGTTAATATAAATATTATACATAGATTGGTCTATAATAATGAATTGTCTATGTAGATATTTATCTAACGTCCATATTATACGGTAAGGTCATTCACTCTGCTTCGACAGCTGAAGATCTCAAACGGCGCAAATATGGAACCCTAGGAAGCGGTTATATATTTGTGCCGTTTGGAGTTAAAACCTTAGGTCCGTGAGGTCCATCGGCAAAGGGTTTCTTCAAAGAAAGAGTAAGAAACTCTCTGATACCACCCGTTTTCAGAAAGCTGGTTCGTATTTCGCGCAACGAATCCGCATTGGCATTCAGCGTGGCAATGCAGCCAGCCTCCTGTGCAAGCTTCCCTCTGGTAGCGATTTGTTACATACTTTATATTAATTAATTAATAATATATTTATTTTAAGTATTTAGTTTAATATTTTATTTCTTCTTTTATTTCTAGTTACTATTCATTCGCTCAGAACTCTTCAATATCTAAACCAATTACCTTAACTGGAACGCAACGTCCCTCCGGCGCGCGTGTCTTGTACTTGCAGAGCCCATATCCTGTCAAATATTAGTTATTTGTTTAAAATAATGTTACAAGCATGTTTACCAACATCAAACATTGCCGGCATGTGGGAAATACGATAAAAATATTCCTAAACGGTTAAGGAATTTTTAAAAACCACTTCATAATGTATCTGTGCTGTTTTAGATGTCAGCCATGGAGGCTAGAGGTATAAGGAGGACCATCTAGTATGGGGAATCAGTTGAAAGTGTCCACCTGTAAACAGCAAATTATGGTTCGAAAACTCGTCAAAATAGCGCTAGTGTAGGAAAAGGAAATGATATGAAGTTAGCAGTTATTAACGAAGTGAAGTGTGCCGGGTTCAAATGATTACGATTTATTATATGATAATCTCAACTATTATTTTTTAATTTCATTATTAAAGAATTTTATTTATTAATTTAATTTTATTAAATTAATTGCATTCCTGATGGATTTTGATAAAAATAATGAATGTATGAGGACAAAAGCCACAATATCAGCAACAATTAATAACAAAGTCAAACGAAATTAACATAAATACTCATTAAGTCGGCTAACTCGTTTCCTTCGCCTGTCATATATTAAAAAAAAGAAAGAGCATTATTGTCTGTGGCCATTAGGCGGGAACGACTCATTAGCGTTAAAGAGTTTATGGTAATTATGGAAAGTGGTTTATTTATACAAATTATGTTAAAACAATGTTTAAAGAAGGCTTTTTGGAATTGTGTTAAGACAACATACATTATCGGTTGCTTGTGTTGAATGCAAAATTAGATGTAAGAGTGATATAAAGAAAGTCTTTATTTCCCAATAATCTCTAGATTGAATAATTCTTTTTTCTTAATATAGCTACGTTTTAACGGTTTTAGGCACGGTAATTCTCTCTCTATAATAATAATCTCGCGAAAGAGAATCGTTTCATACCTAGAATGATACGTGAGGCTATTGAAAACAAAAAACACCTAAATTTCAATAGAGAAGATGGTTGGCAAGTACCACCTGTTTGGGATCCGATCATCAATACTAATAAGACCCAAACCCAGCAAAAAAAAAACTAAATACCAGACCTGAAGAGACTGTGAGCTCTTTCTGCGTGTACCGGAACACAAACCAACTTGACTGATAATTTCTTTTATTTTTCGTCCACCCAGTTTTAAATTATATAAATTCTTAGAGCTAGGCATGTCTGCTGAAGAGTTTCTTGGTGTGTCGCTTCATCTCTTCAAGCCATAACATGTTGCGAAGCGGTGGTAAATTAGATTAGGCACCCATAGAGTAAATAATAACCACAAACAAAATTTGAACTAAATAATTAAAATGAACAAGTTGGCGGTAGGCTGAATAAAAACTTTAATAATATCAACTCGTTGACATCTGCATCTTGGGTGATCACGGCCACTGAAATGGCCGAAACGTCGGAATAACCAAAATCAAATAAATTACCGCGCTTAAAACCGTTAAAACGTAGTTTTATTATGTATACAAGTCGTGAAAACTTAAGAAAATATAATTCTTTTTTCTTCTTCTTAATTTAATGACTCCGTCCATGGTCTGACGAAGGCCTCCTCCACCTTATGCCATGTCTCTCGTTCTTTAGCTTTCTGTATCCATAATATTCCTGCTGATATTTGTATTCCACCTTCTGAGGGACCCCTCAGAAACACGGGTGACCACCCGTGTTTGTGTTCTCTTGGGAGCCAATGTGGGGCCTGTTCGCTCCATCTTCCGTCCTCTATTCTAGCTACGTGGCCTTCCCACCATATTTAGTTTTGGTATTGCACTCAAAGCATCGATGACTTTGGCCTTTCTGCGTATTTAATCGCTGTTTATTTTGTCTTACAGTCTGAAGAGTGATAAATAATAAGACAGACAGGACTACCACACCTTCGCACGCACGTGAGACGGTGAAGCAAATTGGATATTCAGAAAGATATACTTGACATCACTTGAACTTTATAACAATTTTAGTAGTAGGTTTCCTTTTAGACTAATTGTTGCTCCGGTTTTCCTTTTTTTTATAAACGAATTATTTAAGAAATACCACATTAGTACTAAAAAAAAATATCCGTTCAGGAACGGAGAAATAATACAATTTCCAGCGGCTGGGCGGCCTGTCGTAAGACACAGACAAGTGGTAGGGTATTTGCCCGACTGGCTGGCTACCACCCCTAAAAGTCTAACGTATGTCGCCATAATAACCTTGAGTTGTGTTCCGGCAATAGTGACCAGGTTCCAGTCTCCCTTAAGAGAACAGCAGCGCATTTGTAACACCTTTGGTGTTGTTGGTAACCGCTGTGCATCAAGGGCCCGTCTGCCTTTTTGCTGACCTGCAATAACAAAAAAAAGTCTTTATAATAATGACTTAAGATATAAAACCCCGGCAAAAATCGTAGGTCTTTCCAAATGCAAGTCACTTCACAATCAACGTACTGCGGTTTGACAAATCATCGGATATTTGTTATGTGTAATGTGTTCATGACTCAGTAGGTATCGGAGTCACGTAGATATTATTTCACTGAGTTAATAAATACCATTCAATTAAAAGTACCAAAAATATCTCCACTTACTATGCGAATTTTTGAAGTGTAACTTGTTTAGAATCGTGATTTGAAACTCGATGAAACGTAAAAGTGACACTAAAAAGAGATAAACACATAAAATTCAATCTTATTCAATTCGACATAGAGCACATTTCTCTTCACCCGTTAGTATTATTTTCAGTTTAAATAACAATTAAAATGTTTCAAATAAATTTTAGCTCTATCTTCATATGGCTTAAGGCAGATTCGTTTATACCTAGAGCATAGGAAATAGTACTTAACAGTACATTAAATTACCAACCTTTAGAAATTTGCTCAGAAAACACTATTTGTCCACAAATAGGTATGTCTGATTTACGGAATATAATCATGCTAATACATTTATTATAATAACTTATGTATTATTGTATATATGTATATGTATGTATTTGTATATTTATTTATCAAATTAGTTTGAGTAGTTATGTGTCTGTTGCCTTTTTCCTGCACCACCTAATTCGCCTGATTCAATTTCTTTCATTTAGGTTGTCTGGAAGAGATCGCTTTGCAATAAGGCCGCCTATTGTATTGCCTAGAAAATATTGTGAATATGGTCTGTTTTTGTAATTGTATATTTTGGTGTGCAATAAAGTGTTATCTCTCTCTCTCTTTCTAAATTTTTACACTTTATGCTAGTGATTTAAAATGCAATTTAAATTGAATTTTTTGAATTACGTATAATATGTTGACGGGTGTAGGCTAAAGGAGTTATATTCATATTAATGAAAGTTAGAGAAAAATTATCTGTGAGTATATTCTCTGAAGTTTTACTTCTACTGCGCAAACACACACATTTTTTTTTAAATCGCTCCCTCTCCTGATGAACTAATTGGCCAAGGTATTATTATTTTTGTCAGAGTATTTTATCTTTCTTGTTTTTATCTTTTTTATTTTTCTTTTTCTTTTTCTTTTTTATTATCCTTTTTCTTTTGCTTATTTAAAATCATTGGATGGGAATAAGAGTATAGAATAGGGGGGAAGTATGCTAATAAATTGGGTAGACCATAAAAGAGATCGATGGATTGTGTGAAGGAAATCTTGATAATTTATGGTCTGATGCCTGACGTATGCTAGAATAGAGGAGTATGGAGGGACAGGACATATTGTACTAACCCCAAACAATTACGGGAAGGTCAAAGAAAAGAAAGAGAGAATTAAAACGAAAATTTTTACCAATAATCCAAAGCAAATTCTATGAAATCAACAGGCCGTGACGTTTTTGCTTTGATTTTTTTTAATAATTCGAAAATCGAACTGTGGAATGTCACGATGTCAAAGTTTCACACGGGTCGGAAGTTGAGAGTTCGTTGCGACACGACCGTGACGCTTTAAAAAGGTAAAATATTTCTTTACGGTCGTAGAACAATAAAAAAAATATAAATGACATTTGGCATTTGGCGGGAATTTGACATATGACGTTTTACTACGCTGTTCTATTTTTAAATATCAAATAAATTGGGTTAGTGCTGGACAGTATACGCCTCCCACCATGGGACCTCGAAGCCAGCGCGGGCCTCACCACCATCGAAGCGGTGAGGCCTGTCCTGCAGGACTGGATCCGACGAAGACACGGCACCCTGAGGTTCCGGCTGACACAGGTCCTCTCGGGGCATGGTTGCTTCGGGAGGTACCTGTGTCGCCTTGGCCGTGAGCCGACGTCAGGGTGCCATCATTGTGACACCGGTGACGAGGATACGGCGCTGCACACACTTCAGGAGTGTCCTGCCTGGACAGAGCAGCGCCGAGACCTCGTCGCCATTACCGGATATGACATCTCGCTCCCGGCCGTGGTACGCACCATGGTCGGAAGCCCAACAGGATGGGACGCCGTCTCCTCCTTCTGCGAGCGTGTTATGCTTGCGAAGAAAGAGGCGGAACGGGAGCGTGAGCGCACATCCCTGCTCCGTTCTCGCCAAAGGAGGACGCGTCGGCGCCGGAGGGCCAGCCAGGACCTTCATGAGAACTGACATGTGAACGCACAGCCCAATTTACTGGAGCACCTTGAAAATTTGTATGCGGATTTTTGAAGTGATAACTTCTTATGGGAGGGTAAGCCGCTTCGTTACGTAGCGTGTTACGGCGCTTGTCTGGCTTCCCTTTCTCTCACGAATACGGCAGCGGTAGGCAGTCTCCTCCTCTCTCACTCTAATCCACAGCGGTAGCCGTATTTCAGTAATTATATTAAAGAATGATACTAATAATAATGTACATACCTACACACAGTTCTAATGTACATATTCAAGAATTGTAACTAAGAATATAATGTATTTTATAATCAATAAAAGATTTTATTAATAAATAACCTTTCCTTATATTATCCTATTAATATACATAAAATTTAAGTAATAACCTAAGCTTTTCTCAGGGTAAACAATTTCAATATTGAATAATTCAATTTAGATGAATTTAAGTTATCACTCCCGGCGGGCGTCCCGAGACGCACACGTTTTTTTTATATACTGTAGGTGCGCACTAAGAAAGGATTTTTGAAAATTCAACCATTAAGAGGGTGAAAAGTTTGTATGAACATCTATAATTTTTAAAGTAATAAGCATGAAATTTTATATACCTACATGACTCTGGTGTATCAGCGTTTAAAAAAAAATTAAGCCTTAAGGGGGTTAAAAAGGTATAGAAAATTTGCTCAAACTGTGACTATTTTTAAAATACGCTTATAACAGTTACTTCTTTACAATAACTGACAGGCGGATGGTAAACATGAGGAGAAAATATCATCGGTACCCAAAAAAATATCCCCGTTAAACCACGTTATTTCACATTATACATTAGTATGTATGAATACTAAATGGTCAAAAATAACAATGAAAACATATTACGTAATGATAACTTCGAAACAGACGGTCGTTCGTTTGTATCATATTAAGCAGTTATTATTTTTGTGCTCCGATACACAATCGTAAAATCGTGCTATAGTAATTATAGGTTATTTAGTAAATTTGGTAAGAGTTAAGAACGTAGAGACGGGAAACAATGTACTGGGTAGCACTAGAAACTGTATATTTGCATGGTTTGATATATGGAAAGTGGACAGTATGTCTATTGGTCGAATATGCTGCGATGGATGTGTGGAGTGACGCGGAAAGACCCGGTCAGGAACTCCTGCATCCGCAACAAACCGCAAGAGTGTCGCTTACGCTAGTACGGCCACGTTTTACGGAGACCAGCTAATTATGAGAGGAAGAAATGTCTAGCCATGCCGCCTCCGCCAGGTCCCGGTCGAAGGGAAGGCCCAGGAAATGATGGCTTGACTTTGTGAAGGATGGCATGCGTCACCAATGGTCATAAAACGGGGGAAAGAAAGATCCAAAGATCGCGCAAAGTGGAGTAGAAAAAGTAGGAAAGCGGACCCTGGGCGTCGGAGTGAACGCTCCGAACGCAACTGGGATTTAACACTCGGATGATGATGATGATGATGATGACAGTATATCCATTAATCGCGGGTTCTGATCCGGCTCGAAGGACCAAAAAATGAGAAGTAATTATGTGCTCAAATTTTACTAACAGAAAATATTTAAGAGGCCTATAAATTTGAGGTCTCGATGTTCAATGTAAATCTCAGTTATATATATATATATATGTAATTGCAAAATCTTTAGTTATTAAGATTGACATTACTTGTCGTCAATCTTTATAATCCATAAATACCTTGAAGCTATAGAAGGTGTGCTCGATTAGCCACGTCTTTAGCCGACAAGACAATGCATTTAGCATATAAACTGCCGGAAAGTGTGATTTTGGCGCGTTGCACCGTAACGCGAAGCGGTTTACCCTCCCATAAGAAGTTATCACTACAAAGAAAGCAAAGCGGAAATCGTTCAGTCCTTGTTTACTTTATCTCACTCTAATTACTACCACAGCGCTACCCTTAGAATCCCGGTTTTGACGGACACTTTCTCAACACAGATATGTTACTCTTTAACTCTATTCTCCATGCTGGGGATTCTGTCCATTTCATACCATTCATAACTCTACCTACAATTGTACAATGGCCGTAGGTTAGGTAGCTTTTGAGTTTTTAATCAAAATTAAAACCATAAAATTGGTCGTTTTAATGAATATTTCCAAACTAGCGGCCTGACGCGGTTTCACTCTGTCCCGCTCTCGTGGTATATAGCGTCATGTCATATAGCCTATGACACTCCCTGTTAATGTGGCTGTCTAACAGTAAAAGAACTTTTAAAATCGGTTTAGTAGATCCAGAGATTACCCCCTACAACGTCACAAACCTCTTTATAATACTAGTATAGATTATGACAAGAGGTTTGTGCAGGAACTTGAACTTGAAAAAACACACAGACAGACGCAGAAAGCGACTTTTTTATTGCAGGAGAGCAGCAGACATTATATTGTTTTATGGCTTGGCATCTAGGCCTTTAAGCCACATCTTAGTTTACAATATAGTTTCTTCATTTTCTCAAGCCTATGTGTAGCACACCTGTAGGTAATCAGCTAGTACCATTCAACGGAGTTCTGGTGACAACTCGAAAGGCCACATTTGACTATACAGTTTACATTTCTCACAAAATACATAATTACAAAGCGCAAATCAGACCGCATATAGAGTACTGCTCACATCTATGGGCCGGAGCACCAGCTTACCAGACTGACCCCTTCGACACCATCCAGCGTCGCGCCGTTCGTATCGTCGACGATCCAATACTAACAGGTGGCTTAGAATCGCTTAGCCTTCGAAGAGACTGCGTCTCTCTGCGTATTCTACCGCCTGTACAACGGAGAGTGTTCCGAGGAACTGTTTGATCTGGTGTCAACGCCTCACTTTTACCACCGCACCGCTCGCCAGCGACGGGATGTTCACCCTCATTTCCTTGAGCTCCCACGCTCAACTACGCCACGGTTCTCTAGAACATTAATATTCCGCGAACAACAGTGATCTGTAGGGAACGTCCCGCCGCGGTTTTCCCTTTGCGCTATGACATGGGGTTCTTTAAGAAGGGCGTTATAACATTTCTTAGAGATCGTCAACGCGTTGGCGACACCCCTGGTGTTGCAAACGTCCATAGGCGACGGTAACCACTTTCCATCAGGTGGGCCGTCTGCCTGTTTGCCTAATTAAGGCAATAAAAAAATAAAAAAAATACTATTCAAATACTATCACATATATCCTACAACTTTGTTTATTTTAGAGTAATTTTACACATTTTTAGAAAATAAAACTGCACAGCACTAATCTTTAAATTCCCGCCAAAGACATGTTTCCTCTTATAACCAACGTTTATAAACAAATTAACATTTTACAAACTGGCCAATATTATAGCTTATAATCAAGAATTAAAATCATAAAAACTCGATTTGAAGAAACAATCGAAATAAATTAAAAATTAACATAAACACATGGTTTTTGATACTTTACACGATTCCCGATCGGCGATTTGGTGAAATGGTGCGATTTAATAAATTGATACTTCGGAAAACGATCCGTTTTGCCGGCATACGCGTTTTATTGATGATATATTTAAGACTTTTCAGAAATGCTTATTTGTATGAATGAGTCATTTGAAGTTTTCGATCGAAGTGGGATTTCTATAATATTGTTACATGTCGGCAAAAGTGAAGGCACACCTGCCTGTCATAAAACGCTGTTTATTACCTTTGTCGCATTTGTTTACTTTGTGTTTAAAATTTGCAATTAGACATTAGTTATTGTTTTCTACTTTGTTGGCCGTTCGCAGGTTACGGTTTCTCGGAAACCTGAGTCCACGCAGTTGATTGTTGTATTGTAAAGTTTACTATAAAACAATGCCCGAACAGAAGGGTGAGGCAGTCAAGCGAGGATTACGATACGAGCAAGGCGTACATTCGATGAGCGATATAGTGACAAACGTGCAGTTTGTACTAGTAGTGTCAAGTTATATTTCTGCCTATGTTATACGTGTTTGTATAGTTCTAATAAACTCTATAGTAATTCCAATGGCATTTTAAATCGAGTCCTGCGTAACTCCTAACAATATTATAGACAAGTGCTTTATTTTATTTTACACCTATACAAAAAAAAAATTCGGTTTTTTTCATATAATAATAACAAAGAAACTAAGTCCGTACAGTTTACACGACTGCCCAGTAAAACATAAAGGCGAGTCTTAGCCAACCTGATTTGAAGTAAGACAACGAATGACATGTTGTTTTTGACAACGTAGGTATTTGTTACAGCCCGTTCCATTGGTAGCTCACAACGCTCAAAATGCTGTGTCAGCCGTTCACAAGGCAAACGTGGTCGTCGTGAAAAATTTGCTCATGACGTCATCATTTTGATCACACAACGCTCACAACGACCCATGTCAAGAGGTGGGTCGAATAACCATTCCACTTGGGTTTACGATTATAACGCCGGCAAGCAAATGCAACGGGAAAAATTGCGGTCGTGAAAGTGGTCGTTGCGAGTCTCTAATGGATTCTAGCGCCATCTGTTTAGCTAATCTGTCTATTCTATGAAAACTACATCATTTATCGGGATAAAAAGTGTCCAAAGAATTGATTCGGGATATAAGCTATCTCTCTGTCGAGTTTCGTTTATATATGTTCTATAGTTTTCAAAAAGGATGATACTGCAGCGCCATCTTTTACGATATTTTCGTCTATCCCAGGGGTCGGCAACCTGCGGCTCGCGAGCCACATGTGGCTCTTTGGATGTAGAGCTGCGGCTCTTTAGTTATACATCGAGGGCTTAACACCAAATGGTCGTACAGACAAAAGTACAGTATTACACAATACACAAAATTGTGAATAAAACAAAACCAGTTGATCGTATAAGTCTGAAATCCGGAATACCCTTCTTCTTAGGTACACTTGCATACTAGTAAGACCTCCTAAATTTGTAACACGCATATTTTTTTTGTAAAAAATAAAAAATGGCATTTTTGCGTATACCCCTATATGTTATGAAGCTCTCGATATGTAAAAAAGACATGGCTTTCATTGAGTTTGTTTGCCCAATTGTTTGTTATTGAAGCACAAGTTAGTCTTGTAAGTTAATAAGTGAATTGTTTTCATTTTTGTATTTCACATAAGTTACATACATTTTGTCACATAAGTATTATCTTTTTGTTGTGAAAAACACTACTTATATATGAATAAATAGATTTGTTTGTTATTATCAAACACTTAATTTATGCAAGTAATATTTATTGTTGGCAAGAAAAAAATTGTGGCTCTTTGAAAACTTTGAAATGTAGTAAATTGTATTTTTGACTCTTCCGACTCAAAAGGTTGCCGAGCCCTGATCTATCCCGCTGAAACAACGTCATTGATAGGGATAAAAAGCATTCCTAGTCCTCTTCAAGTCTAGTATAGCACTTTATTGGTCTTAATTAGGTACCTACTCGTTTTAGGGTTTCACAAAACTACAATACGTTTTCTATTTGATTTCGAGAAGTTTTCTGCATATTTTCAGAACCCAGGGTCTAATCGCAGTGAAATGTATTAAATTTCATAAACATAAAGAACGATCAAAATCAGAAATAAAAAAGTTATGAATGAAATACCTCAAAAATTAAATATTTTTACATTATTTGAACGATTGCTATATCTTCGGAACCCAATGTTCAATAGCAATGAACTGTATATCAGACTACTATATAGGTACACATCAAAATTGGTTCAGAAACAATAAAGTCACAGACGTCAATTACTATAACGTTTTCTATTTGATTTTAAGGAATTTCTACTATATCTTCGGAACTCAAAATATGACAACAATTTATATGAGACGTAATGTGGTTTTTTAAAAATATTTCTATAGTAATTTTAAGTTAAGTTCACCAAATCATCTCCAAATTGTTGACATGAAACCATTTTGCTTCTTCATTTCTTTATCAAAACAGAATAAAATTATATCTACATCTTTATAAAAGAGAGGTAAATAATTTGGTTTTATTATTTTTATAAATAATACTTTATTTTATTCACAATTCTGTGAAATCTCCGCAATCACGCTAAAAATCAGTACCAAAAAATCCTCAACGACGTTGGTTGCTACAAGCTTCAAGCAGCGTATATGTGCGACTGGTGTATTAGCTATTACAACATAACTATATGTGTATTGTAAGTATATTGTAAATGACATAACCACTTTCCATCAGATGGGCCAGATCAGCCTGTCTGTTCTGCTTTATCAATAAATAGAAAATTGGCAGTAGATTGCTACAATGGTACTAAAAGAAAAACCGACCACAGTGGAACCTTTTTGGCTATCCCATGGGAACGACGCCATTCCACCTCCAAGGAATACTACGCCAACTTAATTTTAAGTATTTTCTGGTTTTAAGGGAAAAGCATTTATTAACGTCTTAGGGCCTTACTTATGATAATCTCGTTAAGAAAGGATTAGCCATCTCTTAAATAAGAGACTCTTAAGCCCCTAATCAATGGCTGTTTCAAATAAAACTTGCCATCTTGCCTCTTAGCAGTCACTTAAACTACCTCTCGATGTTTGTTATTTTTGACAGTTATTTACGAGTTACTTTACCACCACCTCTTATCCTTAAGAGGAGTTTATGGGTAAGATTTTCGTTAATCAGTTGCTGAGCAGTTTCTTAAAATTTAACAAACAATTATAAGTAAGGCCACTTTAAGGAAACTTTTTAGTTTCCTAATATTATTTTATGAAATTTTAGAAACAGTATTAAGACATTAATGAGTGCTTTTCTCTTAAAATAGAAAATACCTAAAGTCAAGTTAGCTTAGTATGCCTTGGAGACGTCGATTTATGGGGATAAAAATTATCCTAATCCTGTGTGTACTATGTATTTTAGTAGTAAAAATCACCTAAACTAATGTTGCCTGAGAAATAAATGACGTTTCTATTCGTGACATTGTCATTCCGAATATTCTTGCATACCTATGGACATACACACACACACACACACACACCAAAATTACAATATTACAACAGCTGTACCTAAAAATTCACAAAATTAATCAAATAAAATTTCTCAAATATTTCCAATAAAAATTCATTGGATACAATCCTTCCGTTTTTTGTTGGTCATCGTTTTTTTGACTCCGCATCAACATTCATTACGGGTCATTATGTTTTTGGAACGTATTGGATTTGGTACCCCGCTGGTATGGGGTCTCAATTTTTTATTGATCGACGTTCTAGTACAATTCTACCGATGTTACTTCGGTGTTTCTTAAGTTTTAATATCATAAGATGAAGAAGATCCTGGACATCAATGATCGATTCCTAGATATTTAACCGAGTTCAAAAATGGAGGAGGTTCTCAATTCGTTGTATAAATATTTTTTATCCGACTTTCAAAATGAGGGAGTTTATACGACTGTATGTTTATTTGTACGTTTGTCACGTGATTTCTCCGTCAATTGTGGATCGAATTTCACTTTCTTTAATCGAAACAATATATTACTTGTGTTGCCAGCAATTTTTTTTTAAGTATTGGAGTAGATTTCTAACTTCTTTGTTTTTAAATTCAAATTCATTTATTTATATAAACTTATTTCTAGGCCTTATATAATACATATAATTGTTTTTGCTATTTATTTTTGCGTTGGATTAAGTACAAATTCAGGATACTTTCAAGTTAAGTTCATTGTTATTGGATACCATACGTAATATAAATGTGAAAAATAAAAAAATCTTGCAAAAAGGAAATCGACTTCAGTAACACAATCAACATAATATTTATTTTTGGTTATTATTTAAAGTCTGTTTCTTATTTTTAATTTATAAAAAATTTAAATAAAAATATTTATGAATAATCTTGGTAGCGTAAGGGCTAGCGCATGCGTCCCAATCTCAAAGGACGCGGTTTTGAATCCTGGCCGGACCGAATGCAGTTTTCTGATTGACCTAATGCGCATATTGTTACAATTTATTTTATCCGTGCAGGAACGGAGAAAGAATACAATTTCCTGCGTTGGGGCGGCCTGTCGTAAGAGGCGACAAAACAACCCACAGCCAGGTGGTAGGGCATTTGCCCGACTGGATGGCTACCACCCCTGGTCTAAAGTATGTCGCCATAACAACCTTGATTTGTGTTCCGGCATTAGTGACCAGGTTCTAGTCTTCCTTAAGAGAGCAGCAGCGCATTTGTAGCACCTTTGGTGTTGCAAATGTCCATAGGCGATGGTAACCGCTTTCCATCAAGTGGACCGTCTGCCTGTCTGCTGACCTCCAGCAATAAAAAATAATAAAAAAAATTACCACGTGTTAACAACAGTAAAGGAAAGATTCTGATGAAACCGGCACATCGAGATAGCCCATGTTTTTTATTTTTTTTTATTCCCCTCCGCCAGACGAACATGATTTGTCCGGCCTTTATATGTTATTTTTTTATATATTTTTATTGTTGTATTTTTGTTTTTTACGTTTTCGCTATTACTAGCCCATGTTTTAAATCGGCCAAGTCGCCTTGGACAAGCGTGGAGGGTATATCGCTATATTCGCTAGTAGTGTAAGGTCCGAGCCCAGCGGTGGGAGTTATATGGGCTGTAATTATATCTATTGTTACGAGCTACACAGGACTCGAATTAAAATGCCGTTGGAATTACTATAGAGTTTATTAAAACTGTATAAACACGTATAAAATAGGCACAAATATGACTGGACACAGCCTGTAGAAACTGCACGATTCAATAACACGGGCAAAGTCCGTCACTATATCGCTAATCGAAAGTTCTACACACGTCTTGCTAGTATCGTAATCGTCGCTTGACTGCCACACCTCTCCGTTCGGGCATTGTTTTGTACTAAACTGTATAATACCGACAAAGGGGCCACGTTCACTGAGACAATCTGCACATCTGGTAAGTTTCGACGCAATGCAATAAAAACAAGGATTAGTTGGACACTAATGACGCCCATAAAATAAGTACGATAACAACAGGATGTTTTTAAATTTTAAACACGAAGTAAACAAAAGAACTCCGAATGCAGGAAAGGCAATAGACTGCGTTATACGACTGCCAGGTGAGTGTTCTTTGTCGGTATGTAACACTTTGAATACTCGACATATAAAGACTCATATCTATAGTATGAAGTCGTATTTAAAGAAGAAGAAATGTAACATTGTGGATGATATTTCCCAGTATTATGGATCAACAGTGGTAGCTATAAAACTAGTTGAAATATTTAAAATAGTTTTTTGTGCTGACTTCGAAGTCATGCCCATTTAAATGTGAGGTATGAACGACATTCCTTGAACTTGTATGTTGTCCTCGTTCGCATTTACTATGAGATGAGTGACTTTATTTTATACAAGGGTTCCATACTTTAAGATTTTGTAATTAAAATCCTTTAGAAAACATTATAGTGTTACGAGCTATACAGGACTCGAATTAAAATGCCGTTGGAATTACTATAGAGTTTATTAGAACTGTACAAACACGTATAAAACAGGTACAAATATAACTGGATACAACTGCACGATTCAATAACACGCGCAAAGTCCGTCACTATAACGCTAATCGAATGTACGTCTTACTCCTATCGTAATCCCCTCTCCCCCTTGGGCCATTGCTTTATAATGCACCGATCCATACCTGGCAAGCTTCGACGCAATACAATAACAACAAGGATTAGTTCGACACCAATAACGGCCTTAAAACAAGTACAATAACAATAGAATGTTTTTCTTAATTAAAAATTTTAAAGACAAAGTAAACAAAAGAATTCCTAAAGGGGAGGTAATAAACTGCGCTTTACGACAGGCAGGCGTTTGCCTTTGTCGGTATGTAACAATATGATAATAAAAACAACCCATAAGGCTTCCGTCTATGTGCTTTGTGCTAAGACTCAAGCTCCAGAGGCGGAAGTGATAAATGGCATAACATCAGAAGTAGCTTCAGTTAACCTGCAGCCCGTTAGCCACTCATACTCACGTTGCCCCTTGCCCTAGTACGATATTTTTTGGAGTCCGTACAGGGAGTGGCGAGTCACCGTCTGCCCACCATGTTCCCCGAACATTGCGACGGGCAGATGCCATAGTGTCCATAGTCCCAGATCTCTAGTTCCACTAAAGCAGTTCATCTCAATAGCCTGGTACATTTTGTTTTCATTTCTTGTCCTTGGTTACATTTTCGTATAGTCAGGGATAATCGCGGGTTAGTTTCACGCCCAATTAAATTTGTCAAGCGGCCTCTACGTGTTGGCCTTCCCACAGCCCCACGCAAGCCCTCTAAGAACGGATAGTATACCCGCCACGCTTGTCCTAGGCAGCTTGGCAGGATAAGGATAATGTTGTTACATTAGGTCAGAAAATTGCCTAAGCCTAGCTAAAGGATGCTTTCGTACCAGGATTCGAACCCACGCCCTTTGAGTTTCATTAATTTTAAACTTTTGTTAACTCCATCAATCGGAAGCGAAGAGTAAAAAAAACAACTATTTTGCAAAAAAACCATTTTTGCAAAAAAGTTGTCTTTTTAAAATAAAATATTTGTTAATGGTTTTTAGTTATTTCTGAAGACGGTTTATTTTTTTGCTTACAAGCTTACGCATTACGCATTACGTTACGTTACGCATATGGTATACATAATAATAAATTTTATATGAAACTATCCTGAAAGTATTGAATCCAACACAAAAAGAATAATCAAAATTGGTTAAGAAATAAAAAAGCGATGACTGAAAAAACGCAAATAGTTCACATTTGATGTCGGCTTTTATTTATTTTTCTGCTATATCTTCAGAACCCAAAGTCCAATAAAATTAATATGCAACTGTTTTCAAGCTTTACTGGATCCAACGCAAAAAGAATAATCAAGTTCGGTTAGGAAAAAAAATATTTACGGCGAATTGAGAATTACCTCTTTTTTTGAAGTTGGTTAAATATAGTGGGCGGGGTTCGGGCATTAGCGCCACTTGTCTAGGTGGGGCAGAGGCCCAATTCTGCTATTACTATCTAGTCAAAACCTCTGGACATTATCGTCTCAATCGTATGTTTGCCTGATTTCGGTATTCTGTTAATTTCAATGTTGCGAAAACTCGAAATAAATGTTTGAAATTTTTCGCAGCTTTTCAATATTCAATTCTAATGGCAATACCAATTGTTTTCTACTATTACTCTGCCGCGACGATATCGAGAAGATATTGTGGACTTAGTAGAATACGAATTTTTGACACTATCGCAATCGTCTGAATCTTTGGAACGTCCAGTGCCCAATAGAGCATTATCTACTAGTACTGAAATATTGTGTGTAGCCAGGTGATAATGTATTTGCCGGACCCCTGGTCTAGAGTATGCCGCCATGACAGCCTTGAGTTGTGTTTCGGCATTAGTGACCAGGTTTCAGTCTTCCTTAAGAGAGCAGCAGCGCATTTGTAGCACCTTTGGTGTTGCAAATGTCCATAGGCGATGGTAAAAGACAGGCAGACGGCCTACTTGATGGAAAGCATCAAGTAGGCCGTCTGCCTGTCTGTTAAACTCCCGCAATAAAAAATATATACTAAAAACACTATTTTACATTTTACAAAAGAACTCCAAAACACATACGTATGCAAATTTACCAACTGTATAATTACATGCATTCATTAAAACCTTTAAAAACTTGATTTCAATATAAAATTGCAACCCATGTAACCTTGCTAATTGAAAAGAGATATAAATTTTAACTAATAATAATAATAATCCTGATGTGAGTTTGTTTGTGGAGCTTTCAAGCCTTTAACTACGCAAAAGGGGCCTCGAAGCCGCGGGCAAAAGCTAGTCAAATGCTCAGTACTTTAGTGCTTATCGACTTAAGTTGTAAAATATTAAATAAATAAATTAAATTGAATATTTTTAGTAGTTTTTTTGTAGTGTAATTTATTTATAATTTAGTTTTTAAGTATTTAGTGTTAAGTCATTTAAATAGAAATAAATAAAAATATTCATATTAATGGGAATGAAAAAAAATTGAATATTTTTACGGTTTTTTTTAACAACACTACGGACTCGAGTTCCGTACCCTTTTTTACAAATTAATGTCTAGATTTAATTTTTAGAGTTTATACACGTTTATTGGTTATTTTGGTTCTTGTGTGTGACATTTATTTAGCGATTTTTGTGTTGTGGTGTACCTTAAAAATAACTTATTATATTATTTATTTTATGACTAAACTTATACAAATGTAGAGTGTATCTGTTACATGCTGGTGTTGTGAGGAAGTGCATGTGCAGTGAGTGCCTTATGTCTATATCTATATATATAATCCTATCTAGTGCCATGTGTGTTGTTTTTTCCTTTCTGTGCCTGGGCTATTAATTTTTAGGCTCTTTGTGTGTTATTTTTTACAATAAATATAACAATACATTAGAGCAAGTTCAAAGAAAATTTCTACGTTGTGTACAATATAAATGTTTTCATAATCGCTTGTTCTACGAAAATTTGCTTGATAAATATAATTTTATTAAACTTAAGCATAGAAGATTGCAGCTTGCTGCGATGTTTCTATATGGTTTGTGGCATAACAGGTATGACTGTACATCTTTAATAAATAAATTGTGTTACAGGGTTCCTACCAGGACGCATTGCCGGGGCCCCTGCCGATTGTTTGCGACCACGCGTTGCCGAATAAACGCCGGCAAACGATCCCCGCTTTACCAACTAGTGCATTCATATAATCAGAATTTCTACTTGATAGATATAGCGGCAACTAGGCCCAGCACTTATAAACAAATGATCCTTGAATGTTTAAAAAACAAATAAACCGCTATCACTATCAAGTATTTCTGGTAAATTTCATAACATAAGTTATGTTTATACCTATATATATTATCTATATATTTTTACGGTTCAGTATTTGTTGTTGTTGGCTTCAAAGCCTTTGTGGCATGGATTTTGCCAATGTCACGGTAAATATATTTTTTTGTATCGGTAGGAATCCTTCTTTATACGAGGAGCGACACGTACTTGGCAGATTTTTTTATTTAAAATCTTCCATTTGGCTGTGAACAGGCAAATTTTGGGTTTAATACTCCCGACTTGTAGATAGTGCATAAGCGGGGCGGATAGTACAGTAAGCTGGTGTGCATAGATATTTAACGGATGGTTAACCCTTAAGACGAAACCACTGATTAAATCAAACTATTAAGGAAAGGTAAATATTGCACTGTGAGAGATATTTTATTAACAGACTAAATTAACACCATTACATTTGAAGGAATTTTTTTACATTTCCTTAATAGTTTGAACACAACCAACAACAAAACTTATACACTTACTCACACCAACGCGCACTACCACTGCATTGCATTACACGCACAATTTTCAAACAAACCAAGACACACAAAGAGCCTAAAAATTATTAACCTATAGTAGAATTATTTTCTCCGTGCAGTTTGGGTCATAAATAATCGGAGCAGTGAAGCGAGTATTTCGCTCTCTCTTCCACTCACGGGCCTTATGGGCAGGCATAGTGATACGCATTATTGTTGTCGATAAGCGTTATCGATATTGTATTTAGTTTTGTCATTTTGTGGGTTAGTGATATAAATGAAAGAAAAAAATAGATAAAACAACGTATTTATTAAAATAAGAATAATAATGATTTAAAATAAATTATTAATTAGGTATCTATGTATTAAAAAACTATAAGTTATAGTTATATATAAGTAAAGTTTAAAATGTAACAAGTTATATTAAAAATAAATATAAATACTTATATCTAAGTTTAAAATTAACAGCAAAAAAGATAATAATGATTTTTATAAGAATGATAATATTTCTTTGATAAGAATGAGTTTTTATCGATAATGGCGTTGCGCCCGCGTAACATGCTCACCGCCCTAGCCGGGCTGAGGCCGAGTTTGATTTATGACCCAAACTGCACGAAGAAAATAATTCTACTATAGGCACAGAAAGAAAAAACTACATACATGGCAGTAGTAAAGATAATATATATAGGTATAGACATAAGGCACACACTGCACATGCACTTTCTCACAACACCAGCTTGTAACAGATACACTCTACATTAATATAAGTTTAGTATTATAATTAGAAAAAAAATATATATAAGTTATTCTTAAGGTATACAACACAACATAAAAACCACAAAATTACACAATAACAAAAAATAACCGTGTATAAACTCAAAAAACTGTAACAGTAATCAAGTTGTGAAAAGGGCACGGACCTCGAGTCCGTAGTATTGTTATAAAAAAAAAAAATAGTTTGACTTAATCATCCGGCTCAAAGGACCATAATATGATTAAATCAAAATTGTTACTACGGATAGGGTAGAAATTGCACCACGAGATATATTTAATTAATTTATTATATTTTCATCATTACATGTTGAAGTCGTGGTAGCGTAATGACTAACGCACGCGTTCTAAACTCAAAGGTCGCGGGTTCGATTCTGGCCGGAACGCATGCACCACTTAGGCTGTTATCTGACATAATGTGCATATTGTTACAACTACCACGTGCTAATAACGGTGAAGGAAAACATCGTGATGCAACCTGCACATCAAGATAACCGATGCGTCAAACCTGCCAAGCCGCCTTGGATAAGCGTGGCGGGTATACTGTCCATTCCCCTACAGTGGGAGGCCCGAGCCCAGCAGTGGGACAGTTATGGGCTGTTGTTATTATTTTATTATTATATTATATACATGTTGAAGGAAAAATCTCTATGTGACAAAGTCAAATTTGTTGGTGTTGCCAACAACAACCACAGATTTGTTGCCCGAACTGTCACACAAGGCTAATTGGGAAGCACCTCAAATTTGTGGTCAAATACAGATAATTGAAATGAACGTTGAACTCATGCTTTCTCCCCCTAACTACATATAATTTGTATTAGAATAAAAGAGACGACATAATTCTCTTGGTTTTGATGGTTGCTGACAGATAAGGGACAAAAATAATATTAAATTTGGCCCTTATAGAAGGTTAAAATAAAATAATCGCTAAAACTAAATGGCTAAACAGCGATTATTTTATTTTAACTGTTGCTTAAATGTCTATGCTCACTAAACGTAGTCTAAGAGACGCTGAAGAATGACCTTCACCCTTTTGGTAACCAGATTCCGCAGATGACATTTTGACAAAGAATTTGCCGTCGATCAGCGAAAACCGCATCGAAATTGGTCCAGTAGTTTTTACGTGAATCCCGAACAAACAGACAAACCGACAAAAAGACAAGAAATCTAAAAAAATACATGGTGTTCTCTATCGTTTACATAGTGTATTCCAGTTGTGTTTTTTTTTAACAGCTGTAAAATCATAGCATGTTTATAATATTATAGATTTATCTGTAAAAAAATCGTTAATTGAGTAATAATAAGAATAATATTTTGTTAATAATAATTGTTTAAGATTCTTTTTAAAAGCAGCCAAGTTCTCTAATATAGATTTTGGAAGGTGATTGTAAAGTCTCGGAGCTATGCAAAAAACACAGATAAACGTGGACAGTAATACAAATCGAAGATTATAAAATTGGTTTTCTAAGAGCGTGGCGTCACAAACAATAACTATTTGGTCATCATTATATAACAGCGACTAAATATAGAAGCCCCGTGAATTTAAGTATACTTTTAAAGGAAAATAATTGTGTTACTACCATTTTTATATATTTATTTGTAAGAGGTTTCTAGAAATCCCTTACAGATATTGCAGCCGAGTATACAGACAAAGATACATGGGGGTTTATTTTTATGTATGTGGTGCGTTTATGATGTTATCCCGTTGGATGTGGGGGCTGCACCACTGGCGAGAGCCCATGGCTCTATCGCCGCGGGAGCTGGGCTCAACCGCTGGAGGATATTACAAAATAAGACGACGTGTGTTGTGTGTAATTATTGCTTAATTAATTTAACATTAAAGACCATATATATGGAAATCTTAAGATTTTACATGGGAATTAATATGCTATGTAAAACCTAAACATATTCGTAGATGCATCTCCGGAGGTTTTCTGTTTTCTGTAATGACAGACTTTGGCACGTACATGGACTATTCAGAACCTTAATAATTATGTAGCAATAACTTATTCCATGTACACACAAAGATCAAGTCAACAAACCAACACACATGTTCATTTTTAAACATCGCTCCGCTCCCCACCAAAGTTGAAGTCTGGAAATTTCCATTGAAGGTAAATGTACCGCGACTAATCCGTTATCAATAGCCAAAGAAGAGATAAGAGTGGCTTAATTAACTCCAAACATTTCAAAAAGCATTCAAAAGATAATTCGATGATGATATTATAGTCTTATAAAGGCTTTTGCTACACTTTATATGACGTACACGCTGTGTCCGCGACTTCGTCCGCGTAGAATTTTTTCGCGGAACCCTAATTATAAGCCTAAGTTACTCTTTATTACACCAGCTACTTGCCAGTGAAAGTCCCGTCAAAATCGGTCCAGCCGTTTCACAGATCTAGATAGATAAAAATTCTAAAAATTGCATATTCGGTATCTCCTGGTCTGAATTATTTTCTCCATGTTTTTTTTTACATTTTAATTTAAATTTAATGAGCCATTTACCTAGTACGAGTGCGGCATAACGAAGCAGCAATCATCCAAAAGGACACCAGAAACAAGTTTTGAAATTATTGAATTTAAGTTTGACCCATGTAAAAACTCAGGTAGTCGATTCTTTTATTGAACTTATTCCCTTTAATTTGAAATTCACACTTTAATTTATGGTTCACTCTGTAATAGGCTTGTAACGAAATAACAAAAAATCGATTTTATCTTTAATAATCTATATACAATATCGATTTACGATATGATGAAATTAACCTGTTTGTGTGAATAAAAAAAAAACATAATTAGAAACTTAAAATTATATCGATTCAAATCCATCTTGATAATATTTTTTTTTTAACTACTCTACGGACTCTAGTTCCGTACCCTTTTTTAAAGCTTTATTTCTAGATTTGTTTTTACAATTTTACACGCTTATTATTTTAATTCTTGTCTGTGACATTAATTAGTTTGTGTTGAAGTGTATGAATCTTACGAGTAACTTATATTAATTTATCCTAATTTTACTACTAAACTTATACTAGTTTAGAGTGTATCTTTTACATGCTGGTGTTGTGAGGAAGTGCATGTGCAGTGTGGGCCTTATGTAATATAATAGATAATAGATATTTAAGTATCTAACAACACCAATAGAATAGTTGACAGTCAAATCAATGTGGAGTTTCTGGCAGGAACTGAAAGGAGATGTTATGCTGCGCAGTTTTATTTTCTAAAAATGTGTAAAATTACTCTAAAATGAACAATATTTGTAGGATATTGATAGTTTTTAAGTAGTAATTATGTGTTTTGTGAGAAATGTGAACTGTATAGTCAAATGTAGCCTTTTGAGTCATCACAAGAACTCCGTTGAATGGCACTAGTTGATTACCTACAGTTCAGCTGTGCTACACATAGGCTAAAGAAAATGTAGAAACTATATTGTAAACTAAGATCTGGCCTAAAGGCCTAGCTGCCAAACCATAAACCTAAACAAAATAAAAAATCTAATCAATGTTTGAGAGATTTTTTATCATGTAACAAAAGGAGTTTTTGGCGGGAACTGAAGGGGGACGTTGTGCTGTGCAGTTTTATTTTCTAAAAACATGTAAAATTACTCTAAAATGAACAATAGTTGTAGGATATTGATAGTTTTTGAGTAGTAATTATTAGTTTTGTGAGAAATGTGAACTGTATAGTTAAATGTGGCCTTTCGAGTTTTCACAAGAACTCCGTTGAATGGCGTCGGTTGTAGCCTACAATACAACTGCGCTACTATACGAAGATTTAATACATCAGATTTGGCTGTATGGACTAAGATTCCTTTGCCTGCCTTTGTGGCGAATTCTACTACTACTACTACTCATGTAACAAAACGCTTAAGGGCCGCTTGTATAAGGTTGCTTAAATTTAGTTAAGTTGCTTAAATTTATTTAAGCAACTTAACTAAATTGTTTTGTGTAAAACGTAATATGGCAATTTAATATGATTAACTCATTTTATTTAAAGCCGATCGTTATGCAAGCGACTCGTAAGTTCAAGTCAGAAAATAGAATTAAGGAGTTACCACATAATACAGTTGAAAAATAACTTTGAGTGAGTAATAAAACATCTAAAAGTGGTATAAACACACAATATTTCTTTTACGGCTCGACACTTCGGGTATCTAACACTAAAGTTACTTGTTTGTGTTACCAGGTTTTTGGTAAAACAAATTCATGGAGGTTTTGTTTATCAGGGTATTCGGTTATTTTAATTCTTTTTATTTCCTTCTACTTTTATTAATTTCATGGGTATTTCGATTGAATTACTTCGGAAGATTTGTTTCTTTAAAATGTAGTAAATGAATAGAAGTAATGATATTTTGTATTTATTTTTTTGTCAAAAATAAAACTACAAACACTATTTAAAATGTCACTAATTAATAAATAATTAGAAACGACCATAAAAAATCTCTGTTAAAATTATCAATGTGTGACTGACTAGCTTGTATTATTATCTATGGTGACTAGTTTGATTTATAAAATATGTTTTAATAATTAATAAAATGTTAAAAAACGAATATACTTTTTGACAGCCACTGAGTTATATTTTTTTAATTAATAGTCTTAAATACATTGTTAAAAGTTTCAAATAAAAAGAAACATTTCTTACTCTTCTGTTTTTCAAATAATCATATTATAACTAATTATTTACCTTCTTATGACTAATAAAATTTGTCATCTTACTGACTTTGACAGTTGAGTCGAGATTACGGATTTTCAACATTTGAATTTGGCAACCCTTTCTGTACCAGGCAGCAATAAAACAACCAAAATCCACTTCCCGAGATAACTAACGGCCATTTTACTTGTTCGAGAATAATAAAAAAGCCTCTTATGTCAGATTAAGACGTATGATAGGAGTGACGTCACAAGACACTGAATATTCTCTATAAGCAATATGAATCCTTAAATCCTTTTGCTATAAGTCCTTTTTTGAAGTAGTACTGGCAGCTTTTACGAGTTTTTTTTTAATTCGCCACTCTTTGACAGCATTGTACGTTGGAATTTCAACTTTAGAATGGAATTGCTTAAATTTAAATTATAGTGTTCTATTCTCTTTATGGTTTATTTTTGGGTTCAGTATGAGAATTAGTGAGCTCTGCGTGAGTCATAGAGAACTAGAAATGTTAAAAAGCAGTATGAAGGACCTCAACTAGGGAATGTTTTGGTTGTCTTTTTTTGGGTAAGTTGGTTATTTTCTTTACACTACCTAGCTGTTGCCCGCGGCTTTGCTGACGTAGATTAAAAATAGTCATACTTTGGGTAGTCAATGTAAAAAGGGAGCGGCTTTTTCACCACCTTAGGGATATAATTTTGAAAAACGCCGTTATGTGTGCATTTATTTTTAATCAGAAGCAGGTAGCAGAAAAATCACAACGGAACGAAAAACGAACCTTTGTACGCGAGACCAAGTGTTTATTATAAAATTGTAATTTATTGAAGTATACGCAATATTTCGAGAAAAGTTTCTTCAGTGACAACCTCCTACGCCACAAACGATAAAATACGATCGCAAGAGAACACAGTGAGGGTTGTGTGATGATGTATGATGGTTGGTTGCGGCCGTTGAGCGGTGTACGAGTTAGTTAAAGATACCAAGAAAGTGTGTGAGTAAAAGTGTAAGACGAGAGTCTTACACTTTTACTCACACACTTTCTTGTTGTATACAGTTCACAAAGATTTAGGCGAAGGCAAGCAGCAAGCGCGAAAACTGACTTTTGTACACAAGCACGGACGTCGTGTGCCCGTGTTGAAGGCGTGTGTCGAACTGTGTGCTGAAATGTCCCGAACTGGGGTTCGATTTCGTTGAAATGTTGTTTACGCGCCAAGACAATCGGCGCGAACGTCGCGAGTCCCGCGCTGTCACAAAACGGCGCGCTGTTTTACTTGCTACAGATTAATATTAGTTTCGCGGCGTCCAATTTCTGCGAGGCAATGATGTCTCAAAAGGAGGCCGCAGAACGAGATAGGGAGAGAGGTGCGCATGCGTCTCACGGGTACCGACGTCAGTCTGGGTCCCGGCGGCGCAGATATGCGCAAGATCTCCTCCCGCCATAATACCGCTGCAGGGGCCCTCTAGCGTCTAGGGAGCAGAGGAGTTTCACCCCTGTTGACGAAGTGAGTTTGCCTTCCCCGGCGCATTCTCAAGCACTGATGCGCTAGGATCAGCGTGGGCGTAACTACGTTCTAAGTCTCACGCTCTTCCTGCCATAAGCGCGGGGCACATGGGAGGAGGGTGGTTTTAGTGGAGTATTGAGTAGGTTTCGAGTCTCCACACCAGCCGGCGATTGGACTCTGGTGTTCCATTCGTGGATATCGCCTTTCGTCGCTTTGGCCTAATCCCTAGTAAAGGACCCGGTAGTATGCGAAATGCATTTCCCCAGCCTCAAAAAAAAACGCGCTTACGTGCTTGTTTCTCATGTTGGCATTAATGTCGCCACAACATAATAGAACATGTTATTGACATACAAATTAAAAGTGTTTCACATGTTTAAGTTAAATACAAGATTTTGACAATTACTTATAATGAGCTATGAGAAATTTATTTTTATAATACAAATAACCACAATTCTATGGGAATATTTTAAACAAAGAAAAAGTAAGTACATTGCATTATTATGTCGTGCTTGCAGCGTGTATTCTTCGGTCTGTTGGACATGTATTACACAGTATACGGCTAGAAGTCAGGAAGACCAAAGACATGTTTTTATTTTAATTTGTATTGCAGGAGTTCAGCAGACAGGCAGACGGCCCACTTGATAAAAGCGGTTACCATCGCCTATGGAAATCTGCAACACCAAGGTGCTACAAATGCGCTGCTGCTCTCTTAAAGGGGACTGGAACCTGGTCAGTAATGCCGGAACACAACTCAAGGTTGTTATGGCTTACATATTTTAGACCAGGGGTGGTAGTCACCCAGTCGAGCAAATGACCTACCACCTGGCTGTGGGTTGTTTTGTCGCCTCTTACGACAGGCCTAAAAAAAGGTTTTTTAAAAAGGTTTTTAAATACAATCTTTTGATGTCCTGGATATCACGTAGAAGCAGAGTACTAGCCAAGACAAGTAAAACGAGCCCAAAAACGACTGGTTTATCTTGTTTAGTACAGGAGTTCTTATGGCCACCATTCGACTCCATCATCAGATCAGCTCCATGGTACTATATTATTGTATTGTCGCGCGATATACATATGTCTGCAAAATTTCAGCTAAATTGGAAACCGGGAAGTTGGTCAAATTTACCTTACAAGATTCCACCCGAACTTACATACATACATACATCCATACATACATCCATTGCAAGTTAAATAAAAGCTTGTAAAAAAGAAACTTTATAATACAGAACCGCTCCACCGTCATCTTACACGCACTTTACGACCTCTGTAATACCATTAACAAATGTTTGGTGTGTTTTTTTTATTTTTATGGCCGTGTCCAGTACAAGGCTACTAATGCGTAATGACATTTTTGACATATTATTTCTTTTTATCGAACCGGGTCAAAGGTTAGAATTTTTATTTTTTCTCATAGCAGGTGGCTGTGGGTTTTTTGTTTTATACTAACATGAGTCATGTGATGACAGTAATATTTAGCTGCGTAGTTTTTTATTTTTAACCCGACTTCAAAAAAGGAGGGGTTCTAAATTCGTCGTATAATTTTATATTTTTTTTATATATATGTTCAGCCATCATTGTTTCGCACTTTACAAACTCGTACCGTTTATAGATTTTTTTATAGTAGGTATAGATGGATAGATAACACTTGATTAATGTGCACCAGAATAAACAATTGAAAAAACCCATACTTACAATACTCTCTCTTTTCTTTCACCATATCCCAATTAATTGGGGTCGGCACAATATGTCTTTTCCTTCCACACTCTTTCATTCTGACATGCATCTTCTGTCACACCACAAATCATCATATCATCCTTCACGCAGTCCATCCATCTTTTTTTGTTTGTCTACCTTTACATCTGTACCCATCCACCTTGTAGTTTAACATTCTTTTTGTCAAGTGACTTTCATCCCTTCTCATTATATGCCCATACCAACTTAGTCTTCCTCCTCTCAATTTTTCAGTCACAGGTGCAACTTTCAAAGATCCCCTTATGTACTCATTTCTCACCTTATCCATTCTCATAACACCACACATCCATCTCAACATTCTCATCTCAGCTGAGCGGAGACGTTTGTGGTTTATCACTTTAGTGGCCCAACATTCGGACCCATAAAGTAATATGACTGGTCATATGACATATTTATATATTTGACCTTTTAGTTTCAGTGGCATTAGTTTGTCGCACGTCACACCTGTTTCCACTTTAGCCATGTTACATTTATTCTTACAATACTTACAATATATCTAAGTAAAAATAATAGGTGGTGTTTTGTCTGAAAGCGATCTCTTCCAAGCAACTTAAATTAGACGAAACTCTTAGCTAACCTGGCGATGTAGTTCAAGGAGAAAAAAAGAGTTAAATTTCAAGCTAATTTGAAAATTTACGATCTTTTTAAGGTTCTCCAAGAAGCCTACAAAGTTACTCTAACTCAATATGAATGAAACCGTAAATGTATTCATACTATCAGTGCAGGACCATTCCTGAGAAATAATAAAACTTCCTGCGGCTGGGCGGCCTGTCGTAATAGGTAACAAAACAACTCATAGCCAGGTGGTAGGGTATTTGTCCGTCTGAATGACCACCACCCTTGGTCTGGAGTATGCTGCGATAACCTTGTGTTGTGTGCCGGCATTAGTGGCCAGGTTCCAATCTCCCTTAAGAGAGCAGCAGCGCATTTGTAGCAACTTTGGTGTTACAACCGCCTTCGACCGCGTGGTGCGGTTTTTAACTATCCCATGGGAACTCTTTAATTTTTCGGGATCAAAAGTATCCTATATGTTGCCCAGGGATATAAGCTACCACAATACAAAATTTCACTTAAATCGCTTCAGTTGTTTCGGAGATTAGCCGGTACAAACAGACAGACAAACAGAGAAACAAAAAAATTGAAAAAAATATAAATTAGTTCTATTTCACTTCTTACATCCCCCTGACTCGGTTTTTAGCATTTTTTTCATTGTACAGAAATGCGACCTCTACAATTTTATTATAATTATCTAATAGACAAGTCGCGAAAACTTAAGAAAATAACACTTATCTAGTCATATATTATATTTTATATTAGAGAATGTAGTATGGAAATCAGTACTCACATTTAACCTTAATGTATGTAAACTAGGTTTATTTATAGAACAATGAGCATTGCTTAATATTTAAACTGGAACAGTATTTTAACAAGCATACCCATTAAACTGGCACGTACAAACGATTACTAATACGGTTAAGGGCCTGTTTCACAAACCTTATAATGGTGAGTACAGACAGGGCCGAGGAAGGCCAACCAGCGGTTACGTTGGCTCAAGTTTGGTTGAACGGCCGAGAAGAGAACATGAATACTTGATTGGTTAATGAACTAGTGGAATGTATAGAATAGAATATATTTATTGCGTAATGCATGTACAAGGATGTTACGGTTTTTATAGTATCAATGCATTCAGCCCATAATTGGGCGTTCAAAATTAACATTATAATATTGATTTATAAACATTTATTACAGTCGATTAATCAATACAATTAAATTAAAAATTAATAACAATAATCAAAGACACGCAGTATAATAATAATCTAAATAAGTTACAGAACGCATCGACTTTTATAAACAAAAAATTAGTGCGTGGGCCAATCGATTACGTCGGTATAAAAAACGAGCAGATCGTTATAATCTAAACCGCTTTTTCCAAAGAGACCAAAAACGAGTGTATAGAGGATGGGAGCAGTCATCTGTTTCTGTGGATGATGGTAACTGGCCAGATATCGACTCTATGACAGCGTTCTGGAGTAATATATGGTCGGTGCCAGTCACCCACAGAGAAGGCAACTGGACTAGGGTGGTCGAACAGGCTTGTGAAATGATTCCAGAAATGGAACCGTTGGCTCTTGAACCAATTGACATTAGTTGTGTAATTCGTGTGGCTCAAAACTGGAAAAGTCCTGGACCAGACGGATTGCACAACTTTTGGATTAAATGGTTCAAGAGTTCGCATGCTTGTTTGGCCGTTCAATTCCAGGAAGCTATAAACATGGGTTCGCTTCCTTCCTTTATGACTACTGGAGTCACTCATCTGCTCCATAAGTCAGGCAGTACCACGGAGGCAAAAAACTATAGACCCATCACTTGTTTACCAACTATATACAAGCTACTTACATCTGTTTTGAGAACTAAATTAATGAAACATTTGACAAATAATAACATTTTGGCCAATACTCAAAACGGATGTAAGGATGGGTCCCGTGGTACTAAGGAGCTCCTCCTCATCGATATGACCATTAGTCATCAGGTACGGCGAAACAGAAAAAATCTGTCTGTAGCCTGGATTGACTACAAAAAAGCCTATGATTCGGTGCCCCATACATGGCTGGAGAAAGTCCTAGAGCTGTATAAAGTAAATGCAACTCTCCGTGCTTTCCTCAGTTCATGTATGGGGCAGTGGACCACGGTCCTTAGGCATCCAGGGGACAGAGGGAATCTTTCTGTTTTGCACGACCCAATAAGGATCAAGCGGGGCATTTTCCAGGGTGACAGTCTGAGTCCACTGTGGTTTTGTCTAGCTTTGAATCCACTAAGTACTCTACTTAGGGAGTCAAAGTTAGGCTTTCAACTTCGGAGAGGGGGTGAGATTATATCACACCTTATGTACATGGATGACGTGAAACTATTTGCATCGAAAAAGCCAGATCTTTTGCAATTGCTAAAGATTACTGAAAGCTTTAGCAACTCCATTAGTATGGAATTCGGTGCAGATAAGTGTGCCGTCATGCATGTACAACGAGGGAGAGTTGTAAATTCAGAAAATTTACAACTATCTGAAAATATATCCCTCAAGACTCTCTCTGAAGGTGAAACCTACAAGTATCTTGGTATGTCAGAGTCGTTGGGTATTCCTGATGCTGATGTGAAGCAGGCGATGAAGAATCGTTTCTTTTCCCGCCTGAGAAAGGTCTTAACGAGCCTTCTCTCAGGTGGAAATAAGGTTCGAGCCTTCAACGCTTGGGTCATACCAGCATTAGCATACTCCTTTGGCATACTAAGATGGACTCAAACTGAATTAGACGCCCTGGATAGACGGGTTCGTTGTCTACTGACAACACATCGGATGCACCACCCGCGTTCGTCTGTGATGAGACTGTACATCCCGCGGAAGTGTGGAGGTAGGGGGTTTTTAAATACCAAAGACCTCCACAACCGTGAGGTGTACAATCTCAGAGAATATTTTCTCAAAGTAGGCGAGACAGCGGGTATGCATTACGATGTAGTGTCAGTAGACAAAGGGTTCACCCCGCTATCCTTATCAAAACAGAACTGGCAGAGACCGTTGGTAATGAGTGCTTCTGATCGTATAGACGTATGGAAGAGCAAGGAGCTGCATGGCAGGTTCTATCAGGCTTTAACAGGGCCTGATGTGGACCTACTAGCCTCGGTGAACTGGCTACGTTTCGGTGACCTATTTGGGGAAACCGAAGGGTTTGTCTGTGCAATTATGGACGAGGTTATCAAGACGAACAACTACCGGAAGTACATTCTGAAGGACGGCACGCTTGACATATGTCGGGCGTGTCACCGCCCTGGTGAGTCTCTCAGACATGTCACTTCTGGTTGTTCTCGTCTTGCTAACAGCGAGTACTTGCACAGGCACAACCTAGTAGCCAGGATCATCCACCAACAACTTGCTCTTAAATACGGACTTGTCTCGTCGGAGGTACCTTATTACCAATACAAGCCCGAGCCAGTTCTTGACAATGGTCAATATCTGCTCTACTGGGACCGATCAATTATCACAGACAGGACTATTGTTGCCAATAAGCCTGACATTGTCATAGTTGATCGGTCTGCGAGACGTGCTTTAATTGTAGATGTCGCGATCCCCCATGATGGTAACCTCGTGAATGCCGAGAAAGATAAACAAATAAAGTATATTGATCTAGCTCACGAGGTTACCGCCATGTGGAACCTGGACTCTACAATCATAGTACCGATAGTGGTGTCAGTGAATGGATTAATAGCGAAGAGCCTTGACCGCCACCTTGAAAGGCTCTCGCTTGGTATCTGGTTGAAGGGTCGGATGCAGAAGGCAGCTTTGTTGGACACGGCCCGTATTGTGAGGAGATTCCTGTGTCTGGAGCCTTAACCACCGGTAGTCTGGACCCGAGGCCCCACTGCCGGCGAAGATCAGTTTTTTATATTTTTTTTTATAAATAAATGTATATATATTTTATAAGCTATTTATAAAAAAAAATGTAAAAGATTTGGATATTAAATATATATGTGAATCTAAATAATAAAATGTCTACTATTAAAGCATGTCAAATATATTTATGTCAGTTCATAATGTTTTATCGTCCATAAATATGTTTATATTATAGCATCGAGGGTTCAGTAGCATTTTTAAAAAATAGTGTATGTACATGGCAGTTCTGTAAGAGACTTCGGGAGCTTATTGTATGCGAAGGGTCCCATGCAATAGACACTTTTGCGCATTAATACTGTAATTGAGTTGGTTTCATGGATATGTGCTTAAAAGTAGTTTCTACTACAGGGTTAAATAAAGTTTTAGATACATAATTAGTATATAATTATTAAACGTTAGATATGTTAAACAAACCTTGTACAGTTTTACACAACTCATAATTCATCTCGATGTGCCTGCGTAGGAGAACAATTTTAGTAGCACTTAACATGGTACGAATCGTGTAAGTGAAACAGAGCTAAGAATGCATATAAAGCGACACTGTAATTTCTCTTGCGAATAAAGTTCAATAAAGATTATTTACATGTCAGAAACCGGTTTGCACTTTTCTGCGCAAACGAAAACTTTCGATTGGAATTTTAAGTCGTGTAAAACTGTAAGCATGTTTAAATTAGTATTTAAATAAGATAATGTAGGTAGGTAACAGTAATAAAAATTAAAATGTGTAGCTAGTAGATTTTAGTAAAATTTTCAGTTAATCTGTTAGAAATAATAAAAAAGAAAAAGAGGGTCAATACAGAACTCTGCGTCATATAGTGGTAAAAATGGCGAACAAATAAAAATGATTGTGGTCAGAAATCTTTGATATTACGGCCAGTAATGCAGTTGATTGGCAGCGAATGTCAACGAGTTATCGTTGGAATTCTTTAGGCACCACATACCCGTGGTCCTGAAATTAAAGGCGAAGAACGGAATGCCAAGGGGTTTAAGAGGATATCCTTAACTGTGGTAAGGCAATAGCATCTTTAGTTCTGCCTAAAGAATTCCACATACTGACCGCGACTTTCCCTCCTCCACGCGGCTGATAGCTCTTAATCGGGTTTCCTCTTTTTACATAAAATGGCCTTCTGTGCCTGTGTGTACGCGGCGCGGCGTCACACAATGCCAGTAGCTGGCAACCAAGTTTTTGGCGGGAACTCGCAGAATGACATAACGCTTAAAAACCTTGAGTTGTATTTCGGCATTAGTGGCTAACTTCCAGTCTATTCTTCGAGACCGGCAGGACATCGATAGCAGTTTTGGTGTTTTAAATTGTCCATAGGTGTCAGTTGGAAACGTGCTCAAAAGACTGGCCACATTACCTCGCTGGATAGCAACGCATTGTCCGAGGTATAGACCTGTCTTTTGGTCACGTGAGACGTTTACCAGGCGTTTGGCTAGGTCCCCATGATCCCAGGGTCTTGGCCCCAAAAGCCGCAAATATGTAGCCATTTTCGCTGGCGGAATATTTGTGGCGTTTTAGGGCCTCCTGTTGTGCAGCAGCTGCGCCGGCAGATATGATAGTAGCTGGAAGATACGCCGCCAGAGTATCCACGCAAGACGCGTCCCATACTAAAGGGCAATACATCTTCCAGGGCACCAATGGAATTCCATCTAGTCTCTTGACATTTTCGCGGCACAAGCCGTTCTATTCTAGAACGGCAGGCACCCCGACGGTGATAAGAGCTCGAGGGATTATATTATAAAAATCTCTGCGCAAAAAGTACATGTTCTTTATGACATAAGTACACAAGTTGAGCCAAATTAAATTCAAGTCGCAATTTAGAACTACAATATTGTTACGACCTGAACGCCGACAAAAGACAACTTCTCACCTGCATACCTGTAGACATTTTATTACCTTTTCGGCATTCGGGCTTCTTTTGTTTACTTTGTGATTAGAAAAACAGCCCATTGGGTATTGTAATCTTTTATGGTAGACATTAGCCAGGTGTCATTCTGGGAAATTCAGTCGACGTCGCCGAGCAGACATATTGTATTTGAATAGTATAAAGCAGTCCGCGGTGTGTCGGCGCACTGGTCAGTCATTAGTAGTGCGCGCGCAGTACAATGTAATCTTAACCCGCGGTACAAGTTCATGAGCGATGGCGAATATTATTATAAATGAATTTTTAACGTTTGTGCAAAATAAGATAGATGTACTCGACGAGATTAGCATTACTCAAATATGTGCGACAAATTTCTCGGAAATAGAAATTGAAACTGGGAAAAATGTTCTCTTTGAGTCTTGTGGAAGCGGACAGAGGAATGTGCAGAGAAAAGGTGATGATAAAAAGAAGAAAAATATTAAAGATGTGATAAGGCTGCTGAAAGAGGTGGATCCTGACATGCAACCAATTTTTGTTGCAAAAGATCTTAATCGATTGCCACCTGTGACTTTTGACTATATCGACGTCACCCGATTATTAAAAGAAATAACTGCATTGCGGGCTGAAGTAACGGACCTTCAACTTAAAGTTACTGAGGAAGTTACGGACCTGCGGAACTCCCTAAACTCCTCCGCAGAAACGGTTACAAGCCGCCGCAGTAATGCAGAAACTAATAAATCGAAAACGCCCCCGCCTGTGATTGTGCCACCACCCACACAAGAACTATCGGACGGTAACGATATTATATATACACCCACTTACAGAGATATTACTAAAGGACGAATGCAACAAGCGAAAATGATCTGTAAACGACGCGTGCACACGAATGAAAATAAAGTGCAGGAGAGAACAACGCACGATTCAAACAGTTTAAGAAATACCTCCAATAATGATGAGGAAGAATTTAAAGTTGTATCATATAAGAAGCCTAGAAGACAGCAAAATCTGCGAGGGACGCTATTAACGAGTAGTAAAATACAAGCGGCACAATCTCACTGTGCCATATATGTTTCAAGAATTAATAAGTCTGTAACGGATGAAGATATACGTGAACATATAAAGGAAATGGGTCAAGAATGTATCGGTATCGAAATGCTTAAACAAAAGCGGGAAACTAATTTTAATTCGTTCAAAGTAACAATATTGAGTAATAAAATTGAAACGTTTTTGGATACTGGATTCTGGCCGGTTGGTGTTGTTTATCGACGTTTTAGAGAACGCTCAAACTAATAATAGTATATGGATAAAAATAAATTAAGGACTTTTTCAATTGTTTCGTTTAACTGTAGATCTATAAAACGTTCGGTGGAACAAATAAGAAATTTATGCTCGAAATATGACATAGTGGCTTTACAAGAGACTTGGTTACTCCCACATGATTTAGACTTTGTAAATGAAGTCAGTGATGATTTTGGGTGTTATGCGAAGTCGTCAGTAGATACGTCGACTGGATTATTCAAAGGAAGGCCTTATAGTGGTCTTGCCATTCTTTGGCGTAAAGCACTCTTTACAAGCGTCTCTGTAGTGGAATGTAGCAATGATAGAATAAGCGCCGTACACATCAAACTGGACGATCGCTCGGTTTTGTTATTTAGTATTTATATGCCCATCAATAGCGATGAAAACCTAACAGACTTTACGGATTGCTTGGCAACTATTGCTGCAATTATTGACGAAGGTGATGTAGATGTTTCATATATACTCGGTGATTTTAATGCGCATCCCAAAACTGTGTTTGGTGACGAGCTAGATCTTTTTTGCGCAGAACAATCACTAATCTGTGCAGATCAAGAGATATTACCAAGTGACACATACACATTTTTGAGTGAGTCACATGGATCTCGACGATGGTTGGACCATTGTGTGGTAACACGCGCAGCCTGGGATGCCATTATGTCTATACGAGTAGATAACAATGAAGTCTTCTGGTCTGATCATTTCCCTCTTGTAATTGAATGTGATATGCAGTGCATCGTGCCTAAAACTGTCTGTGATAATAGTTTATCCAATAGTGTGAATGAAATAAAATGGGGTCAAAGGGATATTTGTCAAAGTGAACGATATAGGACAAATTGTATCGATAGCTTTAGTAGTTTACGTCAATCTAGTCTAGTTTTGTTTGATTGTGAGAAAGACAAGGCTTTAATTGATAATAATAACTGTATTATTAAAATATTGCAAAAGGCTGCCATAAAAACCTGCTATACTCGTCACGGTGCTCAGAAAAGCCCGATTTTGGGCTGGAACTACCATGTAAAGGACAGTCATAAAAGGGCACGATTTCATTTTAATAATTGGGTCATGAGTGGCTGTCCACAATCTGGAGATATATATAGTCAAATGGTAATGAGTCGAAAACAATTTAAAAACAAATTACGCTGGTGTCAAAAGAATCAAGACGATATTAAATTAAACATTCTGGCCTTACATCAGTCAAATAAAGATTTTATTAAATTTTGGAATGCAACAAAAAGACTAAATTATAAAACTAGTAAACCTGTTAGCATTGAAGGGATTGGTGACCCTGTGTCAATTTCCGAGCAATTTGCGCGTCACTTCAGTGTAAAACCTTTGCCTTTGAACCCTTCTATGACTGCTCTTAAAAATAACTTAACCAAATTGCCATCTAATAACAATTCGCATAAGTTTAGTGCGGAAGATGTCGCTAGAGCTGTTCGTGATATGAAACGTAGAAAATCGCCGGGATGGGATGGCTTAAGTATTGAGCATATTTTACATGCAGGGCCCGATATATATTACATTTTAGCTAATCTATTTAGTATATGCCATTCCACCAATCACCTGCCTGAGACACTTATGAAGACTGTGGTAGTGCCAGTTCCTAAAAATAAAACGGGTGACCTTTCCAGTCCTTAAAATTATAGACCAATTTCGCTTGGTACTATTTTAGGCAAAATCCTGGAAAGGTTACTTCATCCTGACCTCAACTTAGTAATTGACGATGCACAATTTGGTTTTCGTCCTGGTCTCTCAACAGACTCAGCTATTTTTAGTGTGAAGTCTACAATTAGGCATTATGTTGATAGAAATACTTCAGTTTATGCATGTTTCCTTGATCTGAGTCGTGCTTTTGATCTAGTAAACTACGATTTACTATGGGAAAAACTAGCCAGGTCAAATATTCCTGAAAAAACGGTGGGTCTGTTGAGATACTGGTACGAAAACCAAACTAACCATGTCAGATGGGGCGACACCGTCTCTAGCGATTATAAACTAGAGTGTGGCGTACGTCAAGGAGGTTTGACGTCTCCGGACCTTTTTAACCTCTATATTAACGACCTGATTGTGGAACTGAGGAGCACCAGGATTGGTTGTCATGTTGGGGGAGTATGCTTAAATAACATAAGTTATGCTGATGACATGGTGCTCTTGAGCCCCTCAATCAGTGCGTTAAGAAAGCTGCTTAGTATTTGTGAAGGCTATGCTGCTAAGCATGGCCTAAAATACAACGAGAACAAGACGCAGATGATGGTTTTCCGAGCAGGCAAGGGTCCGGAGATTACATTGCCTGTATTGTTGAGCGGGACTGAGCTCAAATATGTAAGCCAATTTAAATATTTGGGACATATACTTGCGGAGAATCTCAGTGACGACTTAGACATAGAGCGCGAGCGCAGAGCTCTGGCTGTGAGGTGCAATATGATCTCACGTAGATTTTCGCGTTGCAATGGACAGGTGAAAGTGACATTATTTAGAGCATACTGTCAAAGCCTCTACACCTGTCAACTCTGGGTGAAATGCTCCAAGAAAGCTTTGGGTACCATTAGGGTACAATATAATAATGCATATCGTACCCTAATGAAACTGCCTCGATTTTGCAGCGCTTCGGGCATGTTCGCCGAACAGAGAATTGGAGATTTCTATGCCATTAGGAGAGCACGCATAGCGGGGCTCTGGGCTCGCCTCCGTGCCTCGGGCAATGGGATTCTCCGCATGTTCTCAGATTGCATTGACAACCCCATTTTTAGGAGCTGGCTTTCTGTGCACCGGGACTTAAAGGCTTAATTTGAATTGGAAATGACATACTATTTAATTATTATTATTACTATTATTATTTTATTTTTAATTTAATTTTTAATTGTAAGATTTTATGTTGTGAACTGATATGGGTTATTTAATGCCTGAAATAAAGAATTATTATTATTATTATAAAGCAATGCACCAATTGAGAGATGAGGCAGTCAAGCGATAGCCACGAGCGGAGCAAGACTTGTGTACATTTGATAATCTATTTAGTGAGGGACTTTGCGCGTGTGATTGAATCGTGCATTACGTTTGGACTGGTTGTGTTTAGTTATATTTGTAACTGTGTTATACGTGTTTGTATAGTTCTAATGAATTCTATAGTAATTCCAACGGCATTTTAATTCGAGTCCTGCAACTCGTAACAATATTTTACTTTAAAGCTCCGTATTCTTTACGATTGTAATTTGTTGTGTATAAATGAAAAAAATGGGAGTATACTATACTCCCAATTTATATATATATATATATATATATATATATATATATATATATATATTATATATATATATATATATAATATTTTATACTGTATAAGTAAGTTTTACACCACATACTATTACTTGACAATTTAAGTTTCCTTAGATAATGCCTAATCTGCTCGTCTGATCAGTGAAAGTATTCAAAGCCTTGGTTCACTATTGTTTTTCTAACGTGTAATACAAGGCGTTTAACTTGCCGATATGTCTATAATATTTTGTTATTACTGTGCATATAGATTTAGGTGTACTGGAAGTGTCATCTATAGCGTTCTTGAGAATTGAAAAATAAGTTTTGCAATCATTGTAACTGACACTTTGTTTATCTTTGTTGTTAAACAAACACAAACTACAAAGTAATTTTTACAGTGTGAGTGGTGAGTCACCGTCTGCCCATTTTATCCATGTTCCCCGAACATTGCGACGGGCAGACGCCATAGTCCCTACAGTCCCAGATCTCTGTTTCCATTAGCAGTTCAACCAAATAGCTCGGACTCTTTTGTTCTCATTCCCTAGAATAATGGCAGACATCGGCAGACAAGATTCTCTTTATTACATAAATTCAGCAGACAAGGGCCTAGCTGGAAAGCAGTTGCCATCGCCTATGGACATTTGTAACATCAAAGGTGCTGCTATTAATATCTCTGTAGGCAGACTGAAGCCTGGTTAGAAATGCCGGTTGACAACTCAAGGTTGTTATGGTGGCGTAGACCAGGGATGGTAGACATCCAGACGGGCAAATACCGTACCACCTGGATGTTTTTTTTATTTTTTTTATTGCAGGAGATCAACAGACAAGCAGACGGCCCACTTGAGGGAAAGCGGTTACTGTCGCCTATGGACATTTGTAGCACCAAAAGTGCTACAAATGCGCTGCTGCTCTCTTAAGGGAAACTGGAACCAGGTCACTAATGCCGGAACACAACGCAAGGTTGCTATGGCGACATACTTTAGACTAGGGATGGTAGCCATCCAGTCGGGCAAATACCCTATCACCTGGCTGTGGGTTGTTTTGTCGCCTCTTACGACAGGCCGCCCGGCCGCAAGAAATTGTATGCTTTCTCCGTTCCTCCGTTCCTGCACGGATGTGGGTTGTTTTATCGTCTCTTACGACAAGCCACCTAGTTTGTATTCTATTTCCGATCCTCCACGGAGATACCGTACATTATAATTTAAACAGTAATTAAAATTGTATCTAACATGAAGTTTTAAAGTTCTGAAGATTACAAGTTCGGGGTCGGCACACACTTGTCATTAAAATTAACCCAACCAAGTTGTAGGTCCTTGACTGACTTTAATCAACGGAGTTCTTGTGACAACTACACACATATTTCTCACAAAAACGCCTAATTACTACTCAAAAACTAATTATATTCAACAAATATAGTACATTCTAGAGTAACACTGCGTTTTGTTCGTGGCTTCGCTCGCATTAAAAAGGATATGTATGTCAAAAAGTGAGAATGTCATAATTCTTAGAAATGTCAAACAAATAATAAAATTACGTTTTATCGGTTTTAAGCGCGATATTTGGACCACTTTTCAGTAGCCATGATCACGGAAGACTCACAGAATTGTATTTGTAGGGCTCGTATTTGTTATTATAAAGTAACCATATGACAGACGTAGTCAAATGTAAATCGAAAGTCTGATAATCGGATGTCAACGTAGAAGCATTTATTATCAAGGTAACGGATGTCGGAAATGGAGTAACCGGAAGTTGGTGTTATGGAGTAAGTGAAACTGAAGTGGCGCCAAAGCAATACCGGATGGTGTCACTGCAGTGCGCTACGACGACCTTTTAAATACGCGGTGTTCGGGCACAGGAGAGACAGTCTAGAACCAGCAGTCTAGAACCAACAGTTTGAAACCGATGGTCTACAACAGTCATTCTACGTTCAATGGTTGAACAGAGCGGAAGCTCTGTTGGACAAGAGGCGCATAGTTATATTGTGGTCGATAATTACTGTTCGATAATCGCAGTATTCTTTGAGGGCAGATTGCTGCTCGACAACTGACAAGCGTGGAGACAACTCTTGGAGTTGTCCTAATATTTCGGTGTATTATTGTGCTGTATTTAATATTGTAATTGTAATAATTCTAGTGTAATAAACTTTGATTATAACATTCAGATTATTATTGTAATACTCCGAGTGGCATCCGCTCCCGGCGTGAGTGAGCCGACATATTCTTTCTCCGTTTCTACACGGACGAATTTTGTTGATGTCTCATCCAGGCACTTTAACTCAACCCGTTCCCCCAATCTGTCCGTTTCGCCTCCGTGGCTCAGACAATGGGCGATTACCTTTACTACGCATTGTGCTGTACCTCAGAACACAAGATGTTCATTTTGATCTTGTTAACTTCACTTTGGTTGTTGTTTAACATCTATTTATAGAGTCCGGTTCGCAAAGGTTAATATTTTTTATGGATCTTGGTAGTCGTCCGGTAATCGGAGGAATAATATTCGTCCGCTAAACGGACGAATAGGCACTTAAAATTTATATGTCTATAGTAGAATTATTTTCTCCGTGCAGTTTGGGTCATAAATCAAACTCGGCCTCAGTCCGGCTAGGGCGGTGAGCATGTTGCGCGGGCGCAACGCCATTATCGAAAAAATCCATTCTTATTAAAGAAAGATTATCATTCTTATATATACATACATACATACATAACTTCACGCCAGGTCCCTTGCGGGGTAGGCACGAGCAACAGATCATTCTTATAAATTCAAATTCAAAATCATTATTATCTTTGTTGCTGTTAATTTTAAACTTAGATATAAGTATTTATATTTATTTTTAATATAACTTATTACATTCTAAACTTTTGTACTTATAGTTTTTTAATACATAGATACGTAATTAATAATTTATTTTAAATCATTATTATTCTTATTTTAATAAATACGTTGTTTTATCTATTTTTTTCTTTCATTTATATCACTAACCCACAAAATGGCAAAACTAAATACACTATCAATAACGCTTATCGACAACAATAATGCGTATCTCTATGCCTGCCCATAAGGCTCGTGAGTGGAATAGAGAGCGAAATACTCGCTTCACCGCTCCGATTATTTATAACCCAAACTGCACGGAGAAAATAATTCCACTATAGTTGCGTAGCGAGCCAGTCTTGTGCATGGCCTAAAATATATATATATATATATATATATAAAACAAAGTCGTGTTAGTTACACTATATATAACTCAAGAATGGCGGTACCGATTTGGCTGAAAATTGGTGGGGAGGTAGCTTAGAGCCAGGAGACGGACATAGGATACTTTTTATCCCGTTAGAACCGGTAGGTGGCGCTGAGATCGGGTTCTAGAATCCTCCTAATCACCTGGACCGATTTTGGTGATTTTGTTTTTCTGTGTTTGTGAGCTATCTTACACTGAAAGAATTTTTCAAATAAGACCAGTAAGTAGTTCCTTAGATTAGCGCGTTCCAGCAAAGAAAAGATATCCTCTCTGTATAATAATGTATAAATAATGTAATTACGTCGCTATTTCTTCAAATGATGTTTTCCTTTCTTTCTTTCATAGTTGTCAGGTTAGCGGACGATTATTATTCATACGGCTACCGTACGACTAGACATTTCGTTTTTCATCGAGAAGCTGACAAATCGACAGACGACCTACCTCTTGGAAAGTGGTTGTCGTCAATGTACATTTGCAACACCAGAATGAAAACGATAGGATAGGGGCATGAGATTGGAGGGATCGGATATGAAAAATGGGATAGATAGTTAAGGCTCCTATTGCTGTAAAAGGTTGAAAATGGGGTGCAAACGAAAAATATTTTCGTTGGTAGTTACTGATCAATAATTTACCAAAAAAATATCATAAATCTTCACGTTGACGGCCTCTGTGGATGAGGGTGCTAAGCATTCGCCGGCCTACCTCACTGCAAAACAGAGTTTCTGGGTTCGATTCCTGCTATGGTAAATTTCGGAGAGAAATTTTCCCCGTTATTTAGTTTGGTCTGGGTGTTTGGGATCGGCTTCAAAGTAGTCCGTTGTACATTCAAGCGTAACAATTGCTTATTTTGAAGAATATAGAACATGTTTGTTTGTCTGCCGACGATATTAGACGTGATCTAGTTTTTAAATCACTTCCAAATTACTGACATGAAACCATTTTACTCCCTCAATTTTTATCAAAACAGGATAATAAATATCTACATCTTTAGAAAAGAGATAACTAATCTGACTATTTGAACATGGAACGCATAGATAATTACTTTCTAGTCTATATTCATAGACAGATAGAGATCTGTATTTAAAACTAGTGTTGCCACACTAAATAAATTATAGTGACAAGTAAAGGCACAACAATTTCATAAAAAACTAGCCTAGAAACTATTTCGTTAGGTAACACATATTAAATATTATCGGCAAGTCCAAAACGTCACTGTCAAAATTACTCGTAAACATTAAAGTTATGAAGAAATCGCTAATAAAATAAAAATAAACAAAATGCCACAAGAAGCAATAGAAGAACTTAACCGTGTAGAAGATAATACAACAGAAGAAGTGTTCAAAACAGAGGATGAAATGAAAGAAGCTTTAACAAGACTCTACTATGGAGATCTGTACATTATTGGTAGATTGTGGATAGAAGCTTTGAGAACTATTCTAGTTGGTGCTAAATGGAAACTAATACCTGTAGTACATGCAGCTAAGCCCCCCGAAACTCCAGAAAAACCACCTCGAATGAAGTATACAGAGTTACCTATATATAAAGCACCGCATTATGAATACAAAGATTACCTGGCTGATAAGGACAAGTGTCCTAAGGCTAACGTGAAGTTAATCCACGAATTCTTGTTACCTTATGTCAGGAATTACAGGTATGTTTCAGTCTTAGAACAATAAAAATAGAATTTGTCTTATCTATATATAATATTATAAAATTTTAAACATGTCGGATCTGTAACTTGAATCTATTTACAAAAAAACAACTTGAAAATACTATATAAACGACGGAGACCACGATGCATTTTTTTAGATTTCTTGTTGGTTTGTTTGGGATTTACGTAAAAACTACAGGGCCGATTTCGATGTGGCTTACGGATTTCTAAGAGAGTTAGTCACCTTGATGGATGTGCATCCGGCCAAAGTGAAAGTGAGAATGAGGTTTCGTCACTACGCCCGCTCGCTTTTATATCCGATTAGTTAACATAACTACCCGCAAATTTTCTTGGAACAAATATTATTAACAATAAGGGAGAGAGGTGCGCATGCGTCTTGCGGGGTCAGTTGGGGTCCCGGAGGCGCAGATATGCGCAAGATCTCCTCCCGTAATACCGTTGCAGGGGCCCTCTAGCATCTAGGGAGCAGAGGACTCTTCATCCCTGTTGTCGAAATGAGTTTGCCTTTCCCAGGGTATTCTCAAGCACTCATCCGCTAGGATCAGCGTGGGCGTAACTACGTTCTACGTCTCACGTTCTTCCTGCCATAAGTGCGGGGCACATGGCACATGGGAGGAGGTTTGTTTTATTGGAGTATTGAGTTTTCGAGTCTCCACACAAGCCGGCGATTCGACTCTGGTACCTATCCGTGGTCTCAACTCTCGTTGTTTTGGTCTAATCCCTAATAAAGGACCCAGTAGTGTGTGAAATGCATTTCCCCCGCCTCAAGAAAAATGTTATTAACAATATTGCTGTAAATGAAATCAGTTTAGACAATATCAATATTGTCCTTCACAGAAAAGAAACCCAAAAGTCATATAACGAAGCGTGTGCAGATCTTCGATCAGGGAAGAAAGAAGTCTGTGATGCAATTAACGCTAAGAAGAAAGAATTCAAGAAGTATATGAGAGATCCTAATAAATTACAAATGCGGCAAGCTGTTGTCGCTTTAGGTGGAGCTACAGGTTTGTTAATACCTAGCTGTTGTTCGGGGCTTTACGCGTGTAGATTAAAAATAAAGAATGAGCAAATGTTCTAAGCCTGTCTTTACCGTGCAGGAAAGGAGATAGTATACAATTTCTTGCGGCCGGGTGGCCTGTCGTAAGAGGCGACAAAACTCACAGCCAGATGGTAGAGTATTTGTTCATCTGGATTGTTACCATCCAGGGTCTATGCCGCCATTACAACCTTAAGTTGTTTTCCGGCATTAGTTGTCAGGTGCGTCTGCCAGTCTGCTGAACTCGTGGATTTTTTTAACCATTTCAATTTATTTCTAACCAGAAACAAGTGTATAAAATTTTCCGCTTCTTACTTTGAAAATGACGGATTTCCATACAAAACTTCCATACATCCACGTTTTCACCCCCTTAGAGGTTGAACTTCGAAAAAATAAATATCGGTTATCTCGATGTGCAGGTTTTATCACGATGTTTTTCTTCACCGTCAGCATATGGGGATTAAACCAATATCCATATAAGGTCAGAAATACTGCCTAAGTTTTGTTTGATTCTTCTATATGTCTCTTGTCGTCTCGCCGTTACCGTGTTTTCGCGGTTTGAAACGTTCGACAGAAGTGACAGCGCGACCAGCTCCAATTTCGGACTCTTGGGGATGGGAAGGCGCTAGTGTGTCAACACAGGTGGCGTTCCATACTAGCGGTCTCCCACTTCTACTCCAGGGAATCAAAGTCATGCCGTCAGGTCACTTGCCATCGTCGCGATTCAGACCGTTTGGTTCCAAGACTGTAGAAATGCCAGCACTGACAGGAACCCGTATGACATCATTGATGCCCGTATTGAAATTCTGCCAGTGCTTCTGTCGCAGGATAATAAATTAATTTGTATAATATATCTCTCCCTTCAAGGGACTCGTGAAGTATTATTACCTCGGACTCAAAAGTCAATTAAAACATGTTTATATCTCCTATATTTACGTAATTCTATACAATATTACTATGTTCTAAGAGCCAGTGAACGGCTACCGGTATGTATTTGACCAGACCTGAGTTATTGTGTATTGAGGCCCCTATACCTACCATGCATGAGGTACTCACTAAGCTCAAAGTGGTGGACGCGACGAGCGCTGAGGTAAGGCCTATCGATTTTTGACGAATTTTAAATCCATTTGACCACGTCTGCCGTTTTAAAATTTGAATTTTTTTTATTTATTTAATATATAAATCAATATAATTATGTATATGTTTGTCTCATTTCTATGTTTATTATACTTGCCATTTCAAAACTTTATATATATACTTTTTTATTCCAGTTATATTGGAAAACCCGCATGTTACACAATTTTTCTCTAAGCCTAAGGTTGTCTGGAAGAAATTGCTTCTAGTGATAAGACCGCCTATTGTCTTCTGTACTTAAACTTCTTGAATTGTATCTTAATGTTATACAATAAATAAAGTATATTCTATTTTTCCTAGGTTATTACATGGGTTCAGGGAAGGGAATACCCAGGAGACTGTTTTTCACCAGCCTTGGAGTGTTAGCGACCGGCGCGCTGTGCTTCCCGAAGGAGACCGACGAGAATATTCGGAACTTCTCCTTTAATACTGCGAAGTTTGGCATAGATATGTACAACAGGATATGTGGCAAGCATTTTTCTATGAGAGAAAGATTGCCTTGCAAAGATGATATGCCTCCTCCACCCAAAGCAAGAAAGATAAACCCTTGTCCAAATAAATAGAACAATTAAGAATTTTCTAGCATTATTACCATATAGTATTGTACTGTTCAAATCAACAGTTTAAGCTGGCAGTATATTATATTCACAATAAGATTTAACATGATTTTGTCTGTAGTTTTATTTCAAAACTGGTATGTGCCAGCGAAAGGAGTCGAGGACTTCTGTATAGAGTTGAGATATGGTTAAAAAAAAGTTCATAATTTTTCATTGCAAAATGGAAAACAACAGTCTTGAATGGTATGTGAAAATGAAGAAATCTTAAAAATAAGGCAATAAATAGACTAAGCTATCGATTATCATAATCGATTTAGATAAATGAATTTCAATAATCTATACTATTGTTACAACCTAGGCCCCGATAAAGACAAATTCCACGTACAGATCTGTAGAAGCACATTTTATTACCTGTCGGCACATGAACTAATTGTAATACTTTTATGATCGTCTTCTTTTGTTCACTTATTTATTGGCATACGTTTCTAATGGAGAAAAGCCTTATTGTATTCGTTCATTAGCATCATTAGCCAGGTGTTACAAGCTAATTGTAGGAAACTGTGGCGACGTTGCCAGGAGGGCACATTGCATTTGTGGAGCATAAAACGACGGCCTGATGGAGAGAGGAGTTGAGCTTCGACTACGATACGGGCGTGACGTGTGTACATTCGGGAATCTGATAGTGACGGACTTTGCGCTTTTTATTGAATTACGACCTTCTGCATTACGTTTTTTTGATTTGTTGTGTTCGGTTATATTTGTACCTGTCTTATACGTGTTTGTATAGTTCTAATAAACACCATAATCATTCTAACGGCATTTTAAGTCGAGTCCTGCTATCTTGTAACACTATAATAAATACTAGGCGGACGCATATAAGTCTGCGGTTAAACGAAAAAAAAAAAACACTATAATAAATCTTATGTCTTTATGTTCCATGACATTGGCTTTAGGGGTGGCTTAAGTTATCGAAATTGTAAAGAAAGAAAGAATTATTTATTTAGCAGCAATAAACACTTTAACAATACTGAGTCAAATAAAAAATAAATGCATCAATATAAGTCCTAAAATTGGGTCCAGACTCAACGTGATACTAGCCGCTAAGACTGGCGCTGTGCTTCCGCCTGAGACAAGAAGGTGGAGTCACGGAGGACAATACAACACAAATAATAATACATCAAATCGGTTCAGTTTGATAATTATAAAAATAAAACGGGTTATTAGACAAACTTACATCGAAATACAAATAATAAACATATATACATAGATATATAAACATAGTGGTATACGTGAATAATAAAAAAGAGAGAATTCGATTATTTATTACTGAGCTCTCACAACGTACTGCGGCGCGACCGGCTTACCATTCCAAAATCGGCTCATGCTGAGAGCACGGGGTTCGGACTATGTACAACCTGACTATAAAGTCTAGAACGATAACTATTTTTTTTGCCTTCTGGCAATATTCTATTTTATCTGTAGTCAAGGTAAGTGAAACATAAACAAGAGTTTTTGGCGAGAGCTGAAAGGAGATGTTATTCTGTGCAGTTTTACTTTCTAAAAATGTGCAAAATTACTCTAAAATGAACAATAGTTGTAGGATATTGATAGGTTTTGAGTAGTAATTATGTGTTTTGTGAGAAATGTGAACTGTATAGTCAAATGTGGCCTTCTGAGTTGTCATAAGAACTCCGTTGAATGGCACCAGCTGATTGACTACAGTTCAGCTGTGCTACACATATGCTTAAGCAAATGAAGAAACTATACTGTAAACTAAGATCTGGCTTAAAGGCCTAACGGCCAAGCCATAAACCTAAATAAATAAAATAAATAATCATAAACAATGCGACTTAATCCATGTTATTTTAATTTTAACGTTGATCTGAGTCTGAAGTCCGCTAAGAAATAACTAAATACGTATCTACCTTGGTATTAGTTTTACGTGAGCAGTGATTTCTAAAGCTTACCAAGGATGCCCAGTGGAAAGTGAAACAAAAAACTTTCATTAGAATTTGTGACGATATTTACTAAAGAATAGCCAGCATAATAGGTTTGTAAAAAGGTTAGTTTAGATTCTTTTAATCAAATAATAGAACAATTATTTGATTAAAAGAATTAATTGTTCACAAGGTGTTAAACCTCTTGCTTACAAAATTGACATTATTATTATAGTAAATATCATAGGCTACGTTGACAGAATGCGTATGTCGTAAATAAAGCCACTGTGGTCAACCACAGCGGCCCGCTCAAGCGGGCTAAGCCTTTGCCGGCCTACTTCTCACTCACTGCACCGTAGAGGCTCCGGGTTCGAATCCTGGTATAGTAAATTTCGGAAACGTATTTTCTCCGTTATTTACTTTGGTCTGGGTGTCTGAGATCGGCCCCAGAGAAGTATATTGTATATTACCCATAACACAAGCGTAACATGCTTAATTTGGGGATATACAATATGCGAGTTTGTCTGCCGATTATTTGAAAAAGACAGCAACTTGATACTAGCACGATGTTTGATATTGTACTAAAATCACCAGTACATACATACATACATAAGTTCACGCCAGGTCCCTTGCGGGGTAGGCACGAACAACAGAGCGCCATACAGGCTTATTCTTACCCACCTCACTTGCTTCTTTGACATTCATAGCTCTTGTCATGCACGCTGGTCTGTTCTTAAGGCTCCTGACATCATCTTCTGCTAGTACAAGATCAATTTAATCACCAGTAAATATCGATATTACTCTGGACCTAATGTGGGAGTTGCTTTAGTGAAAACAAATTTGCGAAAGTGGCGCCCCTGTTATTTTCGACTTTATTTTGTCAGCCTGTACTTTATTTGTCTGAGATAGAAAGAATAATAGAAAGATATAGAATGCTTTTCAAATAAAGAGCAATTATACAATACAATGATTGGAATGAAATCGTTTGAAAAGTTCAATTAATAAAACCAAACGCGATCCCAATGCAATTGCTCCCGACAAACAGTTTCATATGAAATACCCTATTTGAGAATCACAAATCGAATTGTTTAATTCATAAAATTTCTAATTTAATCCTTAATACTTTATAACACAGTGAAAATTGAGAATTGAATTGAGTTATACAACTGCAAATGTAAGTTTGTAGTACTGCCAATTGACATACTTTAATTTTCAGCTATATAAACGTACTTGAATACTTAATCCGATGTGATAAGGTTGAAATTGGAAGTAAAGAAGACAACCAGAAACGCAAGACTATGTTGGTAATACCTGACAACCATAGACTACTACTGTCTTCTGTTATTTTTTTTAATATGAGGCTATTGATGAGAATTTGAATGAAATTTCCCATTTGTTTCCTGGGGCCATGTTTTCATTCGTAGGATCATTTCATGAGGCCCCTTTAAAGTTGTAGGTTTTCTTACTGAAGTTTCATAAGTAGCACTCTTAAATGAATATATTTTTTACTAAAAAGCGAATTAAGAATGTGACGTCATCAATTTTTTATTTATTGCGAAGCTGGCAATAATGTAGAAGGGGCCCCCTTCCAGGGACCAAATATAGTATAGTTTTTTCCACAAGTTGCCAGCTGCATCAAAATTGCCGCGCCAATACCAAGAAAATTGTATCGTCTCTTTTATTCTAACACAAATTCTATTTAGTTAGAGGGAGAAAGCATCAGTTTAAAGTTAATTTTAATTATCTGTATTTGACCACTTTGTGGTTCTTCCGAATTAGCCGTGTGTGACAGTTCGAGAACAAATTTGTGGTGGTTCCGTCTTTAAAGGCCACTTAATGAGAAACGGTTACCATTGCCTGTAGAGCTTTGCACCAGGGGCGAAGCCAACACGTTGCCAACCATGAGGATGAGATAAGGGATCTATTCGTGCAGGAACGGAGAAAGAATACAATTTCCTGCGGGCCGGGCGGCCTGTCGTAAGAGACGACAAAACAACGCACAGCCAGGTGGTGCATTTGCCCGACTGGATGGCTACCACCCCTGGTCTAAAGTATGTTGCCATAACAACCTAGGGTTGTGTTCCGGCATTAGTGACCAGGTTCCAGTCGTCCTTAAGAGAGCAGCAGCGTATTTGTAGCACCTCTGGTGTTGCAAATGTCCATAGGCGATGGTAACCACTTTACATCAAGTAGACCGTCTGCCTGTCTGCTGAACTCCTGCAATAAAAAGAAAAGGGAAAAATAATTGTTTAGAAGATTTTCGAAGCTATATTTAATCTATGTTATTACGGACCGCACCTATATGACACTGATACTCATCCAGAATACCACAGAGTTTTTAGCGGGAACTTTAAACAAAATATTTTCTAAAAATGTGTAAAATTACTCTATGGATCTATTTTTCAATCATCAGATAAAATATATCACTCGAACAAATTATAACCTGAGTGAATTCAAAAGTGAAATCATTCAACTGGTTTATTCGTGCAACAGACATATTTAATTTTTCCAGATTATTCTCTAATGCTATGAATAACTTGTATCTGGTGATTGAAATCGGCCCTAAATGGTGGTAGGAATATTGATAGTTTTTGAGTTACAATTTTTGTCTGGGGTTTCTATGATAAAACTTACCGCTTTACTGAAAATCGCCAAAAACTAATTTTTCGACCTTTGATCTCGAGTAAAAAAAATTCCATACACGGGCATGATGGGAACTAAATTTTTTTATTTATAATAATAATTATGTTTTGAACAATTTTACTGATTTTCAGCTTGTTGTGTTTTTATGCACCTTCGAATGTTTAGAACTTTAGATTGACCGGACTGCTACTAATACCAGAATGTCTTGTTTCTGCGTGGGCAAGCTTCCTATTTTTTTATTACCTTACTTATACTCCTATTTTTTAACCCACTTCAAAAAAAGAGATCGACGAATTGAGCGTCGGAATCTTATTTTTATGTATGTTCACCGATTACTCCGATATTTATAATCCGATTTACGTGATTCTTTTTTTATTCGACGCGGAATAGCTTCCATTTGGTCCCCGAAAAATTTGACATAATTTGGCCTAGTAGTTTTCATTTTATGAACATTTTTTTGTTCCCGGTTCTTGGGACCTATATTTTTTAAGAAGCGCGGCACCATTCGTGGGTCCACCCATACATAGGTCAAATTTTCAGAGGACCACATGGCAGCTATTCCGCGTCGAACAAAAAAAGAATCACGTAAATCGGATCATAAATAACGGAGTTATCGGCGAACATATGGAACGGAGTGAGAATTATTTCCATGAAAAATGTTCATAAAATGAAAACTACTGGGCCAAACTATGTCAAATTTTTAGGGGACTAATTGGAAGCTATTCCGCGTCGAACAAAAAAAGAATCACGTAAATCGGATCATAAATCACGGAGTTATCGGCGAACATACATAAAAAAAAAGCAAAAAAAAAAAGATCCCGACGAATTGAGAACCTCCTCCTTTTTTCGAAGTCGGTTAAAAACATCTTGAAGTCGGTGCAAAGCAAAACATAAAAATTACTATATTTTGAAAATTACTAAGCACCGACTTTAAAATGTTTTAGATAATATATATTAATATTTAATAGCTTTAGAAATAAGTTATTTTATACATTTTAGTTTTTTAGTTTTTGAAGTCGGTTTTTTTAAACGAAGTTTTTATTTTTTATATAGAATAAGATTCCCTTTCCCTTGCCTGCCTTTGAGGCGAATTTTACTACTTCTAATACTACCAGAATACCTTAAGACAGTGTTTTTCAACCTGTAGGTCGCGACCCCTAAGGGGCTCGCAGAGCCTTGCTCGGGGGGTCGGCGGCAAAAGGGAAAAAGCTTTTTAAATTAATACGTCGTATTTAAGTACTTTCTACGCTCAGCAGCTTCTTGTAGAGTTATAGGTCCTAATAATGAATATAGGTAACAATATAGAGAAAAAAATATATATTCTTTTAAATGACTAACTTTTTGTCTGTCTATATCCCAAGGGGGTTGCCGAAATTTTTCAACCTGTAAAGGGGTCGCGTATTTAAAAAGATTGAAAAGCACTGCCTTAAGAGGTTTTTACTCTTAAAACTAGGCCAATTATTACGCTTAACAAATCGATTATCTACCCTCATTTTTTAAAAGATTTTTTTTCGTTCTTCGTGACCTTATATAGAGTAACAAATAGCTCGATATTCAACAATCAGTTACTTAACGGCATTGTTAGAGGAATGGTCAAGCCGTGGTAGATTAGTGGGTAACGCTCTCAATTCTCAAACTCGCGTTTGGAAAGAGGTATGTTCGGATCCTGGTCACTTATATTAGCATGTGTCACTTAGGCAGTTCAAATTCAAAGGTTTTTATTCAAAACTAGCGGCTCCGGCATACGTTGTTCTGTTCTGGAAAAATAAAAATCTAAGAATCGATCCCAGCGCCACCTACCGGTTCCAGTAGTGGATTTAAACCATCCGGGGACCTACTCAAATACACAAAAACAAAATCACCTAAATCGGTCCAGGTGATTAGGAGGATTCTAGAACCCGATCTCAGCGCCACCTACCGGTTCTAATTGCGAATCTAAACCATCCGGGAACCCACTCAAGCACACAAAAACAAAATTACCAAAATCTCTCCAGGTGATTAGGAGGATTCTAGAACCCGATCTCAGCGCCACCTACCGGTTCCAACGGAATAAAAAGTATCTTATATCTGTCTCCTGGTGTTAAGCTACCTCCCCACCAATTTTCAGCCAAATCGGTACAGTCGTTCTTGAATTATAAATAGTGTAACTAACACAATTGTCTCCTTATATATATATATATATATATATATATATATATATATATATATAGATAAGTTCCATTGGAGACCACTTTTTGAAGGTCATACATAAAAGTTAAAATTTAATTTTACTTCCTAGTCTATGTACACTGCTTCGCAACGTGTTGTTGCTGTTAAGGAGAAGAAGCGGCAAGAAACTCCGCAGCAACACGTCTAGCTAAAAATTGTTTTTCTTTATATTTCTTATTCTATTTATTTCTCAAGTTCTTTTCTTATAGGTTTTATACAGAAGTATTGTTACGAGTAGCGAGACTCCATTTAAAATGCTGTTAGAATTACTGAAGAGTTTATTAGAACTATACAAACACGCATAACACAAGTACAAATATAACCGAACACAACAAGTACAAATGTAATGCAGAATGTTGTAATTCAATAAAACGCGCAAAGTCCGTCACTTATTAGATTCTCGATTGTAGTACACACGTCTCGCTTCGCTCGTGGTTATCACTGAACTTGCTCCTCCCTCAACCGGGCCGTTGTTTTATACAGCACAAATACAATATGTCCGCCCGGCAACATGGACCTAATTTCTTTTACTTTAAAATCTGTACAACAGTACAACAGTAGGCTGTATGCCAATAAGTAAACAAAAGAAGACGAACACAAAATAATTTCAATATTCTTAGTTCAAATGCCGACGAGTAACAAATGTGCTTTGTTTCAGATATGCAGGTGGACTTTTTTTTTGTCGGGACCTAAGTTGTAACAATACTAAACTTATACTAATGTAAGTACCCCATAAAAAAAACAACAGCTATGAAAAAACGGTTTATTTATTTATTTATCTAAATGACATTATTGTATTATCCAACGAGGATGGATGCCGTGTAAGGCAGCCCCTATGCCTATCATAATCCAATTTTTATCCATCCGTCTTAACATCAAATAATTGATTAAAAATAATTGATTCAATAGACACATAATGGCACTAGAATCCGATAATAAGGAAGTACTTAAATGTGGAGGGAGTATTAGTTGGAGTACAGTAGACAGGCTGAGGGCCTAACTGATGGAAAGTGATAAAACTACATTTTAACGGTTTAAGGCGCGGGTATTTTATTTGATTTTTATTCCGACGTTTCGGTCGCTTTTCAGTAGCCGTGATCATGGCAAACAAAAATGAGTCAATGAGTAATGTTAAAGTTTTTTATTTGGCCTACCGCCAACTTGTTCATTTTATTTAATTAGTTTTGTTTATCCTGGATCCAAGCTTCCCTACCCATTAGGTATGGAGGTTTAGGCATCCGCGAAATCTCTAGCGTTGCTCTACCGGCTTTTCTTTCATCCGCATACAGCACCAGCTCATTATTGAAAAAAAATTTGCAACACCGGGATAATGTCATTACATCGTTTTTAAATGAAGCATTAAACGCCTGGATAATGGTCTGCCCTAGTGAAGACATTCCCACGATCATGAATTCGCAACAATGCAGGGATGAACCGATATGTAGAGGATTAAACACAGAACTTTTAAATTCAACTAATTCTACAGGACGTGCCCGCATCCTTGCCGTTTCTCGCAAAGAGTCTGGTTTTTGGCTCCAAGCTATCCCCTCCCCAAACATAGGTACATTAATGGATAATACTTCCTTTTCTTTGGCTATAAATCTGCGCTTAGGTTCTCGCATATGTGCACCACACACATGTGTCTGTGGAATAGAGGTAATCGACCCGGGATACCACGGTCTTTCTTGCCGCCGCAGCGCCCGCAGATGATCACGCCACGCCGCCCTGAATGATGTCTTGCGGAGGGCGCTTGCCACCGTTAACGTGCCGGCTCTATTGGAGCCGAACGGTATTGCACGTGATGATGGTAGGCGCCCTGACGGAATGACTCTAATTCCCTGGCAGCGTGGCAAGCCTTTGGTGTGGGATGCGACTTGCGTAGACACGTTGGCCGGATCCCATTTACCAAACACGTCTAGATCGGCCGGTTCGGCGGCGGAAACAGCGGAATCACTCAAGAGGCGCAAACATGCAACCCTCAGTGAGAGTTATATGTTTGTGCCGTTTGCTGTCGAGACGCTTGGGCCGTGGGGTCCTGAGGCCATGAGCCTCTACCAAAATTTATCGAAACGACTCATTGACTCTTCAGGTGATCAGAAGGCTGGTGCCTACCTCGGCCAACGGATCAGTATGGCTATCCAGCGAGGAAACCTAGCCAGCCTTCTAGGCACTTTACCCATAGAAGACGGTGATCTGGGCTCAGTATTCTACTTATAGTCTTGAGGGACTATGGGTAGAATACAATACAAATAAGTTAAGTTTTCTTATATTGTATTCAGTAGTATGTAATGTTATAATTAGTTTAAGACATATGTAAGTACATTGAAACATATTTTAATTCTCGTTTTGTTTGTGGTAATTATTTAATTTTACTCTATGGAAAGGAGTATAATTCAGTTTACCATTAATTACTCGGGCCAAAACAGAATAAAAAATAAAAAATTTAGTTTACCATAGCTTCGCAACATGTTGTGGCTTGAAGAGAAGAAGCGGCGCAAGAAACTCTTTGGCAAAATACCTAGATTTTTTTTATTTATTGCAGGAGTTCAGAAGACAGGCAGTCGGCCCACTTGACGGAAAACGGTTACCATCGCCTATGGATATTTGCAACACCAAAGGTGCTCCAAATGCGCTGCTGCTCTCTTAAGGGAGACTGGAACCTGGTCACTAATGCTGGAACTCAACTCAAGGTTGTTATGGCGACATACTTTAGACTAGGGGTGGTAGCCGTCCAGTCGGGCAAATGCCCTACCACCCGACTGTGGATTGTTTGGTCGCCTCTTACGACAGGCCGCCCGGCCGCAGGAAACTGTATTCTTTCTCTGTTCCTGCACGGATATAATATAGTTATAGTTAATATAGTAGTATAATATCAGCCTATAAATGTCCCACTGCTGGGCTCGGGCCTCCCATTATAGAAGGAACGGACAGTATACCCGCCACTCTTGTCTAAGGCGGCTTGGCAGGTTTGACACATCGGTAATATCGATGTGCAGGTTGCATCACGATGTTTTCCTTCACCATTGTTAGCACGTGGTAATTGTAACAAAAAATAAATAGACCCAATTAATTATAGAGGAAATGACTTCGACTTATATAGAAGTATATATAGCCATAAAAATAAAATTAGCACTACATTGGGCCAAAAACAATAAACAACTCTCGAATGATAAGATTGCCTTGAAGAAATATTGTTAGCAATCAACACAATGATGCATCGTTGCATTAACACTGCATTATTGTACTGTCTTTTTTAAGCAATTTGTTGCAGATTAGTCATTCGCCTGCCAGAAAGAAATAAATTTAATTACATTTCAAATCTATATATTGTTATGGGTGGCGAGACTCGAATTAAAATGCCGTTTGAATTACTTTAGAATTTATTAGAACTATATAAACACATATAAAACGGGTACAAATGTAACTAGACACTTCTAGTACAAACTGCACGATTCAATAACACGCGCAAAGTCCGTCACTATATCGTTCATCGAATCTACGTCTTGCTCGTATCGTAATCGGGCATCGTTTTATACTAAACTGTATAATACAACAAAGGACCGCGTTGACTGAGGTTTCTGAGAAAACGGAATCTGCACGCCTGGTTAATTATTCCTGCGAACGGCTATAAACGAAAACAATAACAATAGGCTATTGTATAATTGCAAATTTTAAACACAAATTAAACAAAAGAATTCCAAATGTGGGAAGGGTAATAACCAGATGCGCATTTCTTTGTCAGTATGTAACAATATTGATCGAGCTACTGACTTGGGGAGTAAAATGACTTCAAAATATTTAATAGGAAATATTGAAGTCAGAACTGACTTGTAGCGTTGGCTTTAAGTCAATTAACACGATGCCAGTATGAAACAATCACTGGCTTGGCGTGTAGGAATAGGTCGTAAATTTAGGATATCTTTACAAAAGAACATATTAAGGTCTTAGATAATAGCAACACTTAACATCTCACAGAGACTCATAAAAGAACTCGAGTCTCTTTTACGATTAATCAAAAGCTTTTTAAAAATAAGAACCGATCGTACACTAAGGAGGTTTTAAAAGTTTTGCATCGGCGCATTGACGCTGGCTTCTTTCAGCAACTGTCAAAGTGACAGCTGATTTATGATACACCATTGTGCTCGTTTATGCCGCGAAACTCATTTATTAGTTACATCAAGGTTTGTGTATTTTATCGATAGTTATCGATAATATTGTCTGAAACAATTGTTTTATTTTATACTATACTTATTATTAAAATCCTAATTTTAATGTAGCTGTTTTAATTATTTTTAAAGTTTCTTTCACTAAGTATCTGCAACATTAAAAAATCAAAATCAATAGTTTATTATTACTTACAATGAAATCTTATCTATTTGAAGTTAAATTTAATCGATACAAAAATCTCAAGTATTGGCCTGTTTTACCCATGTCGGCCCACGGGGTGTAAAAATCGACTGTACCACCCCCTTTCCAGAAACAAAAATAAAATACTCAAATAAAACATAGTCAATAAATTTCAATATGTTTGCAATTCATTATGTTTTGGCGTTCGAGTTGAGGTTACTTTCAAAAGTAGCAAATTATGCAAGGTAAGTATGTATAGGTACAAGGTCGTTGAGTTGCGCCTCTCTAGTACGTCTCTCTACGCACGGGTGCCACGCACCCCTTGCACCCACGGGTAAAGACGGCTCTGCTCTACTGGATACAATAAAAACATGTGCGTCTCTGATTGACATTGACATTGACGTGTGCATCTCGGGATGTTCGACAGAAGTGATAACTTTCATGAGAGAAAGGGATGACTAGCGCCGTAACGCGTTACGTAACGAAGCGGTTTACCTTCCCATAAGAAGTTATCACTTCAAAAAGACCTAATGCCATACTTATATATAGCGAGCATAAATTAGGTTTATCGATAAATCGATAACCCAAAAAAAGTAACATCACTATCATTTAAAAAGCTAATGACATTTAGAGATACAATATGGCGTCGGTAAAAAATGCGCGGCAAATATAACTTGTAGTTTTTTGAAGAGATTATCTCGTGAATTACTTGTTATTATGTACGATGATTAATATTAAAATTGTATTGAACTTTGACATGCGTATAATTAATTTCTCGCTTTGTAATAATTGTATTGTTTTGTTACTTTATGAGTGTTCGTGATTTTTGTATAAGTAATTAGGAAGTGGCAAAGAATTTGAGTCGTTAATCTTTTTCTAACATGATTTTATTAGCTTCACCTGTATGTATTATGTATGTAAAACCTATATTAGTTTCAATCAACCAAAGTGATTCATATAAACATAAACCTGAATCATTTAATGTCATTGAATAACGTCGTATCCTTTCAGTTGTGTGCCTTTCAACCAAATTGATTCAATGTGACTAATAATTATGAGCATAATGAAAATTTTCAATGTCATTTTCACCCACTTCCAGAGGTTTGATTAATTTGAAATTTTGCACACGTAACAAGGACCAATGACAATACAATAATCTTATAACTTAGTCCTCATATCTTGACCAGGATCATCAGGATGATACTGGAATGCGATGCAATCTTCGCGATTGTTTGGGTTTTAGATGGTTTTGAGATTACAAATAAGAAAATTAAAATTATAGTAAAAAGACTAACAAAATGTAGTGGATGCACTTACCACGTTTACTCGTAGCTAATTTTATATTATATTTGCGTAAAATATACTATGATCCTGGTTACCATACGCTCGGGTTTCCAATTTAATTATTTGCTCATACATTTATGGTATTCCATTTTATTTATATTGGAAACTTTCATAATAAATAAAACTAGTATTGTTTAACCTAGTTTTCATTCGTAAACAGAAGTCGGTCGAGTTCAAGGTCAATCTCTTGGCATTTGACTTTGACGTTTGACAAGTGCTACTAATAAAGAACATAGCAACAAGTTTCTTTAATCTACGGTATGTTTTCCATTCATGTTTTTAATCATAATTTCTAATCATAAAACAAATTACATATAAATATCTATTTCAATTTTCTTATTTATTTAATTAAATTTAATTTATCAACTACATTAATGATCTACTCTGTTATTCAATGCCTATATGCCTATGTTAGCCAGGACGTAAGGATATGCCCAACCAATGAGAGATGTGTATAAAAGTAGCTCTCATTGGTGGGAATTCAAAAATGTAAGGAGACACCGTTTTTGAATTGAGTTAAGAAGAGACCATTTTTGTACGACAAAAAGATACTTAGAAAAGTGAAAATAAAAAGCCAGTTTAAGATTGAAGTTATATTTATTCAAGAACCTTACATCACAACAGTAATATCATAGCACACACTTCATTGGTGACCACCGACTTTAAGAACAAGGCAAACAAATACAATGGATGGTAAAGTTGCAACTACGCGCGCCCCAGGAACGTCCGCGGAAACAGATGAAACAGTGTGCAGGATTGGGGTAAGATTGCCACCTTTTTGGCCAGAAGAGCCAGCTTTATGGTTCGCCCAAGTGGAGGCACAATTCGTGTTATCCGGTATAACGGTGGATGCTACCAAATTTTACCATGTTATATCTCAGCTTGAGCACAGGTATGCAGCAGAAATTAAGGATATTATTACATCCCCTCCAGCAGAGAACAAGTTTGGGAAATTAAAAACTGAACTTGTTAAGCGTCTCTCCGCCTCACAAGGGAAGAGAGTGCAACAACTCCTTATGCATGAGGAATTGGGCGACCGGAAACCGTCCCAGTTTCTTCGCCACTTACAAGCGTTGGCAGGACAGAGTCTACCCGAGTCATTCATGGCCACACTATGGTCAAGCCGCCTCCCGGTAAACATTCAGACTGCAATAGCATCACAACCAAACTTACCACTCGAATCTGTTGCAGATTTAGCAGACAGGGTCCACGAAATAGCCCCACCCTCACCTATGGTGGCTAGCACTAGTTCCAGCAGCGAAATAAGCGAGCTCACCCGGCAAATGGCAGAGCTGTCGCGACAGGTATCTTCCCTCCAGAGTCAGGTACGCTCAAGGTCTCGATCTCGCTCATCTGAGAGATATCAGCGAAAGCCGACTGCACGTAGACGGTCATCAGATTGGTTCAATAAGAATTATTGCTATTTCCACAATCGTTTTGGGAGTAAAGCTCGCAGATGCCAATCTCCCTGTACTTACTCGGGAAACGCCTACGGCAGCCGGAATTAGCGGCTAACGACTGCCTTACAAGCCCTCGCCGCCTCTTTGTGACAGACCACAACACTAAATTGCAATTTCTTGTGGATACAGGCTCTGACGTTTGCGTGTTTCCTCGATCTGCCATCAAGCAGCAACGCAGCAAGACAGACTACCAGCTCTTCGCAGCCAACGGCAGTACAATACACACATACGGTTGGATGGAGCTGAAGCTAAACCTGGGCCTGCGACGCGCTTATACATGGAAGTTCGTCGTTGCCGATGTCAGTAAGCCAATAATAGGGGCAGATTTCTTAAGTTTTTATAATTTATTAATAGATCTTAAGAATTATCGACTTATTGATGGCCTTACTCAGCTTTCCACAACAGCGACATCTGCCGCGAAGACTTCGGCTATTGCTTCTATAAAGGCAGTAGGTGGAGGTTCAGTATACCATGAGCTACTGCGTGAGTACCCAGACATAACTAGACCTGCAGGTACAAAAAGACATAGTAACCATAACACGGTACACCACATCCGCACTACTCCAGGTCCACCTATATCTGGTCGCCCACGCCGTCTACCACCAGATAGGCTCCAAATTGCCAAAAAGGAGTTTGAAGCAATGCTGGCAGACGGTACAGCACGCCCATCAGAAAGCCCTTGGGCATCTCCTCTCCATCTTGCTCCAAAGAAGGATAATGGTTGGCGTCCTTGTGGTGATTACCGGGCACTGAATGCCAGGACTATACCCGACCGTTACCCAATCCGACATATACAGGATTTTGCCCATCAACTGGCCGGCAGTAGGATATATAGTAAGGTAGACTTAGTTAAGGCATACAACCAAATCCCTGTACACCCAGACGACATACAGAAGACAGCGATTACAACCCCATTCGGGTTATTCGAATTCCCATACATGACTTTTGGGCTCAGGAATGCTGCACAAACCTTTCAAAGGTTCATGGACGAAGTGCTCAGAGGCCTGCCATTTTGCTACGGCTACCTCGACGACATCCTTTGTTTTTCACAATCGGAAGACCAGCATGTTGACCACTTAAATAAATTGTTCCAGAGGCTGTCTGAATATGGCATACTAATCAATTCAGCTAAGTGCGAGTTTGGCCAGGCGAAAATTAACTTCTTGGGGCATGAAGTCTCGGCAGAAGGTGTACGTCCCCTACAGGAGAAGGTGCATGCAATTAAAGAGTACCCACCACCCAAAACTGTCAAGGGCATGCGTCGGTTCTTAGGTATGTTCAATTTCTACCGCCGTTTCATACCTAACGCAGCCAAAATACAGGAACCTCTAAATGCTGCACTGTCAGGTCCGAAACGTAAAGGGTCTAAAGACCTGCTAATGACATCCGAGATGATAGCAGCCTTCAACCTCTGTAAAACTAGCTTATCGAGGGCAGCTCTGCTAGCACATCCGAACCCAGAAGCTGAATTAGCCATTCACACTGATGCTTCAGACTCAGCGATGGGGGCAGTACTTCAACAGAAGACTTCAGGCAACACCTGGAGGCCATTAGCCTTCTTTTCCCGCCGCTTGTCCGCAGCGCAAAGGAAATACAGCCCATATGACCGTGAATTACTCTCCATCTACAAAGCTATCCGCTACTTCAGGCACATGGTCGAAGGTAAACACTTCACAATATTCACAGACCATAAACCCTTATCATATGCTTTCCAACAAAATAAAGATAAGTGTTCGCCCAGACAATTTAGATATTTGGACTTCATCGGCCAGTTTACAACAGATGTCCGTTATGTACGTGGAAAAGACAACATAGTGGCTGATTGTCTGTCACGAGTGGAACTATTAACAGAGAATATTGATTTTAATGCACTTGCACATTCTCAGAATGAAGATTCTGAACTGCAAGAGCTCCTTGGCTCTTCCAGCCTCAAATTAAGAAGAGTGAAAGTGGAAGGCACACAGAACACACTATTTTGTGATGTATCCATGCAAAACCCTCGGCCTTATATTACAGCACCATTTAGAAGACATGTGTTTAACACACTGCACAACTTGAGCCACCCAGGGTCGAGGGCAACTGTCAAGTTAATCACTCAGCGCTTTGTATGGCATGGGATAAAGAAAGACTGTAGAAACTGGACTAGAGAATGTATTGAATGTCAGAAAAATAAAATTTCCAGGCACACTGTTTCACCAATACCCTCTTTCCCGGTACCGACTGAACGCTTCGCACATGTCCACATGGACATAGTAGGACCATTACCTGTTTCATCTGATTACAGATACTGCCTTACAGTCATCGACAGGTTTACACGTTGGCCTGAGGCATATCCTTTATCAGATATCTCAGCTGAGACATGTGCCCGCAGCTTCATAGCAGGCTGGGTATCTCGCTTTGGTTGTCCGCAGCGCATCACTACAGACAGAGGCAAACAGTTTGAGAGTAGCCTCTTCCACTCCTTGGCTGCTATGCTCGGCAGTCAGCACCGTCCGACGACTGCATATCACCCCACTTGCAACGGTATAGTTGAACGCCTACACCGTCAGCTAAAAGCGGCTATCAGGTGTCATACCGACACCAACTGGAGTGAAGCCCTTCCTCTAGTGCTCCTGGGCATACGCAGCGCTTGGAAGGAGGACATAAAGTCTTCGGCAGCAGAGCTTGTATATGGAGAACCGCTTCGTCTACCCGGTGAATTTTTCAACCCATCTGCCTGTCACTCAATGGATTACTCCAACTTCACCATACGCCTACGGCGACATATGGCGAGACTGGCTCCAACACCAACCAGTCGTCATGGGGAGAAGACATTTTATATCCCAAACACCTTGGCTACATGCAATTTTGTATTCCTCCGCCATGACGGTGTGAGACACCCACTCGATCCACCATATACGGGGCCATATAAAGTCTTGGAGCGCGGCAAGAAGATCTTCAAAATCCAGGTCAAAGGCAAAGAGACCACAGTCTCCATTGACAGAGTGAAGCCAGCCTATATGACCAAAGATGACATCAGCACGCCGTCGAATGACACACAGGATGCTAGCACAAATTTTATATTATATTTGCGTAAAATATACTATGATCCTGGTTACCATACGCTCGGGTTTCCAATTTAATTATTTGCTCATACATTTATGGTATTCCATTTTATTTATATTGGAAACTTTCATAATAAATAAAACTAGTATTGTTTAACCTAGTTTTCATTCGTAAACAGAAGTCGGTCGAGTTCAAGGTCAATCTCTTGGCATTTGACTTTGACGTTTGACAAGTGCTACTAATAAAGAACATAGCAACAAGTTTCTTTAATCTACGGTATGTTTTCCATTCATGTTTTTAATCATAATTTCTAATCATAAAACAAATTACATATAAATATCTATTTCAATTTTCTTATTTATTTAATTAAATTTAATTTATCAACTACATTAATGATCTACTCTGTTATTCAATGCCTATATGCCTATGTTAGCCAGGACGTAAGGATATGCCCAACCAATGAGAGATGTGTATAAAAGTAGCTCTCATTGGTGGGAATTCAAAAATGTAAGGAGACACCGTTTTTGAATTGAGTTAAGAAGAGACCATTTTTGTACGACAAAAAGATACTTAGAAAAGTGAAAATAAAAAGCCAGTTTAAGATTGAAGTTATATTTATTCAAGAACCTTACATCACAACAGTAATATCATAGCACACACTTCAAAAAACTCTTTAAAAAAATACGAACTAAAAAAACGTGCGTCTCGGGACGCCCAACAGAAGTGATAACTTAAACTAATCTAAGAAATAGACAGTTTTAGGTTATATGTTCACTGTTAACAGTATATAGATAGCTATCGCACACTGAAAACTGTGTACAGAGAGGGGGAAGCGTCTGTCCGAAATACGGCTACCACTGTAGGTTAGAGTAAGAGAGGAGGAGCCTGCTGACCGCTGCCGTCTGCGTGATAGAAAGGGAAGCCAGACAGGCTGGCGCCGTAACGCGTTACGTAACGAAGCGGCGTTTCTCCCATAAGAAGTTATCACTTCAATACTATATTTCTTTTGTTACCAGGGGAGATCGGATTATGGACCATTAATAGCCGCACGAGCGGGAAAATCACGGCCGGTATTTGGAATATACCTCGACGGGACGGCACTAGCATACCCGCAGGAATAACTAATTTACTAGAGTTTTTGGAGGGAACTGAAAGGAGATGTTGTGATGTGCAGTTTTATTTTCTAAAAATGTGTAAAATTACTCTAAAATGAACAATAGTTGTAGGATATTGATAGTTTTTGAGTAGTAATTATGTGTTTTGTAAGAAATGTGAACTGTATAGTCAAATGTGGCCTTTTGAGTTGTCACAAGAACTCCGTTGAATGGCACTAGCTGATTACCTACAGTTCAGCTGTGCTACACATAGGCTTAAGAAAATGAAGAAACTATATTATAAATTAAGACCTGGCTTAAAGGCCTAGCTGCCAAGCCATAAACCTAAATAAAATAAAATAACTAATTTACTACAAGGCGTCTGGTTTACGCCACCGTTTCAAGGTGGAAGCGCTGCCGGTGCATACTATACGTTTCGCCTCCACATTCCTTCTACGTACCGCAGAGTTGTGGAATGCACTACTATAGTCCTTGTTTCCCGAAAAGTACAATACGGGTGTCGTCAAGTCTCGTGTGAATAGGTAGTAAGCGTGCTCTATCTTCGACCGCATTATTGTCCGGCATTGGACGTGATCGTGGTCCAACGCAAACCTAATTAATATAGAAAAAAGGAATGATATTGCCACGTTGGTTTGGAATAACCACCCTGGCCGATCCTCGAACTCCCTTGTCCGCGCTGTAGGCTGGTCATGCATTCATCTCCAGCCCGGACCATGTCAAGCACCCGTCACATTTCTCAATAACACTATAGAACAAACTTTTCATACAAAATAAATATTTGCTTATCAGCGGATGACTACAACCTCTGGTCTAGAGTCACCATAACAATCTTGTGTTGTGTTCCGGCATTAGTGTTCAGGCTCCGGTCTCTCTTTAAGGAGCAGCAGCGCATTTTCAGCACCTTTAATCTTGCAAATGTCCGGTGGTAACCGCTTTCTATCAGGTGAGCCGCGTCCCTGTCTGCTGAACTCATGCACTAAAAAAAAATTGTTCGAGGTTTTATGAAAACCATTTTTTAACTATATTATTTATCAAAAAGTATCCAACAGTAATTTCATACATATATATGGAGGGCTTCATAACATATAGGCGTATACGCAAAAATGCACTTTTTTTGTTTAATAAAAAATATACATGCTACAATTTAGAAAGTCTTACCAGTATGCAAGTGTACCTAAATAGAAGGGTATTCCAAATTTCAGCCTTATACAATCAACTAGTTTTGTTTTATTCACAATTTTGTCCCTTGTGTAACAAGGACAAAACTGCATTTTTGTTTGTACACCTCTTTGCTATGAAGCTCGCGATATATTTCGACCTTAAATAATACAAAGCCTCTTTTACACTGTATTCAGAATTGGTTATTAAGGTATTTAAAGTTTTTACACGCAGTAACATGAGTTGGGTTCCGACACGCCTCCAACTGACCGTCGCAAAAAATTGAATGTATTCATAACAATGTGTTCATACTAATAAATAAAATTGAATCATCTGTCTGTCCTTTCAAAAGTTTAAGTGAAAATACACAGTAGACTGACTGGCGGGCCCCTTGATAGCCATTGCTTATGGATATTTGCAACACAAAAGTACTACTAACGCGCTGCTGGTCTTGAAGAGGGGAACCTGGCCACTAATGCTGGAATACAACTCAAGGTTGTTATGGCGGCATACCCTAGACTAGTGCTGGTAATCATCCAGACGAGCAAAAGCCCCACCATCTGGCTGAGGGTTGTTTTGTCGTCTTTACTGTTAAAATAAGGTCGTGTAACTTGGCATGTCTGTCGTCGCTCGTGTACCATTAAATTTATTAAATGCCTTTATATATTTCATATTGCTCATTATTTATAATTCACAAATTCGACCATTGCTCATCCCCAATTGACATTTACCAACAGGCCGCCTGTCCGCAGGATAGACATTTTTTTTTTGGATTTTATGGCTTGGTTGTTAGACCTTTACGCCAAGTCTGTTTTGGATATTCGGCACTTCACAGGTCGATAGACGTTATTCTCACTCTGTTATTGGACAGATAAAATCTTAATTATTGAGTTCCATCTAACATATAGCAACATGCGCTGCTCACGTATAAACGTACCCTCATGAAAATTCACTGTAGTCTTAAAAAGTGGCTGATCAAGGAGTGTTTCTATACTGTAGATCATCCTTACCCAAAGTGGACGATAACGCCCACTTGTGGGCAAAGGGGGGCGGTAAGAGACCCAGAAAAAAATGGGCGCGTTGTGTAGAGGCTTGGAGGGCGATTTGTAATTTCATCTATGAGGATTCTTAGACACCGACTAACTCGCGACTCTCGACTACAACTTGTGAACACCAACTAATATCAATTAAGAGATTGCTCAAACTTGTGTCGATATGTCTCTCCGCGTCTGTCTGAATACTATAAAGTTGCGTTTCAATAATCATTCTCAGCGCCATTGCGTACTTACTACCCTTACTACCTACTGCGCTTAGGTCTCAAGTTAACTCTTGCGGGCTACAGTAAAAGTCTCGTTTAGAATAAAAGTTTAATCTTCGCTAATATAGCTCACAATAATCAATTAATTTAATCTGACGTTATAGTGGTTTTCAAGTAGGTGAAAAAATGGGGGCGCTAAAAAATAATTTCTTTTCAAAGTGGGCAGTATACGAAATAAGTTTGGGAGCCACTGCTGTAGATGAATTTCCTAAAAAAAGTCCTTGACGTTATTATATGGAAAATCTTAATGATCTATTTGTTATTTTTTCTCTGGATATTAATTGCTTATATGTTAAAAAAATTGTCATTTAAAAAAAATTAATATATTTATGTAAATATTATTTTATTTTTTAATTCATGTTGTACACCACTATGTGGTAGAATGTACTGTGCATCTATAATTGTATAACACTTGTATAAACTATATTATTGCAAATAAAGATATTGATTGATCACTTTATTGGTAGACGCAAACTTTACCTCCCTCAATTTTTGTCATATAACAACACTAATGTAAGTCGTGAAGTCATTTTGTTTAAATTGATGTCAAGCTTAATTGCACATTCTGGTGAAGAGGCTCCATTGCTTCGTGAATACGTACGAGGCGTAGGGTAGTCGGGCGAAGAGAATAAAACCAAGGTGTACACATTATATTAATATTCAACCAAATGACGAAATACAATATTACAACTGAGTATAGTAATTTAATTATCCAATCTACAACGCCTCCCCGTCGGACACGTAACGCACGAATAAGATATTAACGGATTCTGTCTCAAAAACTAATGATTATACACTTCGTTCTCGACATTATATAATGCACACTAACGCCCGAGTTCTGCCAAAGTGACATTGACAACTGACAGCTGTACATTGCCACTCGAAAAAAATAAAAAGTAATCCAAAAATCGCCTTAAAATTACAACTTCGTAGATAATGCCGTATACGAGTAGTAGTCGTAAAATTCGCCACAAAGGCAGGCAAAGGAATCTTAGTCCATACAGCCAATTCTGATGTTTATAAGTCTTCGTATATGTAGCGCAGTTGTACTGTACGCTACAACCGACGCCATTCAACGGAGTTCTTGTGACAACTCGAAAGGCCACATCTGACTATACATTTCACATTTCTCACAAAAACACATAATTGTTACTCAAAAACTATCAATATCCTACAACTATTGTTCATTTTAGAGTAATTTTACGTATTTTTACAAAATAAAACTGCACAGCACAACGTCTCCTTTCAGTTCCCGCCAAAAACTCATGCCGTGGACGAAGATGTATTAATGTATTATTTTTCAATTTATTTTATTTGGCGGGTGCTTTTGAGCTAAATAGCAACTAGATTACAAATTAGGTAAGGAGAAGCTATTGATAAGCCTCCACAGATGACAGAAAAAATAGTAAAAAAATTGTAATAACATAAACAAGGAAAGCATAACAAAAAAAATACAGAGATCTAAGATACTTAAACGGATAAATCAGAATTTAACCCTACTATAAAGGCCAAATTTAATAGAATTTTTTCGACAAGCTGCCGGCTGCCATTAGAATTGCCGCGCCAGAACCAAGAGAGTTATATCGTCTCTTTTACTCTAACGAAAATTCTATGTAGTTAGAGAGAGAAAGCATCAGTTTCAAAGTTAGTTTCAATTATCTTTATTTGACCACAAATTTGTGGGACTTCCCAATGAGCCGTATGTGGACAGTTCGGCAACAAATTTGTGGTGGTTCCATATAGATAATAATATTTAACCAATTTTGCGCTTAGCGAAGTGTCTTCATGTTTAATGTTTATTCGTATGCCTTTGTTAGCAGTAAAACTGCCACATGGGTGATTCTAAAAGCAATGTTCATACATTAATTTAATGGGTACTTAGATCTAATCATACATTTAATTGACACTTTATATCCTACTTGTAATAATCGCATAGCGATTATAATGTCAATTAAATAAGGAAACAATTATTTTAATATAATTTTATAGTTTATTAAATACAAAACTCGTGTAACAATAATCCTGCAAGTCTTTGCGTTTTATTAAGCGCATATAATCGAGTTAGCTGTTAAAGGGAGATGCATATTATACAATTACAATTATTTGTGAAATATAAAAAAAAACAAATAAATATAGAACTATACTATAAATACTATATATAATAATATATACTATAAATGAAACTTACAAATTATAATTTGTTTAAATAAAAAAATAAAAATTTTTACTCCAACTCGCTGTCGCGTTGCCACGTTGCGATGCCTCAGGTGTAAGCCAGCCTTTTGGCCACGCGATACCTCAATCAGACGTGTAGAGAGGTCTCAATATGGGTGATGAGCATATTTTTTTTTGATGGTCCGAATTGTTATCCCTAAAGAAGACGATTGGGGCAAAAACACAAGACACTATTCACTGCTTCTAAATTTCAAAAAAATGCTTAGTACTAATAGCTTTTCTTAATATTAGGTTTATACGCTTATCTTAAAGAAACCTACAAACTTATTTTAACTAAATATGAATAATGCCATTAGAACCTAATTAGCTGCTATTACATCCGTATTACTTTATTCTGTTATATGTAATAATTATCTTACAATATCTATTGTGTCTTATTTATTTATAACATTTACTATTTTACTGACACTGGTAGAATATATACAACTATATATTATATAACTATATAATATGTTAGAATATATTTAATTTATAGTATTAAGGAGGGTTAAATCTGATTGAACCTTTTTCTACATAGGTGTAAGTTCATTTCCTGTAAAATTTTGTGAGATTTAGTATCTGTAAGATTTAGAGATAATATAATATACAGATGCAATTTATTCCACAGGTGTAACGGAAATTTGGTTTAAACGATGGTTTAGCATATATTTTATATGTATATATTTTTTAAATATAAATATTATAACCAACATACTCAAATGAATGTAAATATAGTCAAAGCCTTTTTTCTTAATCAAGGGAAATCCAATTGAGGACTAAGCCGCGACAAAGGCAGAACCTTGGGGGGATATTTCGCCAGATCGGGGGTGGCACTAGCATGCCCAGTCGGAACTGGTGCCATGTTATTGCCACTACCCAGTTAGGGATACCCACTAAACCCCTGTGTGTTCCGTCTTTCGCTTTATGCCAGGGCTACGGGTATATGACTTAACTATAGTCAAAGCCTATGTGAACAAAGGTGTCAAATGAAGTAAAGCATTTTTTCTAAAAGTTGTTTGCGCAAACTTATGTAGTATACTACGTATATATACGTTGTTTGCGTCTGTGTGGTTATTAGTAATGTCTCTACTGGACATTATTCACCAATTATCCACCACCATCCACCTTTAACTGTACTAATTCGATTATTTAATACTAAATTCTCGCAACACACTGCGACGCGATCGTCTTACTTTATCCGGCTTCAATCTGAGAACTCGGGTTCAGTCTATCAAAAACATAGATCGATATTACAATTCTGTTCTATTCTCTCCACTGGTCCTTGCTCTGTTTGAGTCTCTGTCTCTTTCTTTTCTCGTCCTTGTTCGCCTGGCTCTCTTCTACCTGCGTTCTTCATCCGCATCATCTCCCGGTCCATTTCTTTAATCAGGGCGTACAGTCGGTCAATAGCCCCCTGCACGCCCTGTTTTATCTCGGTCTTAAGGTTCCGCGAGTTGGACAGGTGTTCATTGGCCTTGTCGTAAGATGTTTTGGCCTCTGTCATCCTGTCTTTGTCCGGCCGCATCTTTAGTTAGCCTGTGTTTCGTCTGCGCTTCCAAGGAGGTTCAATTATTCAGTACATTTAATTTCGTAATGTGAAACTCCCTGACGGATTTGTTTTCTCTTTAGTACCTATCTGTTTTCCGCACTATCCATTGTGTGGTGTATACAGGCTTCGTAAATGCATTTTTGGAGCAAATGTGTTGAAAATATATATATTTCGTTTTAACTTTGGAACTTTCTTCCTTTTTATTATTTATATAGTAGGATATGCCAGTGACTTCGTGGAAACCTGATTTGGAATTCCTGTGGGATTTCCGGGACACAAAATACCGCAGCATTTGTAAAAGAGTGTAAGCTATCGTTTTAGTAAAGCTGTGGTGGAATAAGCTAATCTTTACGCACCCGAACAACTGAAAACCGCTCCCGGGACAATTCCTGCTGAATTCTCAAGATAAGAAGTAGACCAGATTTTTAGTCTAAGGGCCTTACTTATAATAATCTCGTTAAGAAAGGATTAGCCATCTCTTAAATAAGAAACTCTTAAGCCCCTAATCAATGACTATCTAACACTGAAGGAATTTTTCAAATCAGACCAACAGTCCCTGAGATTAGCGCGTTCAAGCAAACAAACAAATTCTTCAGCTTTATATATTAGTATATAAGATTATTGTTAGCGGACAGTCTGTCCCTACCTTTAAAGGAATTTTACGACCTTTTGTTTATTGTTGCGAAGTAGTTTGTAAGAATGTTATTTGATGTTTTATACGCAACTTTATATTCATACACGTTTCGCGTGTAAAATTGAAAATTTTTACTACTTATTCATACATTGTTAAGGAAATGCGGATTTTTTTGTAAAGAAAAGAATGAAAGATTCTTGCCCTTCTTGAACATTGACCACGATGTGTTGGAAACTTAGAAGTACAAGAAAAACTTCGTTTAAAAAACCGACTTCAAAAACTAAAAAATAGTTGTAGTGAAGTCGGTGCAGAGTAAAACATAAAAATTACTATATTTTGAAAATTACTAAGCACTGACTTTAAGATGTTTAAGGTAACATATATTAAAAATAAGATACTATAATTAAAAATAGCCTTAGAAATAAGTTATTTTATACTTAGTAGTGTTTGAAGTCGGTTTTTTTAAATGAAGTTTTTTTTATTTCTTAGATTTAGTGTCTAGCTAGTAGGCCTACGAAAGGTGCCGCGCGCCTTAAAAATATAGGTCGCAAGAAACGGGATGTCAAATTTTAAGGGGAAAAAAGAATCACGTTAATCGGATCATAAGTGTCAGAGTAACCGGTGTACATGTTAAAGAAAAAAAAGTTTGGAAGTCGGTTAAAAATAGGTAGACCGAACCGAGGTCTCAGAGTGAATTCGGCTAAAGGGAGCCGATTTTGGAATAGGAAGCCGATCGCTCAGCAGTACGTTACAAAAACTTATACTCCATCCGAGCAGTGAGACATTCCTTTACAATACCAAATGATAGTAGCACTATGATTTCGTATATTTGATACAGGTGTTTATTTTTTCAAAATCAGTCGAATCGGTTCTTGATAAGAGTAATTGAATTTAAAAAAATCTAATGATACCACTTTAGTTTTCCTCAAAATCCTCCTTTGAGGATTTTTCACTATTCATTATAGTTTAGTATTTAGCCCTGAAGGAGTGCAGATGGCATTTTTTTTTGAATTATGAATAAAAAGGACATTTAATCAATAAAAAAATTATAACACATACTACCATGTATTTGACACACACACACACATATGTTCTCTTTTGTTTATTGTTCAAGTCAAATAAACAGTGTAGCCTTGGCGAAATCTGTTATTATAGATGTATAGTCTTGACAACAGAACCTTAATAATGTTCAAACTTATGATTTAAATTAATTATTATGGTCGAATTTTGACCACGGGCGACCGCTAGTATCATGTACAATATACCTGCATACAATTATACATACACGACAGGTATTATGATAAGCACGTTATATATGTATTGAGATAGTGTATATATGGTATATTCTTTAAAAAAACTATTTTTATTTTTTATTGCTAACTCCTGAAATAAAAAAGTAGACAGGCAGATGGCCCACTTCATGGAAAGCGGTTACCATCGCCTATAGACATTTGCAACACCTAAGATGCTACAAATGCGCTGCTGCTCTCTTAAGGGAGACTGGAAACTGGTCACTAATGCCGAAACACCACTCAAGGTTGTTATGGCGGCATACTCTAGACCAGGGGTGGTCGTTATCCAGGCGAGCAAATACCCGACCACCTGGCTGTGGGTTATTCTGTCACCTCTTAAGACAGGTTGCCCGGCCGCAGGAAGTTGTATTCTTTCTCCGTTCCTGAACGGATAAAAAGTTGGAAAGTAGAACAAAATAGGTAGACCGAGGCCCGAGATCTCAGAGTGAAAAGGCTAAAGCAAGCCGAGACATTCCTTTACAGAAATTGATCGTTTCAAGCTACACTATGATTTGGTATAATAATACAGAATGTGTTTATTTTTTCAAAATCAGCGGACTCGATAACTGACAAGAGTAATTGATTTTTCAAAGATCTAGTAATACCACTTTAGATACTATTACATACTCCGTATAGTTATATATATATAGGTACAATATACCTTCATAAAGTTATACATACACAACAGTTATTATGATAAGCACGATATATATGTATTGAGATAGTGTATACTATATACTTTTAATGTATTAACAAGCACTTGGCTGTTTTTTTTTATCTTAAGCTTACATCATAGTTTCATAATTATCTTAAAATAATTACCCATAAAATATGAAAGGAATAATTATCATATAAAAATATTCTTTTATACAATAGGCATTTAAGGGCGGGGTTTGACCATCAATCAATTATGACGCGGCCTGAGTTGCCGACTTTAATTACTTGTAACTCAATTATAACGGACCCTTAAGTCGGGTGTCAATAACATGTTTATGTAAAGAAAGAAAGAAAAAGTATTTATTTAATATAATTATATCTGCAGCTGCTACAAGCTGCTGCTGCTCTTCGATCTGATTCCGCCAGTTCTCTTCCATGATCGGAAAACCAGACACTGCTGGCACGCAACACCGATATATGGTGGATATTCCACCTATAAGAACGAAGCGCTTTGCATCTAGCTTCATCATACGCACCGCAAAGAAGTGGAACTCATTGCCGGAGTCTGTCTTTCCCGATACTTATAACCTGGGTGTCTTTTAGTCCCGTGTGATAAGGTACCTTCTAGGTAAGCGTGCTCCGTCCTAGACCACATCTTCGCTCCACATAGGGTGAGATTGTGGTCAAACGCGAACCAATTCTACAATAAAAAAATAAAAATTGTATTACAAACAATAGAAGAATATTAAATAATCCGGGATATATGCTAGCTCTACATCGAGTTTAATTAAAATCGGTTCAGTAATTTTCACGTGATGATCTAATAGACCGACAGAAAGACAGACAGACAAACATTCTAGAAATAGCATTTTCGGAATATCCTGGTCTGAATTATCCCTCCTGATGTTTTTTCATATTTTTAAACACATCGTGCAAACTCGAAATATTTACAGATTATTATAATATAGACGAAATTGACACTTAATATTGAGTCCTTGTAGCACATAGGTATATGTCCGTTGTGACAGTTGCAGTCGCGCTCTCACGATGCCATGGCGTGTTATTTTGGTTGATCTGTACATATAAAACAAAGCCGTGTTAGTAACACTATTTATAACTCAAGAACGGCGGTACCGATTTGGCTAAAAATTGGTCGGGAGATAGCTTAAAACCAAGAGACGGACATAGAATAGTTTTTATCTCGTTGGAACTGGGAGGTGGCGCTGAGATCGGGTTCTAGAATCCTCTTAATTATCTGGACCGATTTTGGTGATTTTGTTTTTGTGTGTTTGAGTGGGTTCCCGGATGGTTTAGATTCGCAATTAGAACCAGTAGGTGGCGCTGAGATCGGGTTCTAGAATCCTCCTAATCACCGGGAGCGATTTTTGTGATTTTGTTTTTGTGTGTTTGAGTGGGTTCCCGGATGGTTTAGATTCGCAATTAAAACCGCTAGGTGGCGCTGAGATCGGGTCCTAGAATTTTATTTTTTCAAAGCAGGACAACGTCTGCTGGGGCCGCTAGTTATAAATAAAAGGATTTATTGTTGTTGTCTCACTCTTTTTATATAGGATTTGTATGAAATGGGTATATACTCTTGACCCTAAAGCTAATCCAGGTCTTTATTATGAGACAGGGATATTGGTTGTTAAAGGTTAATAAAATTGTTGACGACAACTGAACACCGATGCAACTCATTTAGCCCGTATTGTATGTGCTCTGTAGAACATATTTTACGAAATGTTTGCTCACTGATCGTTATACTCGTTGCGTGATCTGGTTTTACTTGGATTTATTAATGTACTAAAGATCTCTTATGCCGGGGCTTAATATGAAGATTTGCGTTCGATTTAAAGAGAAAAAAATTTGGTTCATTAATTCATAGTCACGCTAGTGTACATACATACTGTCGTATCCGAACGATAAATTTAATGTCAATGTATTCAACATTTAATTCGCGGTTACCAAAGACAAAAATGTTGTCTATGCTCTCTCTTCTCTCTGCCAGGCCTTGTAACGGGTGTGCTAATAAAAAATTAAAATATAGAAGATATCAATTAATTATCTTTTTATTTAATCCACAACACATACGTTATCTATCAATATTTAACGGCATTACCAATGTCTCCTATGTTACTCAGGAATAATGTAGCTTTCTACTGATCAGTAACTACATTCTAAGTCTCACGCTCTTCCGGCCATAAGCGCAGGACACATGGGAGGAGGGTGGTTTTAGTGGAGTATTGAGTAGTCGAGTCTCCACAGAAGCCGGCGATTTGACTCTGATGCCCATTCGTGGTCTCACCTCTCGTCGCTTTGGTCTCATCCCTAGTAAAGGACCCGGTAGTGTGTGAAATGCATTTCCCCGCCTTAAAAAAAGCTTTCTACTCATGAAAATTTTTCCAAATTAGTTGAGTAGTTTAAGAGATCACTTCCCTGCCTGGAGGCAGAAGAAACAGCCGCCCATGTCCTGCTTGAATGCGGAGAGGTGGCCGAATACAGGGCGAAGTATCTGGACGCCCCAGGTAGCTTTCAAGAAGTCTTCAGCAACGTCAAGAAGCTGGTGGACTTCCTGAAGGAGCTGGGCTGGATGGAGTAAACCCTCATCCACCCTCGCACGCAAAATAGGCCCTTTGTTGTCGAGTTGCGGAAACTCGCAGAAGAAGAAAAAGAAGAGATCACTTCCTACAAAGAATCAAATTCACAAACTTTACTCTTTCTAACATGATTAGTATAGATTGATCTATAAAGGGCTAATTCCTATAAAATCTGTCTACCTTATGATGCTGTAATCGTTAAACAGGACCCTATGGCTCAGTGGTAATGAAATTAGTTGTTTACACGGCCCGAGTCTCGAACCCTGTTAAAGGCGTTAATTCGAACACTGTAATGCATTTTATGGATGTAGTTCAACATTGATATTCATATATCATAGAAATGGCTATTAATATGTTGTTATTTTTAAAAATGGAATTTGATAGTTAAGTATATAATATTTCTAGAGATAGATAGATAGATAATATATATAAAAATAGATAGTACTCATATATATATATATATAAGTACTATCTATCTTTAATATTATATAATTTAATTACCCACTTTAATATTATATAAAAAATTTAGAACTAGGCATGTTTGCTGAAGAGTTTCTTGCGCCGCTTCTTCTCTTCAAGCCACCAACATGTGAAGCGGTGGTAAATTAGATTAGGCTCCCACAGAGTAAATAATAACCATAAACAAAATTAAAACTAAATAATTAAAATGAACAAGTTGGCGGTAGGCTAAATAAAACTAACAATACTTGCTGGACAAATGTCACCTTTGTCGTCCGTGACCACGGCCACTGAAAAGCGGCCGAAACGTCGGACAAACCAAAACTTAATAAATTACCACGCTTAAAACCGTTAAAACGTAGTTTTATTATGAATAGAGTTATCCATTTTTATGTTTCTGTTGTTACAATACATGTATTTATTGATTTATTACCCGAAGTTTCAATGATGCTTACATATGTAACATATGGAACTCGCTGCCACTTAACATAAGACAAGATCAATCTATATTATTTTTAAACTGATGGTCATCACATATCTTTGGTCCTCGCAAGTCCTTAACATGCTGCTCATTATATATATAGTATGATATATCTTATTTTTGTATAGTGTATTAAGTATATTATTATTTATTTTTAACTTATTCTTGGAATTTTTCATATTATTTATTATCTTCACCGCCACTGTTGTCTTAATATTTCCCATAGATTAGGGGGTTGCCTGGAAGAGATCGCTTCAAGCGCTAAGGACGCCCTTTGTTCAATGTTTACTGTATTTTATATTAAACCACCGTAATTAATTAATACGGATTTATTTCTATATACCGTGAGACCCTTTTACAACTGTCTGAGACAAGAAGAAGGACACACATGTAAGTGTGAGCGCATGAGGCAATAAAGTCGCGTTCCATATATCACACTGTACTTAGTTTTAAGAAAGTAGTTTTGATTTTTGGTGAACAATAAAGTGTTTTTGGTGGTGCCAAGGGTAAAATTTTTAGGTCCTTCCCCACCTCCCCTATAGCACACCACGTGGCGGCGGTTGTATATTATTGCCCTACCTCCTGGACTGGTGCGGCCTTCGACAATATAGTTCAAGAGCAGTGGACGGCAGGACAATCAAATCAATCGTTGCATCCGATTGATGAAATGGGAAGGAAAATCAAGCCACTAACCTTGACCTCCCGAAACTGCACTTCTCCCAATTCGGCAAGCCTGGAGACGTCTGGCAGCGGTCGTTGAGGTTTAATTTGTTGCACACACAGTGGTTTTATAAAGTCTTTTTTGTGACACATAAAATCACTCAATTGCGGTTAAATATTAAAAAGGGTAGCTCATATGACTACGGAGCGGATCGTTCATACGCGCGCGGCCACGTAGATAATTTTCGACTTATTATAAAATTGGGGCGGTGGTGCGGATTTGTCCCTTCAGTCACATTACGTGACGACACAACGTCATTGGCCAATGAGCCTCCTTAATAGGGTACAGATCGGAAGATGTCGGCGCGACTAACTTCATTCCGATCATATAATCAAAGAAATGAACTAATCGAAATAATCGGCCTAAACAGTTTTCATTCATTAATTCGTATGTAAATCCAAAATTGCCGTCATAAACAAAACGCACTCATCACTGTTTAGCGAAGTTTTTGCAAGCTTTTATCTAACTTGCAATGGATGTACCTATGTATGTAAGTTCGGGTGGAATCTTGCAAGTTAAATTTTACCAACTTCCCGGTGTCCGATTTAGCTGAAATTTTGCACGCATATGTATATCGCATGACAATGCAATAATATGGTACCATGGAGCTGATCTGATGATGGAGTCAGAAGGTGGCCATAGGAACTTCTGTACTAAACAAGATAGACCCGTAGTGTTTGTTTGGGCTCGTTTTACTTGTCTTGGCTAGCTGCTCTACTGCTACATGATATCCAGGATCTCAAAAGCTTGTATTTAAAAACCTTTTTAAAAAACAAGTTATTCATGTTTATTTCAAAGCTGTCTATGAGATGTGTAGCTCTATCTCCGGTAACATTTGGCGAGCAGTGAGCTCGCTTTTGGTAAATATTTACGTGTGACTCACAGACGGCCGCCGGCGGGCACCTAAAAAGGTGCTCAGCCACCTTTTTACATTCTAAGTAATATGGTTTTTGATAAAAGGACCATAATTGTTCAATACCAGTGGAAAAGAAAAATATTTCTAAATATTATAATATATATATAATAAACTCGCAGGGGCCCCCCGTGCGAGTTTATTATATATTTGTGTCGAATAATATTTGTGTTTGTAGCGAAGCCTTAGGTGAGTAGCAACACCGCGTACCCGACTCCGGGGGCCAAGGCAAGGCCAGATTTCCTACTTTTCCCACTCCACTTCGTGCGGTCTCAAACATCCCCTGTTTTGAGACCATTGGCATGCATATCAACCTTCACAACGTCAAGCCAATATTCCTTGGGCCTTCCCCTTCGACCGGGACTTGGCGGAGACAACATGGCTAGACATTGGTTCTCCACATAATTAGCCGGTCTCCGTAAAACGTGGTCATACCGGCGTAAGCGACACTTTTTCAGTTAGTAGCAGACTACGGATAACTGTCATGGATATGAAAATTACCGGCAGTTCCTGACTTGGTCTTTCCACGTCACTCCACACATCCAACGCAGCATATTTATCATGTCATTCCCAGGTCCTATATTATCTTTTTGCATTATATTTGGTGTGGCTAGGGATATATATATAAAAAAGCCGTGGTAGCGTATAGCGCACGCGCCCCTAAATCGAAGGGCGTGTGTTCGATCCTGACCGGAACGCATGCACCTTTTAGTCAGTTTTCTGATCTAATGTGCATATTATTACAATTACCACGTACTAACAACGGTGAAGGAAAACATCGTGATGCAACCTGCACGTCGAGATAACCGATGTGTAAAACCTGCCAAGCCGTCTTGGACAAGCGTGGCGGGTAAGCTGTCCGTTTCTCCTATAATGGGAGGCCCGAGCCCAGCAGTGGGACATTAATGGGCTGATATTATGTATATTATATAGGGATATAGGACTTACTGGTTATGTTTGAGAGTCCTGCTGCTTGTTAGTGATGGTGACGGCCGTTGTTGATGGTTTAACACTGCACTTGGTATAGTTAGTTGTTTGTCGCGGGAACCGGCGCGTGCGTGCACTCCGTCGCGGTAATTTTTTACATACTCACAGGTTGTCATTTTTATTTTTTTTATGCATTTATGGCTTGTCAACTAGGCCTTTAAGCCAGCACAGGTTGACAGATGGGATGCGGGTTGTAGAGATGGGGCACATTAGTGACGTGCGTTATTCGTCGCGTGGCTGGCGCGAACAATACCTATTACTGAAATTTTTCATATGCGCTATTTTAGATGCCAGAAGTAATGAGGGCGTAATTTTTGTTTATTAGGTTATATTGCGTTACTATAAACAATATATCGATATGTGATGTACGACTATAAACTAAACTAAAAACAATTTCACAAATAAAATCATCTTGATATATAAAAATTAATGTCTGTCTGTATGTCCTTTATAGAATCGTAAACTATATATCCGATTTTGATGAAATTTTGTGTGAGTGTTTGAGTGGGTCCCGGGATGGTTTGCAGCCACAATTAGGACCGATAGGTGGCGCTGAGATCGGGTCCTAGATTTTTAATTTTTCAGAGCAGGTCAACGTTTGCCGGGGCCGCTAGTATAATATTATAAAAATATAATAAACAGAACATAATATTTTCTTAAGTTTTCGAGACTTGTGTCTCTATAAATATTATAAACGCGAAAGTTTCTAAGAACGTATGGATGTATGTTTGATACTCTTTCACGCAAAAACTACTGAATAGATTTTGATGAAACTTTACAATAATATAGCTTACACATCATAATAACACATAGGCTATAATTTATAAATATATATTGTTGTAATTATCTAAAATATAATGATTTTCTATCACCACGCGGGTGAAACCACGGGCGCAGCTAGTACATAATAAAACTACGTTTTAACGGTTTTAAGCGCGGTAATTTATTTGATTTTTGTTTTTCCGACGTTTCGGCCATTTTTCATTGGTCAAAGATGAAGTGTTCAACGAGTGTTGTTAAAGTTTTATTTAGCCTACCGCCAACTTGTTCCTTTTAATTATTTATTATTTGAATTTATTATTTACAAACAAAATTAACAGAGATAGCTAAAGAATAGCTTGTCATAAACCTCCACAGATGACAAGGAAATTCAAGTATAAAATATAATAGCTTTAGAAAAAAAGAACAATAAAAACTGGAGAGGTGTCAAGGGACACCCGAGGGGGGATGGAACGAAGTTCCTATCGATTAATTAGTGAAGGAATTGTAATAATATTTTATTTTTTTATATATACATATTAATATATGTATATATACATATATATGTATATATTTATATATACATATATACATCGACCACACCGACCAAATGCACCAAAATGACAAAAATGGCAAATCACAAAAAAGTGTAGTTACAACTTTTTTGGTCTTAATATTTTCCGTCTAGCCCCCTTTCGCCATTCGCACCGGGCGATAAGGAACTTCGTTCCAATAATATGAAAAAATATTGTGACCGGGAAACGAATTATTATTAAAATAGATTTTGTACAATGTACGTACATACATAGAACAGAATGTAGAATTAAATTTTAACTAATAATATGTATGACCTTCAAGAAATGTTCTCCAATGGCCTTGTACAAACTCTTTGCAGGTTTTTATTGTTGTTTGACTTTATATAGAAAAATATAATGAAGTAATGTCAATTGGTGAAAATATATTTGGATCATTTAATGATTTTATTTGACTAGAATATATCGGTCACACGATATAACCATCGTCCCTACGTCCACTGACCGTTAATTTGAATAAACAAGAAAATACTTTTCATCTTGCTACCCGACTAGACGTGGTAATAGCTGGGATTAAAAATATAATGACCTAATAAGGTTAGAAGATCAACCATAAATTATTTCTATCCTCAATTAAACTTTTCAAAATTTTCCGTGTTCTATTAATTTGTATAATTTTGCAATAATTTCTTATTATGTTTTTATATGTTGGCATATTTATATTAATATGTATAATACATTGCAATTTTATTTTTAATTGGATGGTCTTTATATGTTACTAGACTAGTGCGTACCTCTTGTTTAGGCAGGCGTTAATACAGGTTACATTGTATTAGATTTTTATGTTAGTGCTCTTTGGCCCCGCAAGATTTTAACTTCATAATTGAGCAAAATTAAAGCAAAACCATACCCCTAGTAGTTTTTCCGTGCAGACTTTACAGACAGATCGAGTTACTTTAGCGATTTTTGATTGATGATAATTTTTTATATGTATAAACTTGAGAAATGATTGGTCTACCATGCAAAATTTCATCCCGTTCTAATGTTTTCTGAGTTCTATTTATCTATCACCCGTCTATCTATTTATGAATTACAAAATAACTAAACTGACAAAAATTACCGAAATGGTCGAAATGGCCGAAATGGCTGAAATGGCCGAAATTACCGCAATGAACGGAATGACTGTAATGATGATTGTGCAACTATTGTAATAATAATAAATAAATGAACTCATAGGGGGGCTTGGTGGCGATGCATTAGGTGAGTAGCGATACCTCGTACCTGACTCCGGGGGCCAGGGTAAGGCCCCCACCTCCGTGCTTGCCTTAGCCAGTGGAGATCGCTAGCTAAGATTCAAGCTCCAGGGGTGGAAGTGATAAATGGCGTCACGTCAGAAGTAGTTTTGGTGAACCTGCAGCCCACCTCTCTACACCCCTTAGCCACTCACACCCATGTTGCCCCTGTCTTCTATGGCATTTTTGGGTCCATGCAGGGCGATTCACCGTTTGCCCATTTTTCCATATTCCCCGAACATTGCGACGGGCAGACGCCATAGTCCCCATATTACCAGACCCCTAGTACCACTAGCACCCCTAGTTCACCTCAATATCCCGGTACTTTTTGTCCTCATTTCCCACAATAGTCCTACACTGACTGGGGCTTGTCCTTGGGTACATTATGATATGGTGTAGACGGGGATAATCACCGATCAGTTTCACGCCACATTTACATTAAATTTGTCAAGGGTCCTCTACGTTTTGGCCTCCCCATGGTCCCACGTATTCCCTCCAAAAGTCCGGGCCATTTTTATGGCCCGTGGTCTTGAAAGACATACAAATTAGAACTTTAATAATATAATTACGACGAATGCAAATAAATGAACACTGTAATCTTGCATTTAATATATAATAATTACGAAGTCAGTAAATAATGTAGTCGGTGTTGATAATAATTGTATAGGGTAGTCTGGAGGAGATCGCCTTTGGCGACAAGACCGCCCATTGTACTGTTACGAGTTACAGTACTCGAATTAAAATGCCGTTGGAATTACTATAGAATTTATTAGAACTATACAAACACGTATAACACAGGTACAAATATAACTGTACACAGCCAGTACAGCAAACTGCACGATTCAATAACACGCGCAAAGTCCGACACTATATAGCTTATCGAATGTACACACGTCTTGCCTTGCTGGCGATTATCGCTTGACTGCCGATCTCTCCATTGGGCCATTGCTTTATAATGCACCGATGCAATATACCTACCTGGCAAGCGTCGACGCAATTTCCCAGATTACAAATTTCATGAAACAGTTTCAATGTTATTAGCTCTAACGCCATGGCAGGAAATAAATATGCTTTGTCTACAGGTATGCAGGTGGCCTAACTTGTAACAATACTTTAATGTATGTGCAATAAAGTTATGCATTCATTCATTCATTCCCGATCTCTAACCATTTACAAATTTATTATATATAGTAAGAACATAAGATTAAAGTATGGTAATTGTTGTTTTTGTAAAGGATTTCCAGACAATTAAAGATCATGAAGATTAGTTTTCAAGATTCTGTTGGCTTCTTGCTATAAAACATTTTGTATCAACAAAAAGACGGTGAGCATCTCGGAACGCAAGATAGAAGTGATAACTTAGTGGTGACTAATCTAACCTGAGAAAAAAGACAGACTGGCGCCGTAATGCGTTACGTAACGAAGCGGTTTACCTTCTAATAAGTAGTTATCACTTCAAAAACAAACCCATTTCAATTATGACTAATAAGCACAAAATAAATATTTTCTTAATTATAATTAATTTATTTTAATTTAAAATAATAAGTTAAATTAAATTTACATATTCATGTTTCTTAAGGTTCCAGGTGTATTTTAATTTGTTTTAATGAGAAATAAACTTCTTTAAACCAAAATATTTTCCACAACATCTTGAAGTCGGTGCTTATTATTTTTATTGAAGTTATACTTCTTTAGGCGCGTTAGGGAAAAATGATGAGAGTAAATTTTTACGATGCGCGCGCACACCGTCACACGAAAAACCTACACCATGAAGTTAGCTTTAGTCAACCGACACCCTGAAGTTAGCTATAGTCAACCGACACCTCGAAGTTAGCTATAGTCAACATTTTAGTTTTTCTATTGTTAGTGTTGTTTTTTATCTTGTTAGGCCAAAGAAGTATAACTTCTAACGCGTGTACATAAGTACACACACACTTTTTTATTTGAATCGAAACTTCTTTAGAGTTGTTGTGATGTAAAACTCGATGAAACGAAAAAGCGACACTAAAATATTAGAAGTGAAACTTCAACGGACAAGTGGAAAAACGAATGGCAACGGATAAGTGGCAAAATGAATCGGAACAAAATTTAAACTTGAAGTGTTACGGGCAGATTGTTAATGTACTTGTCCAATTTTAAAACCTCCTAAAGCTGTACTAAATCCAACGCAAAAACTGTCAAAATCGGTTCAGAAATATGAAAGTTAATGCTGAAAAACTGTAAAAGTTTCACATTTTAATGAATTTTTTGCTAGGTATATATCTTCGAAACCCAAGGCCATCAGCAATATAAATGTTTATGGGACCATTTTGAAGCGTCATGAATTCAAAGTCGCTTCAGAAACAAAAAAAATAGTATAAACGTATATCTATACTAATATTATAAAGAGGTAATGATTGTGAGTTTGTCACGTTGTAGGGGGTAATCTCTGGATCTACTAAACCGATTTTAAAAATTATTTTATTGTTCGAAAGCTACGTTAATAGAGAGTGTCATAGGCTATATAACATGACTCCATATACCGCGAGAGCGGGACAAAGCGCGGGTGAAACCGCGCCGGGCCGGTAGTAAAAGATATATAGGTATGTACAAAACTAATTGAAAACGTCCTTCTATTTTTGAAGTTGTTTCAAAATTTTCAACTTTGGAGTGGACAGTTTTGAAATGAAGCTTATAAAATACTTTCAAAGAACATTGTTCCAAATAATATCCATCGGGTAGTTTTTCACATACTATAGGGTATTTTTGATTAAGTACTTTTTTAAAGTCTTTCGAGCGTAATGGCTAGTGCAGGGGTCCCAAACTCAAAGGGCGCGGTTTCGAATCCTGGCCGGAACGCATGCACTATTTAGCTAGTTTTCTGACCTAACAGTTATCTGTACATATTATTACAATTACCACGTACTGTGAAGGAAAACATCGTCATGAAGCCTGCACATCGAGATAACCGATATGTCAAGCGTGGTGGGAATACTGTCCGTTCCCTGACAGCGGGAGGGCCGAGCCCAGCAATGGCGTGGCGAATGATGGTGGAACCATCTAGCTGGTTTTAGAACTTTTGGAAAAAACTAGAACATTCTAGAAGGAAAAGAAAAGAACGAATATATTTGGAAAGGGATAGAAGATGAATGAAAGAAAGAGATAGATAGATGTTAGAAGGGGATAGATGTATTAACGAAAGTTCCCGAACAGAAGGTTCGGAAAGGAAGAGACAGAGATAGATCCCATCTATCTATCTCTGTCTCTTCTTCTCTTCTAGAAAATTCTTCCGGGTATATAATCAGCGTAAGGCGCGCCTACCGGGCAGTTTAAAGTTGAGTTCGGTTCAAGACAGTCAAGCGACACGTGCGATACGAAAGAGTTGGAAGAAGAGTTAGTGGTGAATTTAGTGAAAAGTTTAGTGGTCAGTAAGTGAAGGTGGAGTGTAGCGTAGCTCGAGAGGCGAACCAGAAGCCAGCTACACGCGGCAATATCGGAGGTGACCACTGCGGAACCAGGAGGTGGTCTAAGCAATATCGGCGACGGTATTGTAAGCGAGACACCTTGTTGTCGGGACTGTGCATCTTTAGTCGTGCGTATAGGGGCAGCCCTGCAGAGTGGTATTGCGTGCGGCTGAGTAAGTCAATAAAAGCTTTTAGTTAAAAACTGGTGTTTTCTTCCAATCCATAAGTGTGAACTCCCGCTCGCACGTAACACTACTGTTCTTGGTTCCGCATCTCCACGAAACCCTTTCTTGTTAGCAGACTGTCAGGCACTTACCAAACTAATACTTAATTACATCCAATTAAGGTAGACTAGTACGAGTTAAAAAAAACATAAAAGCAAAATTTTCTCAAGAAAACAATAAAGTTGTAAAATATTTAGTAATACTAGAAAACAGTTTGGTTATGGTTGCGCTTTGTTTTTGATGTATATTGGTTGCCTTCGACCATTGTCTCACCTGATACAGTGATTACGCGGTCTAGGACGGAATAAGTTTACCTATTATAGATAGAAGATACAAATTCTCTCCCGAATTGAAGACTTCTCGATTGTATTTGTCAACATGGATCTACTAATATGCATCTACTAATACGATGCCTGTATTTGTATTTGAAAACTAGTTTCACTAGTAGAAAGTTTTTTTTTGGCGGCGGGGGAAATGCATTTCGCACACTACCGGGTCCTTTACTAGGGATTAGACCGAAGCGACAAGAGGTGACATCCACGAGTGGAGCACCAGAGCCAAATCGCCGGCTTGTGTGGAGACTCGAAGACACTCAATACTCCACTAAAACCACCCTCCTCTCATGTACCCCGCGCTTATGACACGAAGAGCATGAGACTTAGAAGTGGTTACACTCACGCTGATCCTAGCGCATCAGTCCTTGAAAATGCCCCGGGAAAGGCAAACTCACTTTGTCAACAGGGGTGAAGACTCCTCTGCTCCTTAGATGCTAGAGGGCCCCTGCAGCGGTATTATGACGGGAGGAGATCTTGCGCATATCTGCATCTAACTATTCGAATGCTACATTATGCCTGATTAATATAGGTTATGCAAATTAATGACCCCTACAAAAACTTCAATAATGTAACTCATCAATCTAAAAAAAATACCTGGAATTGGGTTCTATGATTTTAGTGAATTTTTTATGTGTGTTTGAGTGGGTCCCGGGGTGGTTTAGAATCACAATTACACCCAGTAGTTGGCGCTATAATTGGGTTCTAGATTTTTATTGAAACCACTAGTAAGGTCATTTATGATAATGATAGTAAGATTCAAACTTTTTTAGTTTACTCTTTCCATTTTTCTGCTTCAGCTAAACGACTCAACGTCAACTACTCTACTCTACCAAGATAAAAAGACTTGTATGTTTTTCCTACTTATGAAAAATATACACATATAAATGTACCGAACCATTATAAGTGGCTTTCTTTAAAGACCCTGTAAAAGTGACATGCAGAAAGAAAAATAAAGAAAATATATATCAAGACGAATCATTGAAATGTTATTGTCAAAAGTGATATGTTGTCAATGTCATTCTAGCGAAGCGTCGCGTCGCGTGTTGTCTATGGAGGCGAGGCGGCCATATTAGAAAAAAAAAACTCCTTGGTGGAACGGTCGCCAGCGCACCAAATTTTTTACGAATCCAAGCCGTAAGTAAGAATGTAATAAATTAATAATAATTAATTAATGCCAAAAGTGGTAATTGTTATTTATGTAATAGAAACATTTTGTTGGATTAGAAAAGTAAAGTTATTGTAGTTCATAAAAGACGTTAATTTCATCAATCTATCCACACAATCATGCCATGCCATCATGAATTCTGATGAATAAAGCCTTCTTTAACTTATACGGCCCTGATGAGCTATACAAAAATTTATTTTCGCCATTTTAGAAATAATTTTGGCGCTCAGTATTTTGCTGTGCCAAAACAAAGTCCGACACAAGACATACCAACATTCACATTTCAATATTATAGCATAGACGAAACTAGGTAAACAATCTCGTATTCTAAATTAGAATTTATAAAAAACCAAAGAACTTGTTTTCGTGAGAATAGCTATTAATTTTTCACAGAAGACGTATTATTGTAAGGAATATAAATAAGCGATGATAATATGAATCTGTTTAGTTCAGCTAAAATGATTACCCTCGCAGTACTTCTAGTTTTGTTGTTTGTGCTACTGTATTATTCTAAGATATCACACAGTTATTGGCAGAAGCGAGGCGTGAAACATGACAAACCATTGCCTGTCGTCGGAAACAACTTGAAAGGTTTCTTTCTAAAGAAATCCGTTTCACAATACGCTGAGGAATACTATTGGAAATATCGTAATGATAAAGTTGTTGGTTTCTATAGAGGATTTAAGCCTGAGCTAATAATTCGTGATCCGGAGTACGTGAAGAGAATTCTGATACAAGACTTCACACATTTTCACTCCCGAGGATTCCTACTACATAAAAAAGTTCTGCAGCGAATGATGAAGAATTTGTTTACTGTTGAGGGAGACACTTGGAAGTTGATCCGGCAAAGGGTAACGCCGACATTTTCTGGTGCTAAACTTAAAGCAATGTTCCCATTGATTGTCGAAAGAGCTGAGATTTTGAAAGCACGTGCACTAAGTTTTGTAACTGAAGGTGCTACATTAGACGCAAAAGAATTAATGGCTCGATACACAATTGACTTCATTGGCGCCTGTGGTTTTGGTATAGACGCAGATTCGTTGAATAAAGAAGATTCTGAATTTAGAAAATTTGGAAATAAAATCTTTAAAATTAAAACAAAAGAAGTATTTAAATTAATTCTGAAGGAACTATTTCCTGAAACTTTCAAAAATATGATAATGGTCCAGGACGTGGAAGATGATTTGAGTGCCCTTGTTGGGTCTGTTTTGAAGCAACGCAATTATCAAGTGTCTGGTCGAGGTGATTTTGTGGATTTACTATTAGAATGCAAGCATATGGGGACAATTTATGGAGATTCAATAGAAAAAGTAAACAGTGGAGTTCCAGAGAAGGTGTCCTTAGAGTTTGACGACGATTTACTCGTTGCACAAGTATTTATTTTCTTTGCTGCAGGATTTGAGACTTCATCATCGTCCACTAGTTTTACTTTACACCAATTAGCTTTTCATCCAGAAATACAACAAAAGGCTCAAAAAGAAATAGATTATGTATTATCGAAACATGATGGGAAACTTACTTATGATGCAATAAAGGAGATGATTTACCTAGAATGGATTTTCAAAGAAAGTCTGAGACTGTTTCCACCTTTAGGATTTTTGGTGCGAGAGTGCGCCAAACCTTACTATTTCCCTGAAATTAATTTACACATTGATCCAGGGGTTAAGGTAACGATTCCTGTACTAGCGATGCATAACGATCCACAATATTTTCAAGACCCTGAAGTATTTAGGCCAGAGAGATTTCACCCAGAGGAATTTAATTCCATTAAAAAACAAGTGTATTTGCCGTTTGGTGATGGACCCAGGAACTGTATAGGTGAGTGTGGGCATAAGGGCTAGAATCTCATCCTCCGGGATCTCCGACTAGCCCTCAGGGAAATAAAGACTTCTTTTACGTATGATTACAAATATTTACATCAATATGGCCTGAAGCTTGTAAGATATCGCAAGAGAACCTATACACACCTTAAGAATTATATTAATCCTCTAATTTTTGAAGTAAAACTTCTTTAGGCGCGACTAGGAGGTAACTGGACGACAATGCAACGGAAGTCCGTTACGGCAATATGGCGTACCATCCGGTTTTCAAATATTTTTTTATCAATAGATAGTTTATAAACAAATCAATCAAAAAATTTTGAAAACAAATTTGAAAAAATAATAATTAGTAAAAAAGTTTTACTTCAATCGCGTGTGAACGTTACACGCACTCTTTTTTAATTGTAACCGAGCCATTTAAGATTTGACCCGAGAAAAAGTTTCAGACAGGCATTTGCTGTTCAATATAAGTCGTGTGGTGTTTTTGATAACTGAAGTATCTTTTTTGTTTTTAGGTGGCCGTCTCGGCCTGATGCAGTCCATAGCAGGCCTTGCCGCACTCTTGTCGGCCTTCAATATAGAACCAGCTCCAGAAACAGTCCGATATCCAGAAATTGACCCCAGTTGTCTTTTAGTTCAGAGTTTCAAGGGTGGATTACCGCTGCTATTCAAAAAGCGAAATCTATAATATTATGATGATAATAATAGTAATTGGCAGACAAACTCACATATTGTTTATCTTCAAATTAAGCAAATTATCTTTTGTTATGGGTAATATAAAGCGGACTACTCTGGGGCCGATCTCAGGTTGGCAAAGGGTTAGCCCCGTCAACCACAGAGATCGTCTACCTTACTACTTTATAATAATATATAATAATTCATTTATTTCAGAAAATTGAGTATTTCCATATTATACAATCTTATTTTATAAAATTATTTCAATGTTATATATATGAATGATACCCCAGATTTATTTAGCATGTGGCCGCGAAGATCATATTCGCTTCAGAAACAAAACAAACATACGGCTGAAAAACCGCAAAGATTTTACATTTTGTGTCCGATTCTAATGAATTTTTTGCTATATCTTCGGAACCCCAACTCCAATACTAACTAAATTTATATGAGACCTTTTGAAGATTTCCTGAATAGAACTATCAAAATCGCTTCAGACACAAAAACGATATGGCGGAACATACATAAGAAAAGAAAAAAAATATTAATTGTGAACCTCCTATTTTTAAAGTCGGTTAAAATGTGGCAATGAAAGAGCGAGATAGCGAACTCCGTGTAGATAGCCTCTTAAGCTTCTTATAATCCATATTTACGGCCCGCCTCTGTCAAATAAACTAAAACTTTACATTTTAAAAGTCAAAATATACAACAAAAAAACACAAATACGTGCACTTGTGGGTTGTTTGTGTCAAGTAAGAAATGCGACATTGAACGTTTTAAGTATCCAATGGAATGTCCTAAATGCGAGGGCGTTTTGAGAAAAAAAGAAAAGAAAGAAAAACTTTATTTGCAGAAACCTTTTAATATACACATCTGAGCTACTGTATATTTATATATTAATACGTAAGCAAAAACACAGCAAAAACTTTGTACCCCTTTTGACGAAAATTGCGCGGACGGATTAGTATGAAATTTCGCACAATTTTAGTTTACTAGCTTCTGCCTGAAACTTCGTCCGCGTGGAATAGTTAAAAAGAGAAAAAGAGGGTTGTTTTTGAACAAAACTTTCCATTTTTGTTGTTTGTTAATATAGTATGTTTGTGACGAATAAACTCAAAACTACTGGAACGATTTCAAAAATTCTTTCACTATTGGAATGCTGCATTATCCCTGAATAACACTGGCTATATTTATTATTGAAAAAAGTTAGGGTTCTTTACTAAAACTTTAATAATGTAACCCAAGGTGTAAAAAAATGTATTTGATTGGATTGTTTAGATTTACAACTTGACCGGTAGGTGGCGCTGGAATCGGTGTTTTTTTAATTGCTTGAGTTCAACAGACAGGCAGATGGCCCACTTGACGGAAAGCAGTTACCATCGCCTATGGACATTTGCAACACAAAAGTGCTACAAATGCGCTGCTCTCTTAATGGAGACTGGAACCTGGTCACTAATGCCGGAACACAAGTCAAGGTTGTAGTGGCGACATAGACCAGGGGTGGTAGCTATCCAGTCGGGCAAATGCCCTACCACCTGGCTGTGGGTTGTTTTGTCGCCTTTTACGACAGGCCGCTCGGCCGCAGGAAATTGTATTCTTTCTTTGTTCCTGCACGGGTTTTAAATTATTATTTTTTCAGGACAGGACAACGTCTGTCCGTACTGATAGTTAATAATATATATTTTTTTCTCCTTATTTTGAAGGGACTTTTATTTACAAAAAATACATCAGTCCCATTGTACCTTACAGTTTAAAAAAATCAAATTATTTCACTTAAATCTATTAACATTTTTTTGGATACACTCTATTTTATATCTGCCAGAATACTATTAAACATTCCTATGTCAAACCTACATAAATTAGCGCTCTTCATTACCTTACTCCTCATTTGTTCAGTCCTGACACATTCTGCTAATAAGTGCGGCACATCCTCGACAAGGTCGCAAACTTCACAATTTGGGGCAGTACTTCTGCGCATAAGGTATTTAAACTTATTAAGCGGTATGTGTCCGGATATAAATCTATTAGCTATAACCAAAAGACTAGACAAAAGACCAAAATCACAGTTGATAGTCCAATTGGAAGACTTTTATATATTCTATACGCCAATCCAACATAGACGAGTGTCAAAATCTAAAACAATTCGTGCCAAACAACACTCAATAGACTGTAGTCCATTCAAATAATTAGAACAATGTAGTGATTTATGCGAACATAAACAAAAAAGCAGTAGTTAGTACAGTCACCCCCTTATGCCGCGTGGCGTAAGGATATAAAGTCGCGTAATTGTTAACTGAGATTAGGGCTGGAAACAATACCAAAGTTTTACGAAAACACCCATCTATATCTTTATATATATAATAATTCTTCGAAATGTTTATATATATAATTCTTCGAAATGTGTGTTGACAGTCAACTCCTCCTAAACGCCTGGACCGATTTGAATGAATTGTTTTTGTGTGTGTTCAAGTGGATTCGAGGTTAGTTTAGATTCACAATTGGACTCTGTAGATGGCGCTGCAATCGGGTTCTAAATTTTATTTCTTCAGAGCAGGAGAACGTCTGCCGGGACAGCTAGTATTATATAAAAGTGAATCATAGAAATTTATGTACACGCATAACTTGAGAACGAATTTACCGATTTAGATGAAATTTTGTGTGTGTTTGAGTGAGTCCCGGGATGGTTAAGATTCACAACTGGAACCGGTAGGTGGCGCTGAGTTCGGGTTCTAGAATCCTCCTAATCACCTGGACCGATTTTGGTGATTTATTTTAGTTTCATGAAACAGTCTTTAGGAATTCAGAAAATATGGTGGTACGAAGTTCGCCGGGTCAGCTAGTAATATATAATACTAGCTGAAACCCGCCCGCTTCGCGTGCCGTAAAAACCGTTCTTAGCTGACCTCTACTTGGCAAAAGGAAGGTCGATGACAAATTTCAAATCTATAGGTGTTATAGTTCCTGAGATATCTGAGTCACTTTATACGTGGATTTCAATTATGTATATAGATAATATAACAATCCATAGCCAGGTGGTAAGGTATTTATTTGCTCGACTGGATTGCGACCACCCCTGGTCTAGAGTATGCCGCCATAGCAACCTTGTGTTATGTTCCGGCATTAGTGACCAGGTTCCAGTCTTCCTTAAGAGAGCAGCAGCGCATTTGTAGCACGTTTGGTGTTGCTAATGTTCATGGCGGTGGTAACCGCTTTCCATTAAGTGGGTCGTCTGCCTGTCTTCTGAACTCAAGCAATTAAATTTGTTTTTAAAAATAGTTAACACTTTTTGTACTACGTTACAGAAAACTTACTGGTACTTACTGGCTTACACCCTCGCCATCAAGAAAATAATAAAACTTTTAATGAAGAATGCGCATAACGGAACTGTCAGTGCTGTCACCGCAATAAACTCCGTATAAATTATTAGAACAAAATAAAGTAAATCATTATTGCATTTAATGATAAAATACAGAAACCTATAGTAGAATTATTTTGTCCGTGCAGTTTGAGTCATAAATAATCGGAGTATTTCGCTCTCTCTTCCACTCACGGGCCTTATGGGCGGGCATAGTGATTGCGCATTATTGTTGTCGATAAGCGTTATCGATAGTGTATTAGGCTTTGTCATTTTGTGGGTTAGTGATAAAAATGAAAGAAAAAAAATAGATAAAACAATGTATGTATTAAAATAAGAATAATAATGATTTAAAATAAATTATTAATTAGGTATCTATGTATTAAAAAACTAAAGTACAAAAGTTAAGAATGTAACAAGTTATATTAAAAATAAATATAAATATTTATATCTAAGTTTAAAATTAACAGCAAAAAAGATATAATGATTTTTATAAGAATGATAATCTTTCTTTGATAAGAATGAGTTCTTACCGATAATGGCGTTGCGCCCGCGCAACATGCTCACCGCCCTAGCCGGGCTGAGGCCGAGTTTGATTTATGACCCAAACTGCACGTACAAAATAATTCTACTATAGTGAGTATGTGAGCCCCGGGGTGCGGTGTGGCGGCGGACTGGTGTAGAGGTGAGTCCTTCCTTCCTTGCTTCTTCTTCCCGTCCCTTTGCCTTCTCCCGGCCATCGCATGGCGCCCGCACTTACGGATTAGAATTATTCTAATTGTGTACAAAGCGCGGCCTTATCGCTAAAAAAGCGATCTCTTTCAGACAACCTGTGACAGGAATTTTGCACCACGATAATGCACCACCAGTGAAGGTAAGGAAAGGAATGCTCCGGTGGTTCGGGCATGTGGAAAGAATGTATGATGAAAGAATGACTAAACAGATATACAATGCAAAAGTGGATGGATGCAGAAGTCGCGGAAGGCCACGACACACCTTTCATGATCAAATTGGTCGTGTACTAGCAGAAGGTGATGTCAGGAGCCTTAAGCACAGACGAGCGTGCATGACAAGAGCTATGAATGTCAAAGAAGCAAGTGAGGTGTGTAAGAATAAGCCCGAATGGCGCTCTGTTGTTCGTGCCTACCCCGCAAGGGGCCTGACGTGAATTTATGTATGTATGATAATGCACCATCCACAAGGCCATCTATTACTATTAACGATTTGTGATCAAAAACTCACCAAATATCAGCGAACAACCACCTTATTCACCAGATATGATTCCAGCCGACTTGCTTTCTTTTTTTCTGAACTCAAATTACCACTTCTTTGCACCCGTTGTCAATCGGTAGAAGACATAAAGGAGAATTCGCGACGAGAACTAAACTCAATTCCGGAAAGGGTTCAAAAAATGTTCTGATTATTGGATTATTCCTTGGAGTAAGTGTATCGTTCCTGAAGGAGCATACTGTTACGAGTGTGGGACTCGAATTAAAATGCCGTTGGAATGAATATAGAATTTATTAGAACAATACAAACACGTATAACACAAATACAAATATAACTGGACGCAGTCAGTACAAACTGCACGAATCAATAACACGCGCAAAGTCCGTCACTATATAGCTTATTGAATGTACGTCTTGCTCGTATCGTAATCCTCGCTTGACTGCCTTGCCCCTCCGTTCAGGCATTGTTTTATAGTAAACAGTACACAAGACTGAGTTTTTCCAAGAAAACGTAATCTGCACATCTGCTTAATTATTCCTGCGAACGTCCATAAACGAATACAATGACAATAGGCTATTGTCTAATTGCAAATTTTAAACACAAAGTAAACAAAATAAGTCCAAATGCGGAAGGTAATAAACTGCGCTTCATAACAGGCTGGTGTGCATTTACTTTTTGTCGGCATGTAACAATACTTTAAAGGTGATATAATAAATTTGAATGAATAACTAACATTATGTGCATTATTTATAATTTCCCGGTACTTTTTTGACAGAGTAGTACAGACAGATGGCTTTGATAATGTCCAAAGGTTACTGTTTTTGCTAAAACGATTACAAGATTAGCAAATAAAGGTTGGAAACTGAAAACATAAAAAGAAAATAATTGTGTACCGTACACGGCGGGATCGGTAACCCGACGGTCCAAACCCACAAGGTAATTTTTGGTACTTATATACTAGGTACTTACCTGGTACCCCAGTCGACGGTGGCGGGAACAGGAACAAGGGTGAACACTATTTCGTCGGTATTTTAAGGGAAGGGCGCCCCTTGAGAGGAAATATATAAAATATCCTAGCAAACTACTACAAGGGAAACACTACGTGGGTTAGATAAATGTCTGTCCAAATACACCCGCGCCTCGTCCTATATCGTCACAACCACTTGTTCACTGTGTATATTAACTAATTAAATGTTCCATACACTTGTATTTATCAATAATTATGAATAAATAATTTAATATTAACTTTCTTGCGCGAGAGCAGTAACCGTGCGTCTACAAGGCAATCACCGATGTACCCGCTTTTTGACGCGACAAAAAAAAAGTGCCCTCGTATGTATCGCGTAACAATCGAAAGCCGGCGCTCGATATCTGTATTCCGAACAGTCCCCCGCCCCAGCCAGGAGAAACCTGGCTGAGTCCAAAGCCAGAGAATCAGACAGAATAAACTATTCAATTGGGAGCCGTGACAACCCAGATACAGCTCTCTTCAATACAGTGTCTCCAACCAAGACCTCAGCCACTCGTGGAGTACCATCGGAACCGAAGAATAGCTGCACAATACGACCTCGTCTCCACGACAAAGGTGGCATATTCACTTCTTTTACAAGAACAAGGTCCCCTATTTTAGGCGGATCTGTTTTATCAGACCATCGTACACGCTGCTGAAGCAGATGAAGGTACTCCAAATTAAACCTCTTCCAAAAATTCTGTGAGAGTTGTTGCAACAATTCAAAACGGGACAGCCGGTTAATTGGAACATCAACTAATGGATACTCAGGAAGAGCTGTCAGTGGACCACCTACCAAAAAATGACCAGGAGTCAAAACCTCCAAATCATTTGGATCCGACGAAACAGAACAAAGTGGCCGGGAATTTAGAACTGCCTCAATTTTGCAGAAAACAGTAGCCAACTCTTCAAATGTAAGAACTGTTTCACCAATTACTCTATAAAGGTGAGTCTTGGTCACCTTGACAACAGCCTCAAAAATACCACCCCAGGAAGGACAAGCGGGGGGACTGAATTGCCAAGTGATTCCACGACGAGACAAATTTGTGCCAATATAAGTTTGATTATTTTCCAAAAATTTGTAAACTTCTGTTAAGTATCTATCGCTACCCTTATAATTTGTCCCGCAGTCGGACCGAATCAAGCTCGGTAACCCACGACGACTGACAAAACGAGACAAACAAGCAATGAAAGCTTCAGTGCTAAGAGCAGAGACAACTTCTAAATGTACGGCCTTAGTGGCAAGGCAAACAAAAACGCACAAATAGGCCTTAACTACTCTAGCATTACGTACTGAAGAAACCTTTACCGAAAATGGACCTCCAAAATCCGTGGCTACTCCAGAAAAGGGTCTAGAAACTGTAACCCGATCTGAAGGAAGGTCCCCCATTTGAGGTTGAGTTATAGTCGCCTTTAACCTATAACAAGCAATACAACGAAATATCACATTTCTAATCGCACGTCTAGCTGACAAAATCCAAAATTCCCTATGAAGGATGGCTAGAAGTGAGTTCAATCCAGCATGAGCATTTTTCAAATGACGGTCATATATGATAAGTTTTGGAAGAGGACTCTCCTTTGGGAGTAAGAGAGGATGTCGTGTCTCGTAGGGCAACTTGGCATTGTGTAGCCTGCCTCCTACACGCAAAAGACCCTTATTATCGATAAACGGATTGAGGCGAGCAACAGCACCTTTCAGCTTAGTGCGGCCTCCTTTTAAAGTCGAGAAGACTAGTTCAAAGTGCTCAGCCTGAGCAAAACGAATCCAAAACAAAAGAGCTTCCTGTCTCTCTAAAGGCGACAAGACGGAAGACAAATCTCTATTAAGAGAGTTTCGCGTATTATGAATAAATCTCTTCATCCATCCCGTTACACCTAACAATTTGTCAAGGGAACTAAATCTATTCAGCAGAGACTCAAGATCATGCGGCACATCCTTTGTAACAACGAGAGCTCTTAATCCTGGTAAAGGCTCAATGGACTCAACTACAGAGTGAGGCCAGTTATCTGCAGTCTCAGACAGCCAGGCTGGTCCCCACCACAAAGGATGGTCTATCAAATTTGGAGCTGCACAGCCGCGTGAAGCGCAGTCTGCAGGGTTCATTTCACCCGGAACGTGTCTCCAAATCAAACTAGTTTTCGAATTCTGTATCTGAGACACCCTGTTAGCAACAAAAACTTCTAATGCATGAACAGAAGCTCGCAACCAAGCAAGAACTATCTGACTGTCGGTCCACGCAAATACGGTTTTAATATCCAAAGTCAGACCCAATGCTGACATTAAATGATTCAGAAGTCGAGTTAGGAGAGCAGCTCCTGATAGTTCTAATTTGGGTATAGTAAGTCGTGATCGAACAGGAGCAACTTTACTCTTTGCAAGTACAAGTTTATATCGTACAACCCCTGAATTATCTACAGTACGAAGATACACGGCAGCTGCATATCCATTTTCAGAGGCATCACAAAAGCCATGCAGCGTAGCCTTATATCTACCACAAGGTAAAAAAGCTCTATCAAATTTAATCATTTGGATATCAGGGAGAGACGAAACATAATTAGTCCAAATTGACAGTAAATTTCCAATAAGAGGTGCATCCCAAGTTAGTCCTTCTAACCAAAGCTTCTGAACGAAGCATTTTGCCCAAAACATGACAGGACTCAACCAACCATTTGGATCAAATATCCGTGCTACAGTGGACAACACCAGTCGCTTTGTCCATATTTTGAAAATATCTAAATCTTGTACACGAAATGTAAAGACATCCGGTATTGGTTAATACTGCACACCTAATACAGCAACAGCATCAGGATTGTTAACATTCTGAAATATATGTGGATCCTGCTGATGCTCCTCCGGCAAGCCATCAAGTAAAGCTTGAGAGTTAGATATCCACTTTCTGAGCTCATAACCACCAGCCTTCAGAAGGCTGATGAGCTCATCACGCAGTACTAATGCCTCTTCTTCACTAGCGGCACCTGTACAAATATCATCTACATATGTATCGGTAGATACAACAGCCGAAGCTCTAGGAAAACTTAGTCTCTCGCGTTCAGCCAACTCTAATAATGCTCGAATAGCAATAAAGGGGCTCGACTTCAGCCCGTATGTATTAGTGTTAAGCTCGAAAACCGTTATGGGCTGAGATTCATCTTCGTGCCACAGGATGAGCTGATATCTACGATCATCGGGATGAATTAATGTTTGACGAAACATCATTTTAATATCTGCTACAAAAACGACTTGATGTCGGCGAAAGTTCGTCAGAATATCGGAAATATCTCGTTGCAACTTGGGACCGGAATGCAAACACTGGTTTAAAGATACTCCATTAGAAGTAGGAGCTGAGCCATCAAAAACTATTCTATTTTTGTCCCCTTTAAATACCGCATGATGAGGAATGAAGTAGTGCTCATGAACACGCCAATCTAATTTTGAAATAGACATGTGTCCCAAGTCCAAATATTCACGCATAAAATCAATATATTTCTGCCGAAAGACTGAGTCTCGCTTCATACGTCTCTGCATCGAAGCTAACCGCTTTTCAGCTAGCATCCGTGAGTAACCAAGTCGAGGCCGAGACGGCAAGAAAGGCAACCTCGTCATAAACCGACCTGAACGAAGACGACCTGTATTATTCTGAAGGAATAGTTCACATTCCAGATTTTCCGGGCTGTCACGAGTAGCAGTGGGGGGCTCTTCTACTTCCCAGAATCGCTGAACCGCTTCAGCGAGAGAGAGACCAACATACGAATCATGTGGCTCGATAGATTGAGAGCCAGGAGAAAACACAGGTCCCATGATGACGTCACCAAGATCACTCGAGACCGTGACAAGACCACCGTGTTGCAGTAACCTCGTGTTACCAAAATGGAACAATCCTAACACGTCTGCACCTAACAATAAGTCCACAGGACCTGGAATGTGAAAATGCGGGTCTGACAATGATAAACCGGATGTCAAATTTCTCACTTTCGCAGGTAAGGCTACTAGTGGATGTCGACCCATAATATTATTTAGAACAACAGCTGAGGTGACAACAGACGGCCGAGAAGATCGTAAAGGAGAAAAGGATAGTGAAACTTGTCCTACCAAACCAGAAACCTTTACTCCACCTACACCTTGAATGAAGTCTGCGCCACGATCCAGGCGCAGTTGTAAACGCTCCACCAAGCGTGACGATGCAATACATCCCTGAGATCCCGTATCCAAAATTGCGCGTGCCGTCACATATTCACCCCGAGGAGAAAAGACGCGAACTTGGGCAGTAGGTAATAAAACAGTCAATAGAGAGGGAGCTGACACAGGTGGAGATTGCGATACTAGTCAAAATGACGAACGAAAATTCTGATTTTGGTACGAGGTTGGCGGACAAGAATAACCTCGCATGAGCATAGGATTCCACTGCGAATAACTTTGCTGCGGTAGAAATGCAGTCATATAACGCCTATCCAAACGAGGCCACTCGGCATATTGATGTGACATATCCGAAGCAACTCGACGCGCTTGATCAACAGCAGCGTTAACCATACGAGGTGCTTGTCGAGAACCCCCGCCCGTAGCGGGATTGGCGCGATAGGAGTTATTAGAATGACCTTGAATACCGAAATTATTGACTGAACTACTTCTTGGTGGGACTGCCTGTACACCACCAGCCCATTGGTCTTCCAAAATCACCTGATTCTCTTCGACAACGTCCATAGATACCGGAGCAGCCGGCTTTGGAGATCCACCATAACGGTTGCCACAAAGAAGATGGTGATGATTGCCCTGACACTGATGACAGGGTTGAATAGTTTGACATTGGGACACAAAATGGTTACCGAGGCAACCAAAGCACCAGTTGCGCTGCCGAACTATGTTACGTCTAGACTGCCAACGTAATTTTCTAAATGCATGACAAGAATCAACAACATGTTTATTATTCTTACAATATACACACCGAGAACCCTGGTGAGGTGTGGAAACCGTATTAAAAGCACGAACATCACGCTTTTCAGGCATGCGGCGATCCATACGCACTTGTTGTAACTTAGGCCTACTATTAATAATTTCGCAAAATCCAGGAGGGAGAATATTCTCTAAACGACGACACTCATCTTCCATGAAGGTAACTAGATCATCAAATTGTGGTAGATGAGTGGCAGAGTCTCCACCATACTCCTGTTCAAATCTGTTCCGTAACTCAAGTGGAAGTTTATTTAACACAATGTGTACCAACATAACTGACCAACTCGGAACAGGTAAATCTAAACCCTTTAATCCATTAACGGCAACTAATAAGGGGTTAAGAAGTCGGGTACGCAACGTCTGAGTTGCACGTAAAGTAGGCAAATTTAAAATGGCCGACATGTGGGTATCTGCTAAACGTCGAACATTTTGATAACGCCGCATAAGCAAAACCCGGGCAATATCATAGTTTGCATCAATGACTTCTAAATGTTGAACGAGTCCTTTGGGCTCTCCTCTAAGGGATGCCAACAAATAGGCCAATTTCTGAACGGGAGTCATGTCGTTACGAGAATGTACAAGGCTCTCAAATAAATTGTTAAATGCAACCCACTGACCTAAGTCCCCGTCAAAATGGGGTAAATCCAACTTAGGCAGTCGACCTACTAGTGCAGGGGAACATTCACTATCATTCTTATACATATTTTCACTATTTGATTTTTTCAATATAATACCCACCGCTTGGCGGATCTGATCCGCTAAGTCATCGGCTTGATTTACATCCGCATTTATTTTGTCTAAAAACTCCGACTCTGGACTCAGTTCCAACAGCGCGCGGTACGCGTCGTATAAATCGGACATCTGATCGTCTAAGGCCTCATGACGTGATATTAACGCCTGCTCTCGATCCCTACGCGATATATTCAAAACGGCAGATCCGAGCCACCGTAACACACCGGCTATCCGGGCGGAATATTTACCGGCCATACTAACCGCTGATTAAAAAATTTACTCAAAATAAATCGATCGATAAAAAAAACAATAAAAAAAACCACGAAATTAAGTTACCAAAAATTACCGAAAGTTCCAAAAAACAATTAACCGATTTTTTAAACTAACCACGCTCTGCTACCAAATTTTGTACCGTACACGGCGGGATCGGTAACCCGACGGTCCAAACCCACAAGGTAATTTTTGGTACTTATATACTAGGTACTTACCTGGTACCCCAGTCGACGGTGGCGGGAACAGGAACAAGGGTGAACACTATTTCGTCGGTATTTTAAGGGAAGGGCGCCCCTTGAGAGGAAATATATAAAATATCCTAGCAAACTACTACAAGGGAAACACTACGTGGGTTAGATAAATGTCTGTCCAAATATACCCGCGCCTCGTCCTATATCGTCACAACCACTTGTTCACTGTGTATATTAACTAATTAAATGTTCCATACACTTGTATTTATCAATAATTATGAATAAATAATTTAATATTAACTTTCTTGCGCGAGAGCAGTAACCGTGCGTCTACAAGGCAATCACCGATGTACCCGCTTTTTGACGCGACAAAAAAAAAGTGCCCTCGTATGTATCGCGTAACAATCGAAAGCCGGCGCTCGATATCTGTATTCCGAACAAATTGATTTTAATGAAAGGTTATTTCAATGTTAAAATTAGACTTCAAACATAATATAATTAAAATACTCGTATATTCAAATAGAATTATATAAATTATAATTTAAAATGAATAATTAAATTTTCTCCATTGGTTTATAATTAACTCCTAGTTTCATGTAAATATAATTAAGTAAAATATAATTAACTTTGTTGTTTTAAATAATGCAATTATATATTAATTACTTGAATGAATTAAGCATATAAATTACTAACCAGCGATTGTTATAAAAGCAAATTTTTAGGTTATGTATCAATGATTTCATTTTAAACAAAATGTATTTACAAATAAAATCTTAAATGATAGATGAAAAATAGAGATAGATTGTTAATATACTTGTCCAATTTGAAAACCTGCCCGTAAAACTTCAAGTTAAAATTTTGTTGCGATTCGTTTTGCCACTTGTCCGTTGCAGTTTCACTCATTTCGATTTTTCGCGTGTTTACTGCAAATTATGATTTGGTTAGGTTAGGTACATTTTAATGAATGCATTTTTTATTTAAACATATTTTATTTTATCAAACAAAAGAACTGAATTCGATCCGGAACCAAAAACCGCATCCATAGTCTTCTCTTAAATTATGCCGCCTTTCACTACGTCTAGTGTAAATTTATGCCACTCCTCCACGCGGCTCTAATGCCTTTTCGTGACAGAAAAATCCTAAGAACCCCGTCTATATAGAAGTTTCACTTCAAGAATCTAATTTAGTTTTTATGTAAGTATGAGCGATGAAATTATATTTTTTAATTTTGTATTGTAATAATCGCTTTAAGGTAAAATGAGTGATGCGTGCGAAGGCACGCGTTTATACAGCGCGCGGTGTGAAGCTTGCTGCGCGCGAGACGAGATGGTCCGCGGCCATTTTGCTTCGTTTCTTATTCTTATGTTTTTTCATTGCGCACGCTATCATCCATTGTAATATTTTAAATAACTTTGTAAAAATAACGAATCAGCATAAACTGACATCTACAGTAAATAACATAGAGCTTACTACCAAGGATTGTTCACAAGGCCTAACCGCGGGGAAAACCGAGTCTTCACGTATATTTGACAACCCTAACTCAAACTATTGACCTGGTTGTCAACATTACTATGTGTCACGCGATAAATATTAATCAAGGCAACTTTGGGCGAAGTTCTTTACGGTTGGTCCTTGGTCTTGGTCTATTACCTTTCTTTATTTTCTCTCTTACTCTTTCTTTCTCTTCAACGCTTGCTTTCTCGTACTCAACTAAACTGCTAAGACGATAGTGATCGACCATGCTGACACTATTCTTTTCTAGGTGATTGCCATTCGTTATATTGTTAGGCTCGTTTTACACTACTGTAGTGGAACATTAACAAACCAATAGATGGCGCTGTGCAATAATAAAGGTCGCAAATGATTTCCAACATGTACAATTAGTATATACAAATTTTCAACTATAAGAGACGGACCTAGGCCTGCGGAGAGCTGCAACAGCCTCGCTGGAAGATATTCCTCGGAGACGGAGGAGCACTCCATTGCACTTCTCCACCTAGTCGGGTCATCCCTAGACTGGTGAGCCCGACGTGATATAACCTGCAAGGCTCTTGAATAAAAATAACTTGGATCTTAAAACTGGCTTATATTTTACTGTAATAAGTATTTTTCAGTAGTACAAAAAAGTCACTGTAACAAAAGTAAATGTGTTCAAAAACCCGTGTCTTTTGAAAATTTTGAATTTCAGCCAATGGCAGCGAGTTTTATACACAACTTTCATTGATTAGTCGTATCTTTACGTCCTGGCTAACACATCTATATATTTATAAGCATTGATTAACGATAACGAAAGTAGGACATCCCTAAACTATGATGTCCTTCACGGTTCAATCTCGCTCCGGTATCGGTCCGTCCTTACGTCCTGCCTAACACAGATATATAGGCATTCATTAACGATAACAAAAGTAGAATATCCCTAAACTATGATGTCCTTCACGGTTCAATCTCGCTCCGGTATCGGTCCGTCCTTGCGTCCTGGCTAACACAGCTATATAGGCATTCATTAACGATAACAAAAGTAGAATATCCCTAAGCTGTCATGTCGTTCACGGTTCAACCTCACTCCGGTTTCGGACCGATCAAATCTGTCTCCCCACCAGGGATGTATGGATCCCCGTAACCTTAACTGAAACAATCGGATATCCGAAATAAAATTCTATCCGTAAACGAATCTGATATAAAAGTTTTAAATAATTTCAGATAGTGGCGGAGTCCGAAATTAGTAGTTTAATGTAATTAGTAACTTTAGAAGCCAATAAGTTTTTATGTTTTCTGTAATGGTGTATAATAAAGTATTATATATATATATATATCTCTCTCTCTCATATCTAAAACCGATGTAATATTATTCATATATCCGTATCCCCAAACATATCCGACATTTCATATCCATAACATCTCTAATCTCCACTACTAGTCTGGAGTTGAAACAAGAGCGTATTCACACAGACAGTACAAGCCATGACAGGTCCGATCTCTCTTCAGTGAAATATTCTTTTCAACGAACCGGTACCGGCGCGATACCGGGTAGGAACTAAAGTGATTCGATGGTGAGAATTCTCTGATTCTTTATTGTTTATGAATATTTGTATTTTATTTTTTGAAGTGATAACTTCTTACGGGAAGGTAAATCGCTTTGTTACGGGGCCAGTATATCTTACTTCCCTTTCTCTCATGCATACGGCAGCGGTAGGCAGGCTCATTCTCTCTCACTCTATCCCACGCGCTATATATATAAAAATTATGTAATAACCTAAGCTTTTATCAAGTTAAACAATTTCAATATTAAATAATTAGATTCCATAGTTTCAGCTTAGATTAGTTTAAGTTATCACTTCTATCGGCCGTCCCGAGACGCACACGTTTTTATTTATTATATTTATTGTGTAATATATATGTATCCTATTAATTACATGTATTTGATTTGCACACCACCATCATACACTCTCGATTCCTTTGACACAATCCATATCCCGGGTTGTCTGGAAGAGATCACTCTAAGGTGATAAGGCGGTCCTTCGTTCTTGACACGAAATGAATGTAAATTTCCCTCACGTGGTGATTGTATCAATATGCACATTAGGTCATACCTACATAAAAAAAATCCTCCTGCTTTTTTAAAGTCGGTTAAAAATGGTAATAAACATACTGTGCATGTGGTGAACAATGGTGAACGGTGATATTTTCTATCTATCTATCTATTTGACCGGATTGGTAACGGACGTAAACCGGAGCGAAATTGAACCGTGATATCATAGTGTATATCGAGCCTTATTCTTCTGTATTTATAAACAAAGTGTACTTATTCTAAATGTTATTATATACCCCATCCATTAACGTCCCTAATAGGTACCCTTTTAAAGGGCATTTTTGTATTTTCTTTGTAAAGTTTGGGGTTCACAAGTGTTTAAAGACCCATCACAGCTGACAATACATCACACGAGAACTGTTGATATAATGTTCAGTGCTATATATGGTACGCAGAGGCTCCGGGTTCGATTCTAAGCTTGGCAAATTTCGTAAACAAAGTTTCTGTTTTTTACTACCGTCTGTGTCTGAGATCGACCCCACTGTTGAGTGATGTTACCCATTACACAAGCGTAACTTGATTACCTTAAGGACATAACAATGTGAATACAAAAGTGGATGGATGCAGAAGGCCACAACACACTTTCCATGACCAAATTGATCGTGTACTAGCAGAAGGTGATGTCAGAGGCCTTAAGAACAGACGAGCGTGCATGACAAGAGCTATGAATGTCAAAGAAGCAAGTGAGGTGGGTAAGAATAAGCCGGAATGGCGCTCTGTAGTTCGTGCCTACCCCGCAAGGGACCTGGCGTAAAGTTATATATGTATGTAATATGTATGTATGTGTGTGTACAATGTGTGTGTTTATTTATCGATTATTATTATTGTATTACAAATTACAGCCCATACACGCCATTGCTGGAATCGAGCCTCCCAGTTTATAGGGGAACGGAAAGGGTATACTTGTGCCTCGCTTGTTCAAGATAGATTAGCGGGTTTGACAAATTGGTATCTTGACATACAGATTTCATCACGATGCTTTCCCTCATCATTATCACGTGGTGATTGTATCAATATGCACATTAGGTCATACCTACAAAAAAAAACCTCCTCCTTTTTTAAAGTAGGTTAAATTTGATAATAAACATACTTTAAGCGATCTAAGAGTGGTATTAAATTGTATACATTCATATTTTTCATATCATCATTAAAATCCACTTTTAAATTAGATGTCATGTCAAAATTTATTAAATTTCGAAACTGGGCTGGGTAATATTCACCATCATTGTGGCAACACCTAAATTAAACGGTGACTAGGCTGAAATTTGGTGGATAATTAAATATTTTCATAATACTGGCAACACAGCGGTTAAACCTATAAATCACGGCTGGCGTGTTTCCATTGTTTTTATTCACGGAATGCTTTGTTACGTATTTATTCTCGTGTCTCTATGATATATCATATGTATCCAGGGCCGAAGTTACTTTAAGTGCCGCCTTGGGGCACCGTGAAAAATATCATCCTATTATCTATGCACTGTAACCAGACTTCGTAACGTAAATATCCAATGAGAACTCGAATTTTTAAGATATGGCATAAAACCAATAACTTCCCAATTTTTGAAAACCATTGATTTCTATAGCAGAGAGTTGAGAAATTATTTGCTGGCACTCCAAATTTTGCCGCTCTTGGCACTAGCCCTTAGTGCCTCAAGTGTATCCATCACTGCATATATCTTAAAATTAATTTTCCTTAAGTACAACTGGGTGAAAATCTTTCATAACCTTTCTTGGTCTTGTTCATATTGAGTTAGAGTAAGCGTGAAAGAGTCTCTATGGTCTTTTAAAGAAGCTTCCAAACTTAACCCAATATGAATAACACCATATATAACTAATAACAAATTACCAATAGTATGATAAAAAAGGTAACAAAAATATAGAAACTTGTCTTATATTCAGTCATCGCAACTGGCCACTTACATAAACAATGTTTAAAAAATAATTACTAAATTTGAATTTATAAATATTTGGCTGTAGAACACAGTTTGTGTCATCTGACTGTCACTTCTTTTTACATTGGCTTTATTTTAGTAATTACGTTCGTACATCTCCACGTATTTGCAGCTTTTGGGGTGACCGTAACCTTGGAACCATACGTGATTATGAAGCCATACTGGATGGATGGAATATTTATATTAAATGTCTAGGACATTTAATATAAAATACATTTTCATTAGAACAATGGGCGGCCTTATTGCTCCAGTTATGTTGAACAATAGTTTTCATTCATTCATTCATTCATTTCATTCATTTAACTATGGGGGCCTGAGGCCTGAGCCGTAGAAGCTTTGTCAAGACAATCAAATGTCTGGTAAATGTATCACTTTTATATTATTGCGTGAGTTCAGCAGACAGGCAGACTGCCCACTTTATGGAAAGCGGTTACCATCGCCTATGGACATTTGCAACTCCAAAGGCGCTGCTGCTCTCTTAAGTGAGACTGGAACCTAGTCACTAATGCCGGAACTAAATACCCTACCACCTGGCTGTGGGTTGTTTTTTCGATTCTAGCGCCAGGCCATCCGACCGCAAGAAATTGTATTCTTTCTCCGTTCCTGCACGGATAAAAACGTGACGTGACCTCAAGATTGCTCTATATTTCGGGAAACGACTACTCGGGGAACTTGACATACCTAACTGACTGACTGACATATGAACGCACAGCCGAAATTACTCAACCTAGGACTGTGAAAATTTGCATATAGTTTCTTTCTATGTTGCAAGTGCGCACTTAGAAAGGATTTTTTAAAATTCAATCCCCAAAGTTCGTGAAAAATTATATGAAAATCTGTATTTTTTTAATGAAGAAGCATAAAATACCTAATTCTGGTTAGAAACAAATGTATATTTGTATCAGAGTTTTTGGCAATTCAATATTGGGGTTCAAAAAATTTTAAAAGTTTCATTAAACTATGACTATTCTTAATCTACGCACGCAAAACCGCAAGCTATACCTGGCGCTAATTAAAAACTAAGTTACAAATAAATTCAATTATACAGATTGTTGCCAGAGGGAAACGTGCAGAAGGCTGGCTGATTGCCATGTTGTGTGCTAATGCTGATACCCTTGCCGAGATAAAAAGCAGCCTTTTGATTATGGATGATGATGAGATCGTCAGAGAAGTTGCGATTGAGGACACCTTTGCATACCACGGAGATTTACGCTCGATCGTTCTCTGTTTGTCCCGTGCATCTTTGGAACGCACTGCCGGCAGACGTGCGCTCTGCTAAATCGATCCATAGCTTCAACAGGCTTGTGAGTGAGCACTATCTATCTGCATAATAAGCATTATTTGTTGTGTATGTCTATTTACGTATTACATAATATGTATTATTATCACATTTATTAGTGTATTATTATATATAAACAGTGAAACTTGGTTAAGTGGGACCTGGATAAGTGAGAAACCTCCATAACTGGTCCCAACACTTTGGCACTGAATTACCCCTGTTAATGGGATGAAGCAAACCTCTATATCTGGGATTCGTTCTTTCGATTCATCATCATAGTTACCTCTGTAACTGAGATAACATCGTTTTGCTTGTTTACTTCCTTATTCTTATTCTACCCACAAATTCCGCGAAGCAGTAAAAGCACTAGAAACTTTGCGCAGTTATTTTGAAATGACATCAATTGGTGACCAAAGCATATTTGATACAATTTGTAACATAGAACAACATCTGATGGCTGATACTTCCAAAAGACAAACTAAAATGACAGATTTTTATAATGGATACATTCTGTTTCCATACTTGTAATACATGTAAAGTGCTTGAATATTTTTGTTTATTACATACATACATAACTTCACGCCAGGTCCCTTGCGGGGTAGGCACGAACAACAGAGCGCCATACAGGCTTATTCATACACACCTCACTTGCTTCTTTTACATTCATAGCTCTTGTCATGCACGCTCGTCTGTTCTTAACATCCCCTCCCCCTCCTGACATCACCTTCTGCTAATACACGATCAATTTGATCATGGAAGGTGTGTCGTGGCCTTCCACGACTTCTGCATCCATCCACTTTTGCATTGTATATCTGTTTAGTCATTCTTTCATCATACATTCTTTCCACATGCCCGAACCACCGGAGCATTTCTTTCTCTACCTTCACCCCGACACTCTCTTTCAGACCAACTCTCTTTCTTACTTTGGTATTACATTTAACATGTATTGTTTATTACATTTGTATGATAACCTTTATTTTTTTTAATTATTATAACTCATTTATAATGTTTACATAACATATTACTTTATTTAATAATCGCACCTCTATAACTGAAATAACCTGAATTCTGACCTCGATTACTGGAACCCTATGTAAATCAGACACATATTTATTTAAACCTGGATATCTGAAAGTGGAATACCTCTATAAGTGAAACCACACTGCAGGTTCCTTTGTGTCTCGCTTAACCAGGTTTCGCTGTATATGTATTATCATTAGTATAATCTTAGCTCTACGCTAGCAAATAATTGTGAATATGATCCTTGTCTATCCAAAGGTTGCCTGGAAGAGATTGCTTTAAGCATAAGGCTGCCCATTTCAAGATATGTAAATGTTTGGCTTTAAGGTTTAAAAACTAAGCCATTACTGCCTACCGCTGCCGTATGCGTGAGAGAAAGGGAAGCCAGACAGACTGGCGCCGTAACGCGTTACGTAACGAAACGGTTTACCCTCCCATAAGAAGTACAACAAACACTAATAAAACACTCTGTATATACGCGAGCCATAGCCCAAAACCGGTTCGTCACGAGTCGGGCAAACAACATGTACGGCAAGCGCACAACTGAATATATAGTTCCGCGCTTGTTAAATGACTTACCTGTCGAGTTTAGGGAAAGCATTACATCAATAAATATTAAATATAAACTTAAAACGCACTATTTAAATGACACGTAATATTATAATTGTTAAATGCTACGGACGTAGACACTCATAGTATTAATATAAACCCCAGAGGTTTTCAATGCTATGTATAAAATCAAAGATCTGTAATCATTTTGTTGTTTTGATAAATAAATTAAAAAAAGAAAAAAGTTATCACTTCATAATATGTAAATGTGTTACTATTGTTGTTGTTGTTGATGGCAGAAAAAATATCGTGGTATAACGCAAACAAACCAATATTATAAGGATGAATTTATATTAAAACGACAAGTTTCGTTTTCGGAGGCTTTCATGTAACCCCCATTTATTGGGGAAACAATAGCCCCTACGTTACTATAACACCCCCAAATACCCGCAATATATTTATAATTTATGTAATAGTGTAGCACAGGTTTTGGTTAGATTTTTAAGACACTGTATTTTATATAACGAAACTAACGGACCCGGCAAACTTGGTTTTGCCTTTTTAATTATTTTTAGTAATTTTGAGTAAGTCGCTATTAAAAATAGGGGTTGGTGGTAGAAGGGTGAAAATTTCGGGTTGTGTGTATTTTAAATGTCAAATCATAAAAAAATATTGTTACATGCCGATATGCCTGCCTGCCATAAAACCTGGTTTATTACCTTTCCCGCATTCAGTGTTCTTTTATTTACTTCGTGTTTAAAATTTGAGCCTATTGTTATTGTACTCGTTTATGGCCGCAAGTGTACAGATTACGGTTTCTCGGAAACTTCAGTGCACGCGGTCGATTGTTGTATTGTACAGTTTAGTATAAAACGATGCCAGAAGGGGGGGGGGGGGGCGCTCGCAGTGAAGCGAGGATTACGATACGAGTAAGACGTACATTCGATGAGCGATATAGTGACGGACTTTGCGCGTGTGATTGAATCGTGGAGTTTGTACTGGCTGTTTCCAGTTATATTTGTAGCTGTGTGTGATATACGTGTTTATATAGTTCTAATAAATTCTATGGTAATTCCAACGGCATTTTAATTCGAGTCCTGTAGCTCGCAACAATATAAATAAGAAATTTTGCCGAAAAAACATATTTAAGGGTGGGTCACCCTTATCATTTAGGGGTATGAAAAATAGATGTTGGCCGATTCTCAGACCTACCTGATGCACACAAACTTTCATACAAATCGGTTCAGCCGTTTCGGAGGAGTTTGGTTACTAACACCGCATCACGAGAATGTTATATATTAGAATATTAGCCTATTTTTTTTATGCATGAGTTCAGCAGACTGGTGGACAGCCAACATGATGGAAAGCGGTTACCGTCGCCTATTAATAATTCGTAACACCAAAGCTGCTATTAATGTGCCTGCTGCTCTCAAAAGGGAGACTGGATGTTGACCACTAATGTCGGAACACCACTCAAAGTTGTTATGGGCACATACTCTTGCCTGGAAGAGATCGCTATAAGCGATAAGGCCGTCCATTGTTCTAATGCAAATGTATCCATATCAATTGTCTAGATTTTTGTTTATGGTGAACAATAAAGAGTGCATGACAAGAGCTATGAATGTCAAAGAAGCAAGTGAGGTGTGTAAGAATAAATCTGTATGGCGCTCTGTTGTTCGTGCCTATCCCGCAAGGGACCTGGCGTGAAGTTATATATGTATGTATGTAATAAAGAGTTTTCATTCATTCATTCTTCATTCATTCATTCATACTCTAGACCAGTGGTAGCCATCCAGACGAGTAAATACCCATGGGTTATTTGGACGCCTCTTACAACAGGCAATTCCCTAATAAATTGCCTAACTGCTTGGCAGCCAGTCAAAATAAGGTTCGATTCACACTGTGAGGGTCACGTTTCAATCTCGATCCGGTCCTAAAGGTGAAGGAAAACATCGTAAAAGCCGATGTTTCAAACTTAGCAAAATTCAGTTTTGGTCGAACTTGGTTTTTCATGTAGTGACAGTGGTAGGTGGGATTTGAATCCTGGTGGCAGTGAACATGATAACGTGACCTCTACCAACTTGGGTACCATCCAGTCTCTTTTGTGAGAACAGAGAATAAAAATACACCATAAAATCCCTGGGATGTGGTAGTAAGACGAGGCTTCGCAAAATATGAGCGCGGACAGTCCGAACGTGTCGTGCAATATGTATTTTAGTGTAGGGTTGGCCATCTTTGCTATTAAGAAATTGACACATTAAAAATTATACTCATACTCCAAACATCATGGCAATTTCTGTGATCATGATCATTGCTATTCACTCGGTCAAAATGTAGTTTTAATATAATATTGTAATATTTATAAATCGTAAAAATAAACTAAATTATAAATAGATTAATTAATATAAAGAATGTAGCAAATCGCTGCCATAGGGAAGCGTGCCCAGAAGGCTGGCTGCATTGCATTGTTGCGCGAAATACGTACCAGCCTTCTGATCACGGGTGGTATCAAAGAGTTTCTTAAAAATTTCTTTGAAGAAACCCTTTTGCCGACGCACCCCACGGCATGGCAATTAATTTATTTTATTTTCATATTATAATCATATACTACTAAAAAGATGGATGGATTGCGTGAAGGAGAATAACATATGATGATTTGTGGTCTGACAGAATAATCAGAATAGAGGAGTATGGAAGGAAAAGATATCACAATATATCTTCTATCCGACCCCAATTAATTGGGATATGGTGAAAGAATAGTGAGAGAGAATACTCAATGTCTTTATATAATGCATGATGTGTTCCCACCAAGAAGGCCAGTCAGCAAACGTATTATCTGTGTTCTAGTTTTGTTCAAAAGTAAGCTGAGTTGGCCAGTTTGCGAACCGAACTATTTTTTTTAAATCAGGATTTGCTTACAATAAATCTAGTACTAGAGACTTATAAATATAGAATTACATTGTAATGTAAGAACTAATATTATTAGTGAAAAAACAAACAGGACCCCCTAAACATGTGACTGTTTTTTTAAAAATAAAATATTTTCATTTTATTTTTACAAAACAATAATTTTCATATGACGTGCAGCAGCAGCGGCGCCTGGGGTCCAAGCTATTGACGGATAAGGCTCTTGAGCCTCTAGTTAGAACTCTAGAAGGAAGGATACCTCCTCAACTTTAGTGCCGTGTCCAAGATTGCCGTTTTCTGTATCTGGTCCTTTACTCAGCAGCAGGTGAATTTTTTCGTCCATCAATGATGTACAATGCAATCAGGTTAAAACAGTATATCTTCTTAATGTTCTTTCGTTCCAAGTGCCCAGCTGATACAAATAATAAGCATTCATCAGTGGTATTGTAGACAAAAAAAAATTATCTATGTTATAATGTCAGTTATCTGTCAATGAAAGTCCTGTCAAAATCGGTCAGGCGTTTCAGAGATTAGCCGGAAGATCCAGACAGACAAACAAAAAAATTATAACTGCTTATTGAATGGAATAAAATGGAATAGAATGGTATACTTTATGATACAAAAATCTCTAAAACTCGAGAATCAGTCCTGCCGGGACTGATATGGCTAATTTTGGTTTTGAAATTGTTCGTGGAAGTTTAAGGAGGTTTAAAAGGTGAGTAAATATGAAAAAAAGCTTGGAATATAGTAAAAATAACAATTTCGCTCTCCCTTAGAAACTGTTCTTACCTATAAAACCGTAGACAGAGAATCCTATAGACACCGCTATAGCGTGTCGCAGAAAGGGACAAAAAAGATGACGTCACTATATTTAGGGATACCTTGTGAGGAAAAATAATTGTGATAATTAGAAATTTGTATGTAAGGAAGATTTTTATCGATAGGTTGCTATGCATGCTATGCGAAGACATGCTGCGTAACTCAAATTAATTGCAATGAGGGCAGGAGACTAAGGATAGATGATGATGATGTACTCCTAAATAACTGCCGTTTCTTATGTGATAGTGGGTTCTGGCTTTGTGAATATATAATAAAACATGTTTATTTTTAATTATTTCAAGAAGTCTTTATTGGTAGAGAGAGTCAACAGATTCCAATAAATCCCCATCTTCCTCACTTATTAATGACTTTGTTTTCAGTTCTGCAATAACATTTTCTTGTTTAGCTACGTTTTTCGTTAAACTTCTACTTTTTTCTCGAAGAGCTCTTAATTTTTTCAGTCGTTCGGATGGTTGTATTTTCAAGCTTTGCCATTTTTTTTGCAACGATCGAGGTGTGAGCTCTCGCGTCTTGCTCTGGCGTCTTGTCCTAAAATCAAAAATCCCGTTTATAGTTACTAAAACCATAACTTTATTGGAAACAATATTTTTTGGACACAATATTTTTGTTTGTATTACTTCCTAGTGATGGTTGTGGAGAATATGCGAATTAATACGAAAGTAATTTATCTTAATACTGTACATAGCAAAAACTGTATTGATTGCGGGAAAATCAGATTATTTTAATTTAATAAAGTGCGCTTACAGGAATGTTTAAATGATTTTCAGTTTCCATAATTGTATCTTTATTTAAACTGAAGCAGGAACATGAAGGAATACAAGCCATTTTTTTCAAAAAAAAATTCAATAAAAAGGGTGAAGAAAGTTGTTTACAGAAAATAGTACTTTGAAGAACGTATACAGCTGCGCCGCTTTTACTAATTTTGGCAACTTAAACGGCATTATTACTTAATTGTTGTCGTTATTGAGAGTGGATGTAACGCTAGATAGTGTGTCATTGTGTGGAAAGACAATCTAAACCAACCAAAGCCAAGTGATTTCGATTCTTAAAGGAGTTTGTCATTAAATCGAGTGACGTTACATGGAGTTTACACTGTAGTTTTAAAAACACTAAACATATAAAAATCTTTAAAAACCTGATTCGAAACTTAATATATTATTAACTGAATATTTACCAGAATAGGTACAGCATTACGGAATAGCAGTGTAACTTTCTTCTTTTTGATTAACAATTTTTTCTCAAAATGTCTACAAATTTTTGATTATGGTTTTGGTCTCCAATCTGTCCGTCCTGCAGCTAATATCCAATTCCGACGTAAATTATCAGGTTCAGGAAAACTACAACAAGCCATTAAATTTTTCAGATATTTCATTATAATACACGATGCAGAATAAATTCCTAATTGTATTTCCTACAATAGTGTGAAATAATTTTAAAAAAAGTTGGCCACACTAAATTTTAGGTTAAAATTTTTAATTGTTATTTTTGTGCTATTTTAACGATGAATTTACGTCTAGAGTACATCATACACAATATATGAACATAATAAAATACTACTGAATGCCTAGTAACTGATAAACAGTGGTATACTTACGAGTGAAAAGACAATCCTGGGTTTTCGATCCGCTATCACTTTTACACCCTTTAACGCTACACCGCACCATGTTCTTAACAAAAAGGTTGAAATAGGAAGTCTAAGTTGTTGAAAACAAAATATAATTGAATTACTTCACATAAAGCACGTGAAAACTGTATATTATAGAAAGAAGATAGCTACTGCGCTTCAGCTGTCGAACTTTGTTAAGATCACCGGTAGTCTAAACCGAGGCACGCTCAGTGAAACAAAAAATAGTATCGTTCTGTCTCATTCTTTTATACGACATCGGCATAAGTTGCTCTTTTTCTTGTGTGAATGCGACAAAAGCTATCAATTTGTCTATAGGTTTCTCTGTCTACGTATAAAACATTTGATGTTCGTCCCGTCGTTCAGAAATCAAATTATATTTAATATAATACTTTTGTAATTTTTTATTTGATTTCTGAACAACTTTTAAATTGGGTACTTACAAATAAAACCTTAAAAATAAATAAACTAAACTATACTATAAATAAAGCAATACTTACAAAATAGCATAAATCTATAAATAAAAATATTACCCCAAATCTCTGTCGGCGCGGAGTGTGGCCAAAATGCTGGCCGCATTTCCGCGTTGGATGGCAACGCTTACGTTACTTCCTTTGAAATTTAATTGATTTCTAAACGACAAGACGAACATCTAATGTTTGATAGGAATAGTTTCTAGGGGAAAGCGAAATTGTTGTTTTTACTATATTTACTTTATATAATGTTTTTATTTTTATTTATTTATATTATTATTGATTCTGAGACGGTACGAAGTTTGCCGGGTCAGCTAGTGATAAGATAAGACTAGGATGGAGTATAAGTAGGACAACAAAAATCGGTAGTTGCTAAACCAGCATTCGTACAATCATTTAGTTTATAAATTAGTAAGTAGCAATATGTATAAAAGTACTAATAAATGTAAAAAGTAGTAGTATCTAATAGTTTTATTATATTATAGAGGAGACAACCCTACGCGTGTGTCGGTGGCCGCTACCCGTGTAAGACTTGTAAATGCACTTTTATCCCTTTTTTATTTTCACCAATATTATATCTCTCTAAAGTTTCTTTTTAACATTCTTATCTGTCCACGGGGTTTATTTTTTCAATACAACACACATAAACATGGCGGTTTTTAGGGTTATTAACAGAAGTTAATAGAATTGAGAAACCTTTCTGTTTATTACCACAGGGTTCCAACCTAGTTTTTTCTTTAAATTTTCTGGTTCGTTTATCATTTGCATTGGTTTTTTTTTTGGTAGGAACAAAGAAAAAATATAAGTGAAGTTTCAGAAAACTGGCTTACGAGAGAATGAGATGAATGTCAGGAGTATTAGGATAATTATAAGATTTTTACTAAGCTCATTTTTTTTTTCATATTTTAATTCAGAATATTCCATTTTATATTGTTACGACCGACAAAGACCAATAACACCTGCAGTTTATTACCTTTTTGGTATTTGGACTTCTTTTGCTTATTCTGTCTTTAAAATTTCTAATTAGAAAAGAACATCCCATTGTGTATTGTATTCTTTTATGGTAGTCATTAGCCAGGTGTGATTCTTAGAAATTCAGTCTGCGCGGCCGAGAGACATATTGTAATTGTGCGAATAAAGCGATAAGCACAAGCGAGGTAAGACGTGAGTACATTCGATAAATCTATATAGTGACGGACTTTAGGCGTGTAATTATATTTGTACCCGTGTTATACGTGTTTGTATAGTTCTAATAAATTCTATAGTAATTCCAACGGCATTTGAATTCGAGTCCCGTTACTCGTAACAATAATTTTTTTTCGCACTAATATTCGGGGGGTTTAAAAGATGAAAAAGTTTTAATTATAACACTAATAAAATTGTAACGTAAAAACAATTACAATTGTGTTATTTCACTTCGCATAAAACTTCCATATTGGGAGTCTTATATGAAAATAGATGCTTAAAAAGTAAATTCCAAACTTTTCCACTTTTACGTATAAAATGTTAAGAATACTTTAATTCTTAACATTTTATACGTTCGTTTTATGGTTTTTCGACTTTAGTATCGATGGATATGATATGGAGTTTTCAATTTATTTTTATTTCCCTATTTTGGGGTAATCCGTATAGGGTGGAGGATCTTCCAGCGAGGCTATTGTTATGCCCCGCAGGCCTAAATATCTAATTCTTCCAGATAATATTTTCTTAAGTTTTCGCGACTTGTATACATAATAAAACTACGTATTAACGGTTTTAAGCGCGGTAATTTATTTGATTTTGGTTCTTCCAGATAACCTTTGGATAGTTAGTATTATAGCAGCGAGAGGCAGAGGTTAAATCATACTTCAGATGGCAGGGATTTACTGTCGAGTGCTAATGTGAACTAATTTTATTTTGGAACCGGTAACCTCAAGTACAAATATTAACATGTCGTACTGCTAGTACAATGTGCACAGTGTGTGAGCGGGACGGATGATGTGCGAGCAAGATAGAGCAACTATTAATATGTGCGCTCCTGCGTTGCGCCAGCCAGTAGTTCGTTGCCCGCTGCGATGACTAGAAGTATGCAGTCCCATAGTGTTGAAAATAATAAAGTACTAACTAAGCATACAGAACCATCATCTCAAAATTTAAAGTCAATCTTGACAAGTTTATTCAAAATTCATTATTTTCACAATACAGTATAAAAAAAACATGTTTTTACATTTTTTATTTTGGTTATTAGTATCGTAAATACATTTTGAAGATGGCCGCTTAGCGTCGGCGGGAAATTGCGAACTGTCAATTAAGTGAGATTATTATAATGTTTATCGCTTTATTGAACGGCCTTTAGGCTTTTGGGGCCATTTTCTTATAACAACTGATTAAATTACATGAATTTAATTTTTTTATGTATTTCGATGTCACAATATTATAATTTTAATCAAAAATGTTTTATAAGATGACAAATAGGAAAACCAAAACAACCCACAGCTAGGCAAATACCCTACATTTGCCTGTCTGCATGGCTACCAGCCTTGTTCTAGAGTATGCCGCCATAACAACTTTGGGTCGTATTCTGGCATTATTGGGGAGGTTTCAGTCATTAACCCTTTAGAGAGTGGTAGCACACTGCTAGTCTTTGGTGTTACAAATATCCATAGATGATGATAACCGCTTTCTATCACGTAGGCCATTTACCTGTCTGCGGTTTCCGACGAAATTTTGTACGCATATGTATATCGCGTAACAATGCAATAATATGGTACCATGGAGCTGATCTGATGATGGAGTCGGAAGGTGGCCTATGTACTCCTGTACTAAGCAAGACAGACCCATAGTGTTTGGGTTCATTTTACTTGTCTTGGCTAGCACTCTGCGGCTACATGATATCCAGGATCTCAACAGCATGTTTTAAAAAAAACTTTTCACGAAAGCTTATTGACAATTAAGATCATTTTAGTTTTTGTATATCTTATTTCTATATATACAAACTGAAAAATGCAAATCAGCACATATACCTTCAGCTTCAAACAAACGAACGGTTGGTAAGTTATAGAAACGGGTCATTAGTTGCCTCGTAGCTCGGTGCAGACTGAGATTTATGTAAATTGCCTTTATGTAGCCTCTATAGCTAGCTATATCTTTCTATAGCGCTATCGGGTTGGCAAGCTGATTTGCATAGGTCAAGCGTATAGGCAACAGCCAAGCTAAGATAGCCAATCCAAAACAGAGAAAAATCGATATTTCAAGTTACTAAGGTATACGAGTTTTTGGCGGGAACAGAAGAAAAGGTGTACTGCGAAGCGGCGCGTTTGTTTTGTTTTTGTTTTATATTTTTATTATATGAGTTCAGCAGACAGGCAGACGACTCACTTGATGGAAAGCGGTTAGTAACAAAAGAAAAAAGAAAAAATGTTTTAGTTTAGATTACGGCTATAGAAATTAAGACAAGTAAGTATACCTTTGACTCTCAAACTAGGAACAAGGCCTGTGTTTTGAGTCAATCAAAGGTACCCCACACCTATATGGTTAAACAATATAATTAAGCTCTTAAAATAAGTATTTGTATGTGCTGAAGTGCGTGTGATGTGAGTGGTTGTGAGTGTGTGCATGCGTACAGTTATGTGTGTGAAAATGAAGTGATTGAAAGTGTATCACGAGAGCAGAAATTAACGAAAATTGTAAAGTATGAAATAGAATATATAGTAACAAACAGTAATAAATATTAGTTTATAAGTGCTTCAGACGCGTCATAATCCAAGGATTTTAGCCAATTTGTTACTTTAAGCTTGGTTTCACGTCTAGTTAAAGGATATATTTTTAAGTCCTTATTAGCTCTATTATATAGGCGGCTTTTGACTGAGTATGAGTGTTTCCAGG